>CM061042.1:6544314-6601814 GCA_030762985.1 Adelphocoris suturalis | reverse complement strand
GGTACGTTTTTCGGAACGGTTTTCGCGGGCGAAATACAGCTTTGGGTCCGCCGAATCTGAATCCGAAATCGGATTTCGAAAAAAGTGACGGGAAGTAGGTCAAATTGCGAGCGGAAGCGAGGGAAGCGTTTAATATGAGAAATTATATGTGCCCCGGACGCGAGAAGGCTCTACAAAGACGTCAAGGGGTTCGATGTCACAATGTTGCGAGGCGAGCAGGTATACATAGGTACCTTGCGAGCGAAGCGAGAGCCATTTCAACAGAATAAATACGGACTTTGTCCTACACATATACAGGTATACCTTGCGAGCGAAGCGAGCAACATCCCCGAATAAACTTTTCGTGGTTCCACGTAGTTTTATAAGATTTAATTTGTTTGTAAGAATTCCCAACTGAAAAAAACGTCTGCCAAGTTGGGTGGGCAGTATAACTTCCTCAAGCGAGCGAAGCGAGCAACATCCCCTAATAAACTTTTCGTGGTTCCACGTAGTTTTATAAGATTTAATCTGTTTGTAAGAATTTCCAACAGAAAAAAACGTCTGCCAAGTTGGGTGGGCAGTATAACTTCCTCAAGCGAGCGAAGCGAGCAGCATCCCCTACAGAAGTTAAACCTACCCATAGGGATCTACCGTTTGCGAGCGAAGCGAGCATCATTCCCTACATGCCATACCTTGCGAGCGAAGCGAGCAACATTTCCTACATGCCACAATTTGCGAGCGAAGCGAGCAACATTCCCTACATGCCAGAGTTTGCGAGCGAAGCGAGCAACATTCCCAAATAAACTTTTCGTGGTTCCACGTAGTTTTATAAGATTTAATTTGTTTGTAAGAATTTCCAACAGAAAAAAACGTCTGCCAAGTGTAAGCCGTATTTTCGTGCTAAAACACCACAGGTGCTTATCACTCAAATACGCCTACTTTGACCCTGAAACCTCATTCACCCTATGCCTGACCTTTGTGAAGTTATCACCAAGAATTAAGGAAATAAATCATAAGACAGTTTTAACATTCCCGTACATATATGATTTATTAAAGTATTATGGCAAATAATAACCCTATCCTACACCAGAGGACCTTACACGAATTATTAAATGCTAACTGACCTTAACCATGGCATCAGGAGTTGTGTATGGTGAGTTCAGGAGTGTCTGCTTCGGAATGTCACTGGAAATGGCTGGCTAATTCCTTTTCCTCCACCCTTGGCAGCAAGTACGACCAGAACGGAGTTGTGTCTGGAAGGATTCCAAAATTAGAGACCGTCACTGCTCTCACACGCTTACTACTTAACGCGAACTTCTGGCACGAAAAGTCTATCTTGTAAGCTTAGCACTTGGACGGCCCGACCCCAGCAACAGGCTGCTGTTGGGCAGGTATATGTTCACTGGACGTCACATAATCTTAGAATGAATCTTCTTTACTCTTTCCCAAATTGTCTCCACTGATTTTCCCACGCATGCGCGTGATAAAGGGCGTTAGATTAGGTCCGAAATCCTCCTTCAATTCCGGTTGCTAACGGCGACGGCGAATCACAGTTTTCCAATCCAAGGTACCGCCCTTTTGGGACGATATTTCCGTATTGTAGGAACCAATAAGATCGTCTCTCTTTTGATCGAGAGGGGAGCCTGAAATCGCAGCGTCGTACATTTCCCGGCGGCGCGTGTCGTGCCTCGTCAAGATTTTTCCGTCTTCGCTTTTGTGAAATCTGACCGCTAGAATCTGGCTCGCGGGATCGCAGAATCTGGATGATTCTCACGCTTTGTTTCCAGACGTGTCCGATTTACAGGCGTCAGGTTGGGAGCCGTTTCCGAGGCTCACAATTCCCCCCCACTTGGACGTGTGTGGGCGTTTTTGATGTCTGCTGATGCTGTGAGCTGCTGATTGTGGGATTTTTGGCTTCTTTGTCGCATGCTGTGCGGGTTTTTTATCGCACGTGCTGTGGTTTTTCTCGCGTGCGTTGCGTTTTTTATCGTGCGCGGTCGCGGTGCGTCCGGACGCGAGTTAGTTTTTGTTACATGAATGCCTATTCGCGGTTTGCCCTAGGTCCTGGTGATTTTGGTGCCTGCTGGCTGAATCGTGAAATTTACATTGGATTACATAATGTTTATTGTACTTCAACTTATTTTTTTTGTACTTATTGTAATTAATTTTATCGCTGTATGTTGGAATATTTTTGTCATAGTTATTTGTGAATTACAAAACATCTTTTTCAGATCATGATTTTTCTGATCAATTTTTTGCAAAACATCATTTTCCAATCATAATTCTATTTTAATTAATTTCTACAAAGCATCATTTTCAAATCTTAATGTTTTTCTATTCCTTTTGTAAAACATCATTTTCATATCTTAATTTTATTCTAATCATTTTTTATAATTAAATGTCTTTTTAAGAATTTCAATTGAAATTTTCATTTTCAAAGATTGAATGAATTCTGTGCATGTTTTCTAGTGTTTTCTTAAAGGTCATTAATTTTCTTATTTAATATCATATACTTATATAATTGTATCTTATCTTTTCTAGTTTCTTAAATCTGTCTAGTGCTTCATTCGATTTTCGTACAGCTTTCCGTTTCCCTATGAGTTAGACTTAAAATTGTAAGTGTCTTATGCCTTAAATTGCTATAAACAACTTCAAACTTGTAAATGATTTGTAACTAACTTCTGTACATGTCGGCTATTTGCTAACATCTTATTTGAACACATAAAATGCGTTGATGCTTAATTGATTAATCCCTTACTTAATTGTATTTTATTACTTACTATCCCATTTTATTATTTATTTACACTTGACTTTCGTTTGCTAGACTTTACACTAGACCAATTCGTGTCTACTATCTGTTTTCATAATTTTCTTTTCAAATTTCGTCTTCCTGTCCGTTTTTCTGTCTTATTTTAGTACTTATTGATGGCTACGTTGATCGTTGGGTTTTGTTAATTGATTATTAGCAGTTGTTAATATTTTATGTTCTTTTCATGCAAGTTTTTCTTCAATGCTAGTTCTGATTTGAATGTAATATATATATCTACATACTGGTCTGTGTCTTCCTATCACTGGATACATTTTATGAAGCATTTTATGGATACATTTTGCTTTGAAGTACGTAAATTTGTTCCTTTTAATTTTTCCTGTAATGCGTTAATTCTTTTAGAAATCATGGTGTCATATCTGTTCTTGTGTAATCTATTTTGATCTCTAATGCCTTTAGATTTACTGATTATTTTGGTGACTGACGCATGAGGTCTTCAATATATGTTTAGTAGATGTTCATATAATATGCCCTATTTTTTATTTACGGTTTTTTTTTTTTTTTTTTTTTTTTTTTTTTTTTTTTTTTTTTTTTTTTTTTTGGCTGAGGGTACTTTGGTATTACCTTAAATTGTCTTCTCCGAATACAAATTTTTGTGGGTCGGAAATCGTCGTATAATTTCAAAATAGTTGTTCAAGGTAAGTGGTTTAATAGCAGCTTTTAAAAGTTCAAATACGTTCGTAAGCTTCAAAGTTTAACACGTTTTCTGATCTCTATGTAATATTTCTTCCTGATTTTACGAGTGTATATACGAAATTGAAATTGGTTTCTGAGAAATATCATCTTATTCTAAAGCATGATTGATAGATGCCTAATTTTTGCTTTCTGTTTTACTCCGGGGTGTATGTGTGGTTAAATTAGGTCGGGTTTCAGATACCTGTCGTTGGTTCGTTAAGTCAGATCGTTGGAGACCGACCATTTTTTCAGATGCTATTGGTAGCAGTTTATTATTGCATGTAAACCTTTTGGGCTGAAAATGAGCAGTGTTGCTAACTGTTCACATCTCTTATCAGTTGAGTGTTTTCCTCCGTTGCTTTTGTGTCTCTCTAAAATGTATTTATTTAGGCTTTCTTACATGGTAATAGACTGTGTGCGATCTTTTGGGCATCTTTTTACCTCATTGGTGTAAAAATTTGAGCATGTGTGATTCCTAGAATCGAATTGTTTAAATCGACACAGTTGTTTACGGGAAGTGAAGTAGAAATTCTCATTATCTATGATTACACGTCTTGTGTTTCTACATAAAGAAAGTATGTGCTTGTCTCTGAGTGAAATGTAAGTAGTGTGGATGTTCTATGATGCAAAGGCAGTATTCTGGATTTTGTGTGGCATTCTAGGCCTTTTGTACTAGATAGTATAAAACTGCCACTGCCAGTTTTGTGTGGGATTATTGCTATAAATATTTATTATTTATTAATTACTGTATATGTGCTCTAAGTGTAGTTGTTTGTTACTCGTGATTTTTACAGTGGAAGGTCTTTGACCTTCAAAGGTTAAGGTTGTTTCTTCCCGATATTAAACCGTTTTTCGCGTTATAATGCGGAATTCACTGTTTATGGGGTTCGGTTCTACCTGTAGCTTTCTTTCTCGGAAATGTCCTGAGCTTTGAGTTGTCTCTGGCTACGTTTTGCATTTTTTTAAAAAGGGTGACGTTATACCTACGTCTTATATTTCGCTTGGTTCTCTAAGTGGATTTATGCCAAGAACGTTAGATGCTCGGGATGTTAGTTGAGATGTACCTCGCGTTATCTCCCTGGCGTGTCGCTTTGCGGAGAACGTTAGCTCGCACGTTATCTCCTTCGTGGGATGTCCGTCCTTATCTAAGAACTTAAGCTCAGCCTGCTCGGACCGTTGGATGCTGGAATCAGCTTTTAATACCCCCTCCTATGTGATATTCCGTTATTAAGACTCCAGTCCGTGGCGTGCGATCGACGGGTGTTGACCGTTTCCTACGTGGCTGCGAAATATTCATTATTTTTGTAGTTTTGTCCTAATTTTTTGCCAAGAATGTGTGAATTCTGTAAATGTTTATTTTTCCTTGTTGGCGTAGGACGGCTGTCTTTTGCGCGTATCCGTACAAGGATGTGATCCAAGGATGTGTGTGTGGAGATCCTTGTGTGATCCTCCACGGGCGTGAGGGATTGGTCAGCTGTTTTACGTTAATGTCCATTTGATTTTTTCGTTTTTTTTTTCTCTTCCGTTTTTGTACTTTATTGTAAAAACTAGCGCTTTGTTGCAAGAGGGCGTCAGACACCTTATTCTGTTTATTTAACGGATTTTAAGGCTGGGACCGAACGAAGCAGAGCGCGCCAAATGTAGGGTCGTTAATTCTCATGTTTTTGGCAAATTAATTGTTTCCTGAATAATGTGTTATGTGTAGCCACTAGGTCGGCGTGTTTTTCGGTGTGCGGAAATCGTGTACTGTAGTGTTATTTGATGATAAATTTGCGTTGCAATTGTAGTTTTTTATTGGCCATTTTGTAATAATTCTCCCGATTGCCGTCTTTTGCACTTTTTTTATTCACCACTTTCGCGTAAATTTTGCGGTGATAGACTTGCATGTGAATTTTTATACTCAGTGCGGCGCTGTTGACAAGCTTAGAATTGATTTTAAAACTGTGATTTACTGGTGATTTCCGAATTCGTCGTTTCACGATCTCTACTCTACAGGGCTAGAGTCTTACACGAAATCTTTCCGACTGGTTTTCGGCTGCAGTTATCACTATGAATTGAGGAATAAATCAATAGGCAGTTTTTGCCTTTCTGTACATATATGATTTATTATGGTATTCTCGCTTGATAATCGGGGGTTGAAATTCAAATGTCCTTTAATTTCCGGACTGTCCGTTGTGAAACTTTATTTTTCGTGTGTATTTGATGTGTGTTTACGACAGAATTCGCTATGTGCTGCCGCCAGCTGCTTGCTGTTACGTGAGTCTAGCTTTAATAAATTCTATTCTACTTGCCTATATCCTATCTGGTTATATCTTTTTGTATGTCTACGTACTTATCTAAATCCCATTGTAATCTACAGTGTTCAATATCCTATATTCTATGCAAACTTACTGTTTGGTCACTGAACTATGTTAACAACGTGCACTCGGTGTGTTGCACGATTAACTACGTATAATTCCTAAGTACGGTTTTTGTGCAGATTGTATTCTTCAGTACAGGTAGTATTCTTTAACTCGGGGTTTCTATTTACATTTAATTCTTTAGTACGGTTTTTGTTGACTTAAATTTATAAGTACGGGTTTCATCTTCGTTATATTCGTAAATACGTAAATTAGTCAATTCGTCAATTGGTAAATACGGGCTCTGTTTTTTTTTTTTTTTTTTTTTTTTTTTTTCCTTCCTGCCTGTTTTTTCTCTAATTGGCTCCGAAGCATTTTTCGTTATTTATTTTTATCACTATGAGTGTTTGATTGCGGATTTGCGTCAAATTACACCAATTACATCCTTGTTTTAATTTATTTTGATTTAATTATCGTTTCCCCATCCCGAGAATCTTTCATTCTCAAGCATTCTGTTTTCATACATTCTTATCATTTTTTTTTTGATATTCATAGCACACAGCACACTTTATCTATTTCATTCATTTCACCAGTTCATACTTAACATGCGTACTTAGTCACACTGTACTAATCCATTCTCTCTTTTTTGGATTCGTGGTGGCGCCTCCACGAATTTTTCAATCATACTCTTTTCATACCTCATCTTTCATGCTTCATCTTGTAGCTGGAGTCATACATTCGGGGTTGGGATGTCCGTTGTGGTATTTTATATTTTTTATTAATGATCTGTTTGATAGTGGGTTTTAAATTGCTCCCAATTGCAGTGAAGTTTGTCCTTAATTCTAACATAAAGTTCCTTTGAACCGGTCATTTGAGTATTAGAGTGTAAGCAGTATTTATATATTTTTTTTATTATGGGTTCATCGTCTTTCAGATCCCTATATTAATTACAATGTTATGTGATTTATTTATCAATTTTACAAGCTATGTTTTCATCTGGTTTAATAATTTCGTAAGAGACCTGAATTTATGGTCGCAATACCAGATGGGGAATTTCCATTTTACCAACAGTTGTGGTGATGGATGATTCAAATTCGTAACATATTCCCATTTTCCTAACTTTATTTCTTTGTACGATAATGTAATCCTAGTTAAATTCTTAGATAGGAGTACATGATTTGCGTTTCATTAAATTTTTGTAGTGCTTTCTAGAAAATTTAATTTTCGGATATTAGACTTTTAAAATTTTCCTGTGATTACTAGAATCTCTGGTATGAAAAACGAACTCGTATCGATTTTTCCCTATTTAGGAGTTATGCAAATTTTGTCTTAGACGTGGGCGTGACGTCTTATTCTCGATTTTGTAGTAATACCAATATTGTCTTTGGAAATGAGGGTTGCACGACGGCAATCCCATTGGGTGTCATGTTTCTATGAATAGTTTTTGGGTCAAGTTAATTAAATTGTAGTATCTACGATTATTAATTGGGCATCGCGTTTTACTGCGAGTTCAAGAATGAAATCTATCTTTTCGACCTGTTTATGTAAAATTACGGCCGTTTTTATTGGGCGCGTTTTTAGTGGGTTAACTTAAGTTTTGTGTTAAATCTCTCTTAATTTGAATTTGTTTAAATTAGCGAAACATTGAGTCATCCGTTTGCAGTTGCTCAATGCAAGATTTTTTCATTCTCTTCTCCTGGTAGTGTATGTCAGGAAAGAGATTAATAAATTTGGTCCTGGCTGAAATTGTTCGTTTTATTGTAATTCAGGTGGGTTCTTAAATGCGTTACGCCATTGGTAGATTTATCTTTTCGGGTTAATTGACTCGTTCTAATAACTGGGTAATGGAAACTACGTGGTTGCCATTTCGAGTTGGTGTTATCACCATATTTTGTCAATTTCAAATGAGCATCTTGGTTTGCAATTATTGGACGCGTAACTTTGAGTGACTGATGCACTAACCATAAATTTGTAGAAATTAACTTCCAAGTTACAATTGTCGTGTATTTGCCTTTGGGACAGTATTTGTCAAAATTTTTTCCATTAGTACGGGTGGTAGTTGATTATTATTTACAAGAGTCAGAAAAGTCATCTCATTTGAAATGGGTAGGTGGCTTGTTTACGTTTTTACGTTTACGAATTCCTGACGTAATTCCATCTTAATGAATGATGATGATATGATTCCATCTTCTTCTTGTTTAATCTTAATTCCATCATTATTCGATTGTGTAATTATTTGTTTAGGTGAATTAAATCTGTAATAACCGATATTTTGTCGTGTGGCCTGAAATTTCTCTTGAGGTTGGGTCGACTGCCTATTTCCATGGCCTTGTTTTAGGATTAAATTTCTTCTTTTTTTTTATCATATATTCTCACCTTTTGTAGTTACTTTGAGAATGACGACATCGCATTTATTTCTCTTTGAAATTGTGATTGGTTAGGTTAAAAGGCGGTTGTCTATGACCCTGAAGGTGTCTTTGATAAACATTTCTAGCTTATTGCGCTGATAAATCCTTAAACATTAATCTGATTTGGACTATTGTGCCTCTACTTCCACTTGTTTTTTCTGAATATCAATTGTTGGCTTAATTTAACGTGTATGTTCCTTCCGTTTTGATCAAATATTGGTATTTTGAAATGTGGTTGTTAGTGAACTATGTTTTGCGCGGAAATGTTACTAGGCTTCACTTCAAGGGTTAGGGCACTGTAAGGAGTGAGATTGTGGATTGATATTCTGTTTGATTGCAAATAGCAATCCTTGTATACGCCGTTCTGTTTGAATGTTTACAATGCTCCATTTCACTTACTAGTTGATTTCTTCAAAATTGATTTCGTGCGAAAACGGCTAGTTTTTCGGTTTATCTAGCTCAAAGTTTCGTTCATTCTAATTTTTTGTTGATCCGATAGTTATTATCTAGTGGAAGGCATTCGTTTTATTTTAGTCTAAACTTCTGTTTTACATTCGGCAACTTACAATTCTTTTGTCATTAAATCGGATCAGGCATAGAAATCTACGCACTTCCTACTAAGATGAAGGATGAGATTTCATTTCGTGACAAATTTAGTTTTGATTTTGTTGAACACGAGGTTGGTTTGTTCGTATTGAGGTGAAAATTTGGAAAATTTGACTTATTGTTGTTAGGTTTTTCAAGCATAATTATCTACCAATTGAAAATCCCTTGTGGGTCGGCTGGTCTGCTTTTTGAAAATTTTAAAGAAGTTATCCTCTAGTTCCATAGAAAGTTCTTTAATGAATTGTTTAGAGTGGTCTATAAATTTGATGGATGATTGGAGTCTCTAAGGTTTATTTTCCAATTTATTGGTTATAGATTCCTTCCTTAATAATGATATGACTTTGGATTGACATGTGAATGGTGTCAATTCTTGTAGTGAAATTCGATTTTTTTTTTTTTTTTTTTTTTTTTTTTGTCGGAATTCGGAGTTTCCGCGGGTGCAGTTTTGGGGTGCCAATATGTAAGGGAAAATAGTGGTTATTCTGTAAGGATTATTTGTCCTTTTACTTTCAATACGATGGTTGAACGACGTAACAACGCCTTTGCTACGTAAGAATGATGTTTTTTTTTTTTTTTTTTTTTTGTTGGGACTCTAATTTTGCAGGTTGGCCATGGAGGAGACTTGGGCCATTGTATGACTGAATTTTCCTTGTTTATATCGGCTTTTATCTGCAGAATGTAGCTTTGAGATATGCTTATTTTTTGCTTCTGCGTCTTGCGTCTTCACTGCATTACGCGTGATCTTTCCCCCGTCACTTCTCTTCAAATCGTAATTTAAAATTACTTGTTGAAGTATTACGCTCTCACAATGAGGTTATTGCTGTTTTCTCTCAAAAGTCTGAATTTCTGTGTTTCTGATTGATGATTTTGAAATGTTGAAAGGACCTCCCAGTAATTTCCTTTGTTGGTTTATGAAAACGACCGTTTATACCGATTATAAAATTATATGATTTTTCTTTGCAAAATCTTTTTTTAATAAACTATGGGGCTGGATTATGTCCTTATGCCTCCTTTGTATGACGATTATAAGCAACTGTAGGGACCATTCTGTATGTCCTATTTTCTCTCTTTTTTCTCTCTAAATTCTTCAATAGTGTATGGGGTGGTTACTAGATTTTAAAGCGCCTCCTGCAATTGCATGTCTATTATTTCTTAATTTTTTAAATATTTTTTGTGAGATTGTTTCTTTAATTGAGAAAATTAGGTTACATTTACTGGTTCTCCTATCACTCCTGCACTTTTTCTTATACTGTTTCCTGAAAAGTTGATGTTTCTGCGTTTAGTAGCCTATAAAATTGTTGTTTTTATTTTTATCATCAATTAAACTAATTGTACACATGATAATGAATTTGATTGCAATAGTCAACTTACATACGACTTCTGGTAGTTATGTTGAAGTTATGTGGGTAATATTCTTTTGAAAAACAAAGGTGGCTCTTCGTTGTCTTAATTCTTGGGAAACCGTGTCTTTTTTTATAAGTAAAAATCAATAATCTTATATTTTTTTATAAAATCTTTTAGATTAATATTTTGGACTTGATAGAAATCAGGAACCGTGGTTTTTCCTTAAACTCGTTCTATATACGATAATCATTCGAATTTTGTTTGAAAATATGGGGTTTCATTTATTTCTAGCATGAACTTCGGTGTTCAAACTTGTTTTTCGTTAACCTTAGTCGCTTCATTTCGCTCATTTTTAACTAATTTTGATTTAAAGTGTGGGTAAATTTTTTTTTTTTTTTTTTTTTTTCTCGCCGTGTTCTAGTATGATGGTGTTATTACGTTTTTGCCTGGCATTGATTAGCTGGTAAATTTATTCTGTTCTTGTGTAGATTATAATCTGTTAGTATTGAATTTATGTTCACTTGAGGGTCCGTAATACGGAGTCGTAGGTTATAAATCGATTTTACGGTATGCCGTCGGCTCGGTGAGCCGGCGGCTTCTGGCCGTCGGGATTCAAGAGCCTCGAGTAGTTGGCTCGTGTTTGAAACGTCTATCCTAAACATAGTTCTTCTTGCTTTTTCTTTCTGGTATTAGTACTTCAATTTCGTTCTATTGTTTTGCAATTTCATTAATTTCGTGTTTCCTAAAAAACAACCTCTTTTGGGGTATTTTTTCCATCTTTTTCCCGATGAAATCGGGTGGCTTTTTATGAACAGCGATCTCTTAGTTGCATTTTAACTCTAGTTTAAATTTTGGCTGGTCATTTAATGGTTTAAATGTGTAATGTATATTGTCAGTTTCCGAGAGTGTACCCTACTTTATATGCGTCTCGTGTAAGATTTCGTGCAGTCCGTCTCTTGAATTTCTTCCTAACAATGGTTTTTTTTTTATATAATATTTTTAAATATATATTCCAATTTATTTATTTATTTTTATTATTATTTTTTTTTTTTTTTTTTTTTCGTGAAATTTAAAAGATGAAAAGGTGAATTTATTGTCTGTGGAATGTTCTTATCATGGTTACACAATGGTATTGATCTTTTTCCTAATACGAGCAAATTGTTATCATATAAACATCGGGCACTTATTTTCCTATCTATGTCCGACCATTCAACATATCTATATCATTTATAAATTGAACACATGGAATTCGATCGTTTCTTTCATATCATAATTTTTATGAAAATAGTACACATGAAATTTGAGTTTGTGGTAATCCTTATATTTAAATATCTTCGGCATTGGAAGTATCATGCATTAATCACCCTGCATCCTTTGTTTCGCTTCTCCCTGTGGAGTTACTGCTTTCAAATTTGATTTTCTTTTATGTGCACAAAACTTCGAGTACTTCCAGTGTCGTTCGCAATCCTTAAATTGTACTTATCTGATACGGTGTGAAGCTACTGATTACCTATATTCGTTCTAGAGATATTCAATTTGAAATTCACTTTTGACTCATGCATGACTATATTAATTAAGGACAAATTCGTAAGACTATATGTTATTACAATTATATAACAAGACGGCTGTCTAACTTAAATTCTGCAATTGTTATGGATTAAATCAAATAATATTGGTCCTGGTGCTAGAATATGTTATTATTCACTGAATTTATGTCGCGCATTACCTTCACTGTGGTCTGTTCCCTAACTTCTGGAATTTAATGTTTATTAATCATCTCTGAAGTCTTTTTTTTTTTTTTTTATTACTTTTCCCCGTTTTTAAACTTATTTAAAACCGTACTAATTATTGTTCTTTCTACTTAATCTTTATCTGTACACTTTAAAATATTCTCTCTTCTCTCTGTAACTTTTTCCCGTTTCTAAACTGATTAAAGACCGTACGACATACTTCTCTCTTCCTCTGTGTTTGAATAATTCACTTTTTTTTTCTTCCTTAAATTCTTAATCTTCTCTTTTTCCTCTTTTTAATCCTCATTTTTAATCTTTCATCTCGTTAATTCTCTTTAAACGCGTTTGAATAATTCTCTTTTATTCTTTATTTCTCTCACTTCAAATCTTTTTTCATCTCTCTTTTTAATAAACTTCCTTAATTCTTCAATAATCTTCCTTTATTATTTTCTCTTAATTTCCCGGGATTAACACTCATTTAATTTATTTTTACTTCTTAAACTTCATCTCTCTCTATTTTTTTAATACATTTCCTTTTTATTTTTCATTTTTCTATCTTGGACATACCATTTCATAGGTATTCCACCGCGGTTTTTTCCTCTATTTTTCTTCAATACTTCAATTTCTTTAATCATTCTTTCTTTTTTCTTTACCACGGATTTTATTTTGGGGCTTAACTCGATCGAAATCGCGCCTCCTTCAATTGTAAGCCGTATTTTCGTGCTAAAACACCACAGGTGCTTATCACTCAAATACGCCTACTTTGACCCTGAAACCTCATTCACCCTATGCCTGACCTTTGTGAAGTTATCACCAAGAATTAAGGAAATAAATCATAAGACAGTTTTAACATTCCCGTACATATATGATTTATTAAAGTATTATGGCAAATAATAACCCTATCCTACACCAGAGGACCTTACACGAATTATTAAATGCTAACTGACCTTAACCATGGCATCAGGAGTTGTGTATGGTGAGTTCAGGAGTGTCTGCTTCGGAATGTCACTGGAAATGGCTGGCTAATTCCTTTTCCTCCACCCTTGGCAGCAAGTACGACCAGAACGGAGTTGTGTCTGGAAGGATTCCAAAATTAGAGACCGTCACTGCTCTCACACGCTTACTACTTAACGCGAACTTCTGGCACGAAAAGTCTATCTTGTAAGCTTAGCACTTGGACGGCCCGACCCCAGCAACAGGCTGCTGTTGGGCAGGTATATGTTCACTGGACGTCACATAATCTTAGAATGAATCTTCTTTACTCTTTCCCAAATTGTCTCCACTGATTTCCCACGCATGCGCGTGATAAAGGGCGTTAGATTAGGTCCGAAATCCTCCTTCAATTCCGGTTGCTAACGGCGACGGCGAATCACAGTTTTCCAATCCAAGGTACCGCCCTTTTGGGACGATATTTCCGTATTGTAGGAACCAATAAGATCGTCTCTCTTTTGATCGAGAGGGGAGCCTGAAATCGCAGCGTCGTACATTTCCCGGCGGCGCGTGTCGTGCCTCGTCAAGATTTTTCCGTCTTCGCTTTTGTGAAATCTGACCGCTAGAATCTGGCTCGCGGGATCTCAGAATCTGGATGATTCTCACGCTTTGTTTCCAGACGTGTCCGATTTACAGGCGTCAGGTTGGGAGCCGTTTCCGAGGCTCACACTAAGTTGGGTGGGCAGTATAACTTCCTCAAGCGAGCAAAGCGAGCAGCATCCCCTACAGAAGTTAAACCTACCCTTAGGGATCTACCGTTTGCGAGCGAAGCTAGCATCATTCCCTACATGCCATACCTTGCGAGCGAAGCGAGCAACATTTCCTACATGCCACAATTTGCGAGCGAAGCGAGCAACATTCCCTACATGCCAGAGTTTGCGAGCGAAGCGAGCAACATCCCCAAATAAACTTTTTTGTGGTTCCACGTAGTTTTATAAGATTTATTTTGTTTGTAAGAATTTCCATCAGAAAAAAAACGTCTGCCAAGGTGGGTGGGCAGTATAACTTCCTCAAGCGAGCGAAGCGAGCAGCATCCCCTACAGAAGTTAAACCTACCCATAGGGATCTACCGTTTGCGAGCGAAGCGAGCATCATTCCCTACATGCCACAATTTGCGAGCGAAGCGAGCCATATTCCCTACATGCCACTCTTTGCGAGCGAAGCGAGCAATTTAATGGGGGGTCCGGGGAGCTTGCCCCCCGGCTGGACGTGGAGGCGAGCGTAGCGAGCCGGAGCGGCTAGTAGTAAATAATCGAAAGTTGGCGCTTCGAAAATCACAAATGGGTTCAAAACTGTACAGCTCCAGGACCCCACTATTTTACGCTATTTGAAAAAATGTCGAAAAAACGGTAGGTCAAAACGAAAGAAATTAGCCTTTAGTGTGAGACGCCTTCGTACTTTGTAATTGTATTTTTCATGTCCAAAAGGAGCTTCATTTCAGATTTCAGGGCCATAAGTCAATTTAGAAACGAATTAGGCCCAGAGTTCCACCAGCTGATCAGTGAGCCTACGTGCACCGATATTGAATTCTGTATATATTATCACCAAGGAGCTTCATTTCAAAATAAAATGCTGATCCGCAGATTCTCATCAATCAGTCTCTCACTCAACTGTTTGGCCGTGCATAGAGACCACAGACAGGGAAATAAGCAGACGAAGTTTCATTCTTATAATATAACCAAGATGGATACTCTAAATTTATAAATAACGTGTCGAAGAAAACTTTCAGTTTTCCTTAACGCTACTGGTATAACATTGTCTTCCAAGTCATCCCCTTCTCCACACTCTAGTGGTGAGAGGTAATCACATTGATGATTAGATAGGAAGGGCAGATTTCAACATCCATTTTTAATCTTTTCATCATTTAGGATTAGATGGTGATGAAGCAATCATCAAATTTTTGGATTTTGTGTATAGTATCATCATTAATATTGTTTTGACTGGGTATGAGATGAATCGAGATTGAAATTGAAATTGACTCCAATGATCATATTATTATGACGATGTTAGGGGAGCAGAGCGTATTAACCTTCGAACTAATAAAACCCCAAGTTGGACATTAATCCTGTTTTGCGAGATCTCTAAGAACAGTAGCCTCTTATTCTAATAGCTGGGCATGCCGAGCTCTATTTGCTAGACATTCTGTAGCTCTAATGACTGATTGATACCAAAGTTCTAATAGCCGGTGGATACTGTATCGATAATAATTGCCGGTGGTTACCGTGTGCTAACTACTGTAGATATAGCATTTCCAAGCCAAATGAAACCTTTTCCAAGTCAAATGAAACCTTTTCCAAGTCAAATGAAACCTTTTCCAAGTCAAATGAAACCTTTTCCATATCAAATGAAACCTTTTCCAAACCAAATGAAACCTTTTCCAAACCAAATGAAACCTTTTCCAAACCAAATGAAACTTTTTCCAAATCAAATGAAACTTTTTCCAAACCAAATGAAACTTTTTCCAAACATAGTGTATTTCTGTGAAGTAAACAATCGTAGATAAATAATACACATATTACAAAATTTCAGAAATTCAGTCTTAGAGGTTCAATCAGTCAATGTAAGTAAAAAATATGCGTAAATATGTTTAAAAAAATGTATATGTATAAAAAATATGTAAAAAAAGATGCGAGTACTTCCTACCACCCTGTCGCTTGTCACAAAGAAGGAAATGAAATATCGCATTAGGAACGAATGCAAATACTCGTTAGTCACAAAAAAGACATCGGACGTAAGTATTTGTGACTCCCCTTAATTATCGGTTTCTCCGTGCGGGCGTGGCGAGTAGGTACCTACTGTAAGGGTAAGATTTGTTCGTCTCTTGATCCCTTAGTTTTGACGAGAATAAAGTTCCCGTTTTGGTCTCAATACGCACCGTCAGGCTCGTGAGACATTTGACCATAACCAGAGAGTATAATTCCCCTGTCTCTGCGCTGTTTTAGGAAGAATGATAAATGGAATGGTTAATAATGATGACAATTTTGGTGACAAGCATGATGACAATTTTGAATTGGTCAACACGTATTTATTATGATTATTCAGACATTTCCTCGTTCTTCAAATACACTTATATGACCAGGTTATGACATATGTTTTTTAGCGCTAGAGAGACTACCTACAGTCCTTTACACTCCTAATATACACACCTACCTAAGCCTCCAAAATTCACTACTCCGTCTCGCGCAGGTTTATCGGGCACGGCGCGACCGAGGGAAACCGCGGGACGTTTTCTTGAAGTAATCTGGGCGTAGGTACTTAAGTGGGTGCCGGAGAGACTGTTTTTTGGCAGTAGATGGAAAGGGGGGTATTTGCTTACCGTTGGCTGAACGGCTCTCTGCTGATCTTGAACCCTCCTCAGCATTGGCGTCTCTTGGCTAGGGAGACTCGCTGATCTTCGGCTGCCGATTCTTCTTGGCATCATAGGTACACGAGCGCCGAAGAGTGGAGGCCCGCGACCGGTCCGTCTTCCACTGCTCCCTCAACGGACAAAATTCCGCCTCCGGACGGGTACACAATTTCAGAAACAAGACCTCGAGCTGATGCTCGTCAAACAGTTTTATTCATTCGTCCAGGGCGTGTCTGCTTTCGGTGGGCCCAATCATCGCCCAGCAATTTCCTCCAAGTCGTTCCTTCTAATTGTTCATTCCGTTCATTGGGTACTGGTTTTCGTGACGTAAGTTACCGGGCGGTCAACAATTCTCCTTACCACTTTACAGGGTGCGAGTGGGGGAATTTAGCCTCTTTTCAACGTCACGCCACGTCTCATAATCCGCTGACATCAGCGCAGTCGTGTTTGTGTGAATTGGGTCAGAGAACTGCATATTCCGGACGTCGGCTTATTCTTGTCTCGGGTATTGTCCATTGTCAACTGTGAATTGTCGATTTACGAGTTGACAATTACCCCCTCCTTTTTGAAATTTTGGTTTGGGCAAAATTTGGGTATTTTCGCGTACACGCTGATTTCGGGGTTTTGCGGTTTTCGCGTCAAAATGGAGGGCTTGGGAGGACTTGAAACTTTTACATGTATAAGGTGGCTAGTCTTAATGTCGTTATTAGTTTTCTGTTACCTGTTTTGGAATATTAATGTACAATGTTGACCTTATGTGATTTATTTTCTTAATGATTAATTTTTTCCTAAAAATTGTTTTCTTAAAACTATTTAATTGTAATTTTAATATTATTTAGTAGTTTTCTTACAATTGTTAATTCTTACAATTATTATTAATTTCTAGGGTTTACATTTTCGATTGAATTCGTTATTTTTTCTAGTATTATAACTTTCCGTGTACATAGATTTCAATAAATCCTGATAATTTCATATTTTCTTACAATTAATTCCTTTTATATAATTTACTCTATTTTATTTTCGCTGTTTTACTGGTTTTCCGTTACCTACATTTTTGTATTCATAAAGTCCATTGTTAAATTCAATTTGTAATATCTCTGAAAATTCTTAAATAACGTCATCATTCGTCTTCTTTTCTGTTATTCGTATTAATGTATTCTTACTTGTAGTAATAATAATAAGCTGTTAAATCTAGTATATCTTTTGTTGCTAGCAATGCATGCATCATAGTTAATTCATATCTTCGTTTTTTTACTAATAGTTATCCTCTACAATTTTAGTTTTTCTATCCTTGCGCATTTAATGTTCAATTCTATATGAACTTAGAATTTATGTCAATGATATTGATTAATTCAATGTGCACACTTATAATTAGTATTCCCTTTGCTTAAGATATTATTATAGTTTTCTAACTGTAGTCTACTTCTGTATACAATTACAATTTATATCTCCTTGATCTTGGTATAGTTTTCTAATGTTTCATAGTTACTTCCGTATGCAATTACAATTTATTGTTCTCCTATCTGTGATCCTATTGATCTATTAGGTAGCTATCGATGGCTTAGTTCACTATTATCCTGGTTGTAGGAGCTCCTTGTATCTATTTCTTGAGGAGCGTGATTTTATGTCAACGTGAAGTGTGGGTAGCTTTGAAATTATCATATCAATTTTTAGTGTTTTGTACCTAGGTGTCCTTTCAGTTTTCATTTAAGTAAACCATTACTATCATGTCTGTGATTAATGTAATTGTCAATATTGTAGGGTTCGTTTACGTAATTTCGGAGGAAGAATGTTGTGTTGTGGTTTCCAAACTATGAGTTTTATTTATTTATTTTTTTTTTTTTTCCGCTGAAAATTTCATTTTAGCTCTCAATTACGTTTGTATTAGGTCATAGATGAGTGTCTGAATGGATTTATTAATCAAAAAATGGGTTTTGTCTCGTCGTAGTGTGGTTTTCCCTGTTTTCAGTGTACCGAGCGGGTTGTGAAGTGGCGGTCGGTCTTTTCTCCTTCCGACTCGATTTACTCGATCTGCCGTATTTTAAAATCTCGTTTTGAATTCGTCAACTATTGGCCTCGCCTACATTAGGTTCTGCTTCCATTTTGTAATTTATTAGTTTGAATTGGCTTTTTGGCATTTGTAAACGGTACCTATACTTCCGTAATTCCAGGTTACATTTTCTGCGGAAATTTTTATTTGGGTGAGGTTAAATTGGCATGGCAATTGATTTAGGTAATTGTTTCTTGAAGGTTAATAGGTGTGGTTATTGATTTATGTTGCCTATCTGTGGATTTATGTTGCTAGGTTGAATTACTTTCTCCCCTAGTTTGTTTTGTTTTGCTAGTGTGAAAAAATATCAAGAATTAGAACTTAAAATCTAGAACTTCGTCATTATTTTTCCTGATATGTGTAGTATTATAATTAACTGATAATAAATTGTGTATCCATGCTTTTGTTTCGATGTACCTACATCATGTCCCGTTGTAATTGTTTGATTAATGTTTCTTGATTTGAATTGAGCTGGGCATATGTCACTGGTGGTTATATTAGAGTTCCATTTATAAATTCGTAATCCGATTGTGCCATTGTTCTGAAACAAAATGGTCTGCTTCTCCCACCAAGTCTATTTACCCACGGTTTTGGCTATTTTTCGTAGGTGCTGTGAAGCTGTTTAGTATAGTTAATTAATCTGTGAGTGGAATTGAAATTTTGGTGGTTAGCAAACTGTCTTATGTTTTCCGTGCATTGTCTTTGATTGAACTGATGTTTTGGTTGGATTTGATCATGTATTGTTGAACATATTTTTCGGAAGTCTTCTGTCTGTTGGACGATGTCATCAGCCGCTTTTATTAAGGCTGTGATTTAGGAAGGTAAAGAGGCCTTTTTGTGCCTTTTTGTTCTAGAATTTCATCTGTCTTGACGGCGTCGTCAGACAGCCGCTCAGCGCTTGCTCTTTTTTTTCTTTGTTCTCCTTTGCTGGTGCTTATCTGTGCAATCCCATTGTCGCCTCCTAGTTGCATCTATGAGTTGGTTTCTGAGAGGCTGTGTTTCGCTGATCTGTGTTTCGGCTCCACGAGGAGCTGGCGACTTCAGTTCAGTTGTGATCCGGGCGCAAATACACTTATATGACCAGGTTATGACATATGTTTTTTAGCGCTAGAGAGACTACCTACAGTCCTTTACACTCCTAATATACACACCTACCTAAGCCTCCAAAATTCACTACTCCGTCTCGCGCAGGTTTATCGGGCACGGCGCGACCGAGGGAAACCGCGGGACGTTTTCTTGAAGTAATCTGGGCGTAGGTACTTAAGTGGGTGCCGGAGAGACTGTTTTTTGGCAGTAGATGGAAAGGGGGGTATTTGCTTACCGTTGGCTGAACGGCTCTCTGCTGATCTTGAACCCTCCTCAGCATTGGCGTCTCTTGGCTAGGGAGACTCGCTGATCTTCGGCTGCCGATTCTTCTTGGCATCATAGGTACACGAGCGCCGAAGAGTGGAGGCCCGCGACCGGTCCGTCTTCCACTGCTCCCTCAACGGACAAAATTCCGCCTCCGGACGGGTACACAATTTCAGAAACAAGACCTCGAGCTGATGCTCGTCAAACAGTTTTATTCATTCGTCCAGGGCGTGTCTGCTTTCGGTGGGCCCAATCATCGCCCAGCAATTTCCTCCAAGTCGTTCCTTCTAATTGTTCATTCCGTTCATTGGGTACAGGTTTTCGTGACGTATAAGTTAAAGGGCGGTCAACAATTCTCCTTACCACTTTCCAGGGTGCGAGTGGGGGAATTTAGCCTCTTTTCAACGTCACGCCACGTCTCATAATCCGCTGACATCAGCGCAGTCGTGTTTGTGTGAATTGGGTCAGAGAACTGCATATTCCGGACGTCGGCTTATTCTTGTCTCGGGTATTGTCCATTGTCAACTGTGAATTGTCGATTTACGAGTTGACACTTACCCACTCACATTCAACAATCAGATATTTCTCAAACTTACTTGTTTCCTTTTCTACTAAGGAGAGATCCACTTTGGTAATCTTATGCCTGAAATTCATCGAGTTTTCATTTTGTCAACGTCTTTCTATGATAGGTACAATTGCATCTACCTGCAACTTGCAGGGTACCTACCTATCTAGGTACCTCAGTTCACTCATTTTCTCAATAAGTTTCATTAGGTTTGGAAAAAGTTTAATTTGATTTGGAAAAAGTTTCATTTGGTTTGGAAAAAGTTTCATTTGGTTTGGAAAAGGTTTCATTTGGTTTGGAAATGCTATAGACCATGTAGACCCGTAGCTCTATCTAGGCCTAGACCATAGAGGCCCGTGGATGATGTTAAAAGAAATGAAAAGCTAAAGGAGAATAAAGAAATCAAGGTGGGATCCATAACACCAATGAACTTAAGACTGAATCGAGAACTGAGGAGTTAGATTGGAGAGAGAAGGCAGTTATTTGATCTAGTTTGAGCTCGTGAATGAAGTTGAGGCACTGGGCGAGTTCCTCAGATTGTAATCGTTCTCCCACTTTGTGGGTTACCTCTCCTTTGAGGACTTCGACCCTCTCTCGCTCTGACCCTGCCCTTAGATTAATTTTCTTGGTTTATTTCGGAAAACTACAGCTTGTACGAAGATCGTGCATGACAAATGTCATGACATAACATACAACCATATAGAAATGTGGTCTTAATAAACAAGATTTCGGCTACTATTAGCTCACCTCGAGCCTCCTCTACGTCACAGAAAATCGGTGTCCCATTCACCAGTTCGCAGGCAGGCGCTGTGTTTTGGTTGAACGTCCTGTTAACATTAGTTTTTTACGAATTATACAAATTTAGGATCATTAATCAATCACATCAATTACTCATAAAAACATCAATTTCACTAAAAATTTGGTTAGCATTCAAAATTCTACCTGCCGTTAACAACGAAAATTTGATTCCTTATTTTACGAGCTGAGATGAAATTTATTAAGTAAATAGTATGCGCTGATTTGATGTAGGTGAATGTTCTATACATCTTGATTCAAAAGCCTCCATATTATGGTTTCTATAGTTTGCATTTCATAAAACAGAGAAGGCAAGACAAAAACTTCATTTAGTTCAAAATTAAGTGATACACAACAAAGATTCATTTTCTAGTAGATAATCACTTACTCGATGCAATAAGAAACAGATAAGGAAGGGTCCTGCTCTACCCCATAACATCTCGCTGGAAAATACGGATTCATTTAGTGTCGATTTTGATAACATTTTCCAGAATTGATTGAGCTAATCAGCTCCTCACATTTTCCTATATTTCTACTTTTACGTTTTAGATATTTTTTTCTTTCATCAGTACATTTGCTTCCACCAAAAGGGACGTCCCTTTAATGTACGCAATTAACTTAACAACATGGCAATATTCCAAGCGTTCATTCGCCCATAATACCTTGATTAGCGTATCATGGGAAGAAAGATGTGTGATATGTATTAAGTACATGTTACGTTCAATTTACAGCGAGAGCTGTCGTCTTACTGCCTTCGCCAGTATATTGAATATTTTTCTCCAGAAATGGAGGGATAAAGGACTTGTTGATGGGGATCCACGTAGGATCATGATTTTTATCAGCAAGTAAACATAAGACGATATTTCGCCCTGAAAGTAGTACATAATATGTACATTTTTTTATAACACATACATAATAATGATTACACTACTTATCAAAATTTAGGGATGGTCTTGCATTACGTCATCATTCGATGCGGAAGAATGTTCTCTACAAAATGCAGATCCAAAAGAGTTTTCCCAGGCCTAATTTTCTGTTCTTAGCTCATAAACTCATAAAATTTGCAGAAAAAATGACAAAAAAAACTTTGATTTTCCCACACTTTTCGCAAGTGTTTTGAGAAAACGAGGTTGGAAGAGGTTCAATAGAAAAATTGAGATGATATTCGAAATCAGAGGAGAAATTTGCATAAGTTAGGCACCTTTGGAAGGCATTTAATCTGGAAGTGTGCTCAATGAAAAATCCTGAAAAGTTTTAACACGAAAAAAGTGAAAACAAGCTATATCATGGAAAAATTAGCTAAACGAAAAAATGGACCCCAGATTCGGAGTCAGCTCATCAAATAATGTAAGAAGAAGAAACAAAAAAGCTCCAGCCTGATGCAAGACCACCCCCCAATTTTGTAAAGAAGTGTTATTTTTATATTTATATCTATTATAATATGTTTTTTTTTTCTATAGGGAGAGGATACTGTATATTTAGAGGTTATTTTGATTTACTTTCCACAAAACTCCAATAGGTAAACCTTGAACTAACTACTGTACTGCCCAAACTACAATAAGACATCAATAGTACCTACACTTTTATATATGAATGCTTGCTTGCATTTTTGGATTTAAAATTCCAAAAATCAATTCAAATAAATTATATATTATCTTTGAATAAATTTTTTTTTTTTCTGTTACGATAATTTATTTCTACTTGCTCACGTTTTTGTCTTTTCTTCCACCAATCACCAGGACAGATGTTGTGTATACAGTGCGTCCAGGGCTGAAACATGACAATTGCGAAGTGCATTGACAAACTAGTTTTACATTGATGTGAATAGTGTGTCAAAACGTGAGACCAGTTAGTTGTTACGTAATTGACAGTTGATGAATTTTGAATTTGTGTAAAAATTGTCTATGGAATTTATTAAATAATATGGGAAGGTGTCACACATTTGAATTTGAAAACTTGTGTTTATTCGGAACCCACTAGAGGTAGTTATTAAGTGCTTATATCTACATTTTGCCGTACTGAAGTAGAATAGAATTGAATAATCGAAGTTGTACCAAAGAAAATCAGTCCCTCATAGCGTAAAGACAACTAAATGTGATTATTTACATCAACTAACATAAGATACTCGTAACTGTACCTAACATATATGTGTGGATATAAGAGTAAAACAAAGCACAGGTAACTAACAAAGTGGTGTATGTATAAACAGAAAGAGAGATTTAAAAATAAAATCTGACCAAACAAAGTCAAGTAGGTAATTAAACCGAGGTAAAAAAACTACGGGGATCCGATTCAATAAAAAGTTTGGAATTACATTTTCATATACTTGAGAACTGCGCCCCTGAATCGGCTGTGACGAGGAATGGACCTTATCTTGTCAGGGAGGATATTCCATGGTTGGCTAAAAGCCGTACTTGCATGCGTTCGCATCCAAAGTGCACACGTTGTTAGATATTAATAGGTAGTAAGAATGATGTTATGTATGATATGATTATCAGGTATTATATTATTCAAGTACCAAGAACCGAATCAGCCTCTTCTGCAATATTTTACGAGTTGTCCATTTGGTTGTCAAATAATAGCAGTTGTGCCCAATCGAACCATCAGCCACTGCGGTGATCTTGAGCATCCTCCCGAACTCTGCCGGATCTGAAGTCATCACCCAAGCTAGTTTGTACTTCGGGAGTGGTTGAGACAGTGAAATCCAAGCAGCATCACTGAAATAGTGATTGTCACAGCTGGAACATAAGGAAAGTAAGTAGTCAATAAGAGTGATAAAGCCCAAATTAAGTAGGCTTAACTTTTAAAAAAAAGTTATGTAGCGCAATCAAATAAGGGTGAAACCCCCAGTCGTTAGACACTTGTTTCTGTTGATAGACAGCCCAAACCCAGTTGTTGGACACCTTACTTTTTTTTACTTTTTTTCTCATATACACTTATCCTCCCCCTCCCCCTCTCTCCTTATTTTTTCCTATATTCACCTATATCATCAGGTTTTGCGCATTTTATTTTATTTATTAATTATTATTTATTTTATTTTATTTTTTAAATATATATTGGGGGCGGTAATATAAATTAAACATGATATTGGTACAAGTACGTAGTACAGCATTTTGTCCATTTTTCTTCCAATTCTCCTTCGATGGTCTTTTTTTTTTTTTTTTTTTTTTTTGAGTAAAAATTCATATTTTTTTAATTAAATGCAGGTAAATAAAGTTCGCAGCCACTTCGGTGGCACCATAGTTCATTCAGGCAGAAAACGATAATTAGTAATATTTCGGGTTTCTGGAAAATTCTCTGGATAGGTAACCATTTTTAGCCACTTTTGTCAAAAATGAAGCTATCGCAATTGCTCCAAAAAATTTAAAATACAAATTTCCCTCGTCTAAATCCGTTTTGAGGCATCTGAAACGAATCCTAGAGTTTAACGCTTTTTAATATATATAGGTATATATATAGGTATATATATAGGTATATATATATATATATATATATATATATATATATATATAAATCACTTGGTAAGAAAAGAAAACAGAAAATAACAACACAAAACTTCTGCCTTTTTCAAAACGACGAGAGAAAATGATTAATTTGGGCTGTTTGCAACGTTGACAACCCATACACATGCAAAGATCAGCAGAATGCCAGACACCTATGTGTGTGTATGAGTTGGTTTGTAAAGAGTGTCCTGCCTTTTACGTGGGGAAATCAGAAACTCCACTCAACTTGAGGGTGAACAACCATCGAGCATCCGTGGTTCGGTCAGACGATGATCTCCCTGTAAGCCGACGTGCCATTACGCATAATTCAACTTCTGATGATTGTTTTGGCATTAAACTCTTGAAAAAAATGAGGCCCAACGACAACAAGATAATGCTTCACCAGTCGAAAAAAGCCCATAGCAACGTGTTAGGTGCCTACGATCCTCCAGGACTGAATATTAGACGTTGAAGCGATATCCAAAGTTACAACAATCCTTGCCAATTTCTCTCGTAGTTTTGAAAAAGGCAGAAGCCGAAATATTAAAAATAGTTTTGTGTTGTTATTTTCTGTTTTCTCTTCTTACCAAGTGATTTATTGAAGCTCTTGTAGAGTCATTATTCAAGTGATATATATATATATATATATATATATATATATATATATATATATATATATATATATATATATATATATATATATATATATATATATATACCTCAAAATGGGTTTAGACGATGAAAATTGGAGGAGGTGTCCCACCCATCTGAACATTCCATTTGAGTCATTCAATGAACGGAGCAGTGGCTCAAATACGTTCTCCGTAATTTCTAGTGAACCCATGGTAAAACTTGATCGGGAAAAACACTCGTTACCTTCAACACCTTTCGAGTCTGGGGCGAAAACTGCGAAAAGAGCGTGCGAAATGGACTCGCTTTATCACTAATCATTTGCAATTGCTCATGGCGGTTTTTCAGAAATGTTGTTTCTGAATTAGGTCAATATTTAATTTCTTGATGTCATTTCACTTTTTTTCACTGCTATACAGTAAATTTTATCGTAGCTTCATTACTATTGAATAAAGAGCAAATCTAATTATAAATCTAATACTAAAGAATTATACGGAAGCTGAGGAAATCTTCTCCTCCTGAAATAATGGGAAGGTACGTATTCTAATTTCTTACAATCTGTGGATTTCGACTAAACCCATATCAACTTTTGGCGCTTCATTCTCGGCTGCCAATCTGATTTTGAAATGATATTTATTCAAATTGTACTTTTCTACCGGTTGTGCAGCATCAATGTTCGCATGGTCTTCCATATCTAGAAAAAATATATACATGTAATAATAATATTATATATATATATATATTGAACGATGATTGTAAACATATAGGAACGTGAGTGCATACGCTAATGTGAATTTCCTGAAACCCCAACATTTCTCATGATTCGGGCACGAATACCCTCAAAATCAAGGTATAGTTGAAGGATGGATTCAAAGTAAGGCCCATGAATTTCGTTTCTTTTAAGTCTTGAAATTCGTTGTCTGAGACCAAATGCCGAAACTACGTTCGGCCGGCTATGATGAAATTTTAAGAATTGTGCAGATTAGCCCCAAGATGGCCCCCAATGGGTTTTCTGGCCTCAGAAAAGTAGAGCATGTGCGCATGCGCAGAACCTAAATTTCCTAACATTTACCTATTATAACCAGAATTCTCACAAAATTGAAAGCTAGATGAATTATGAAATCAAAGTGATTTCCTACAATTTTCATGACAATCAAATCAAATCACCTATGGCCACTGCACATGAGTAAACGTGTATAACTGAGGAAGCTAATGTTGCCCATCCAACATGGCAGATGTTTTAATATACCTGTATAGGTAGGTATCTAAATAAATTACAACTCACTGCGTGGCACGTACTAACCTATTCTTGTAATTATTATTCATTTTCCACTTGTATTTCACATACGAATGGGGAACCTTTATGTGTCGGAATTTCACACTTCTGATCTTAGATTTGGATTCAGCGCACTTGAAAACCCCATAATACCGATTTTCAGCTGTTGTTTTTGTGGTAGGTTATGTAGGTAGGTTGGTTAGGGGATGAGATATTGTAGGTTTCTCGTTGTTTTTATATGTTTATTGCTTAGTAACTTCGCCTGTTCAAGGCCTCATCAGAGCTTGAATTTGTTTAAAATGTTGCTAGTTTGTATATGACAAGGAGGACCTCCTTCTTCATCATGTTGGTAACCAGTTATTTTTGTTTATGCTGTTTGGAATCAATTTTGATGTTAAATTGAGAAATTTATTATTTTCTGCTCAAAAGACCCTTTAGTTTGGCCAATGAACGGGTAGGAAGATCACGCGTTCCTTTCCGGCGCTACATCCTGATTCGAGATTCAACCGTCTTGTATCTTTCAATTTAGAAGGTAAAGAGCTTTCGATCTCCATCATTCCATAACCAGTACTTTCGGCCATCCCAATAATTAAGAGCAATAATTCCAAAACTAGTAATCTACCCGAATAGCTAACTATATAACAATGTAAAGTAAACGAGCTTTACCTTCATTGACGAACGATACGCAAGAACATGGCAGTACGATGATCAAGGCGGTGACTAATGTTCCCCTGCACCTCACCGTGTCACTATCATCATATATGTTTACTACGGCGAGGTACTGCTCACCAGCAAAGTTCTTGAAGGTAACGTCAGCATTATGCTTCTGCACTCTGGGTATGACCTGAAAATGTTATTGAGTGAGCACTCACAACGGAATGCTTTAGGGCCAGATTGCTCTTCAAAAGATCTAAATCCCAGATCAGATCCAGCACCATTTCATTAAACAGTTGCTGTCAAACCAAGCTGCCCATTTTCGCCAAAATAAGAAAAAAATTGATTTACAATAACGTCTAAATAAACTACTTACGATTGGACAGTCCAACTCTTCCAGGACTTTTGCTCATCCATATGCAACCCATCTTTTTATAGTGGAGTTGAAAGGCGTTCAAATAAAGTTCTCTCATATCTTCAAATTTATATTTACAGCTAAATAATTTCAGTTACTTATTCAATTCTCGTCATATTACTTACTTTGGAATTGAAATGAAAACTCTCGTCATATTCATATCTCAAGTTATTCATCCAGGCCGGTAATTTTGCTTCGGGGAGCACATCCCCAGTTTCCTGAATCAGTGCGATTCCACGAATCCACGGTATGGCATCGTCTAATCTGAGAAATCGTGATTTGAGATTTTCTCTTATGATTATCATAAAACGGTAGTTACATACTATAATATTGCAAGCTTGGGATATGTACACCCACAAATTATAATAAATCAATTAATTACCTATACATAGCCGTACTAAGATTACAATAATAGTATTATGATTATTTCACTATGGAGATGAAATATAATTCTACTCCCAAGTTACTCAAAAGAATTAAGGGATCGCTTATCCCTATAGACGTCAAAGACGACGGATCAATCGAACAATGGTCACATTATATCTCATTTTTAGGTACCTGGTGATAATAAGATGCCTGTTTTTGGTTTACTATTTTCCAATACTATAATATTTTCCAATACTTCAATATTTTCCAATACTATTTTCCAAATAGATCCAAAGACCACGGATCAATCGAACAAAGTTCACATTATATTTCATGTTTAGGTTCCTGGTGAAAATAAGCTGCCTGTTTTTGGTTTATTATTTTCCAATAGTACCTAAGCCTTTGTAATCGTATAGGAAAAAAAAATTTATCTTCTCTCAAACTTTGTCTCTTTACGTTTCCTGCAATGTCCATCCGCCGTCCAGGCCATACGAGGCCTTTAACTTGATGAAACGAATCCGCCCTTTCCCACATGGACTCCACTCGGGGTCTAGTTGGTCCTAGTATCTAGCCAGCCCAATCGCTTCACACGCAATGCTATGAGCCAAAAACGGATTTTGACATTGAAAATGTCTCAGTCAACGGGTCAACCGCAAATTTTGTTACACAAAGAAAAAACGTCACGCTGTTTTCTTTTGATTTTCACGTACAACCAAGCCGTTGCTGGGGAAATGAAACTTCTATAGTTTTCACCGGACAAAAATCGTTCTCCACTCGTTGGAAAGCTATCGATTTATCACGCATTTCTTTCGTACTTGTTCTTCTATTCATGTCGTAGTTTTATTTTTATTTATGTTATAAATGGATATAGTAAACAATGCCGCTTGTTTTGTTGTCACTTGGTTGAGAACTTAATCTTGGTTATAGTAATTGTAGACAATGAATTCGTATTCGTGGAAAAATTGGGCAACGTCGAGACTGGCTTACAGCAAATTCAGTAATTGTGTGTGAATAATTATTTTATGTTTTCTAATTGTTATTTTATTTAAAACAATAAAAAACATTTAAATTACTGAGACATTTTCAATGCTCGTAGCTCTTCTCTCATAAGAGAGAAAGTACGAGCGGCCTGCCGCGTTTTTTTTTTTTCTCTAAAATTCTGCAAAAAAGAGAAACAGTTTTTAGCTGTTTTGTGCAGTTCTTTGTGATATTATCTTCACATTTCTTGAAACTTGACCAATTTTCCCTCATACTTAGGTTTTTCTATTTCTATTGATTTTCACGGACAACCAATGCGTTTGTAGCGAAGTGTAACTCCCTTAGTTTTCGTAGCAGGAAAATCGCTCGCTACTTTTTGGAATGCTCCCATTTTATCACAACATCTCATGATCCCTAAGCCATTTTAGTGTTAAGGAAAGCTGATTTATTACGGTTATAAAATAATATTGCTAAGAAGCAATAATGAACTAATAATGTGATAAGAAGGCACTAGGTACATATGGTAGGTATATTATTGAGTAGTAGGTACTTCTGAGCAGTAGTTACAAGACGATTGCAATTATTGGGTCTTTCCTAATTAGCTGAGTGAGCTAAACTCTCTCCTGTTCATCCTAGGAAGTTACGATTTGATAGGGAGACTCCCTGGGACACTATGAATCGATTGAAAAGATTGGCTCATTCTTACTGTGAGCTGAATTGTCTCGTGTTCATCCTAAGGAGTTGAGATTTGAAAGGGCACTCAAAACGAACTTTTCCACGAGGCCTAATAAAGTAAATTTGATGTAGATAGGTGGACGATTGAATGACGAGACAAAAAATAAAAAATATGCCGAAATTGCGGTGTTCGTGGGCGATTACTCATCCTTGTGATCAGCCGAGAACCGATGTATTCGAGATATGGGCGTTGGTGAATACAACTTTTTCTTAGGTCGTAGGTCTGCAGTTGCTTGCTCTAGACGCTGCTCTACGCGTTACTCGTACTCTGCTGTACTCGTACCTAGCTATTGGATGCCTGTGAAGATAGCTGATAAAGCAGTAATGTAAATGTAAAATGAATTCAATCTTCGTCTACTCTATCTCGAATTCAAGAGAATTGTTGACATTGAAATCAAGGGCGTAGACAGGGTGGGGCAGGGAGGAGCCCCCCCCCCAGACTTTCGGGAACACGAAAATAACACAATAAGTGGGCGCAAAAAATGGACAATAACGACAAAGGTGAAGACTGGAATGAGACTGAACAACTGTCAACACTTCAGAATGTGGAAATGATCGAGTCCCCCTTCTATCCTGCCATCAAAAAGGCCCTGATGCTTGCGGTAACGTACCGTGCACGACCTGCTCGGTGGAAAGAACTTTCAGCACCCTGAGGCACGTGAAAACATGACCACGGTCTACAATTGGAGAGGATAGGCTGAATGGTCTGTGTATGCTCAGCCTCCACCGAGATTTGGTAAAAATCAAAGAAGGCAACCGTTGTAGAAGAGGTTGTTGATCAATTTGCCAGCAACCCCAAAAGACTAATGCTGTCTTAAAAATTGTCCGTTGCTGTTTTGTAGTACCTATGTTGTATAATGAAATAATGTTAAATATATAAATAAAGATATGTCATGAAAATTATTTCTCGGAATTCAGACTTTGTACCTTTCGTTTGCTATAATATGCACACGCATACTTTATATATAATAGCTCTTGAGGGAGCCCCCCCCCTTGGCTAAATCCTGCCTACGCCCATGATTGAAATACTAAAGAGACTTTATCGTGACGGTAGCGTTTGGTTATTCGTGAAGGTACATAGAAGCATCTGCAGTTGCTTGCTCTACACCAGGGGTTCCCAAACTTTTTTGTACCGTGCCCCCTTGTAGTAAAATGAAAGCCTCCCACACACCCCTTACATAACTAATGAATGGATGTGAAAAAAATGCAAGTTTTACACTGAAAACAATTTTTTATTTGCTATTTATACAAAACACGATTTGATAACACGTAGCTTTTATGAAGTAGCCTTTAAGCAAAAATAAGTTAATTACAACGTAAGTCACTAGCAAAATCAAGTTTGTTCCCATTTTTGTTTTTATTGATACGAGTATTGAGAATGCATTTTCACACAAGTAGGGGGTTAAAAAAGGCAAAAATAACCGAAGAGCTTCCTGTGACACTCTTTTTTTTTTTTTTTTTTCGTGATTTATTTATTGCAACTGAAACATAGTACATTTCATCTAGCAATATTTCATTTCATGTTAAGCTCACTAAGGGGGGAGGTTTACAGCAAAACCTGGCCCATACTTGTAACAAGTACAGTTAAAAAAAAAACACTGGATTACACTTGCACTAATTGCACAGCACAATTAGGTCCAGAGGTTTATTTCTCTTGAGTCGCCGAAGTTCTCCTTCGTTGTTTAAAACGTTGAGCATCTCCAGGTTCTCGTGTTTGTGGAGGCGATGTTCGTGCTTCCTTGCATATTTGGCGATAATTTCGGTGACCGTTTCTACCCTCAAGTCTCGATGAATATCATCATTCCGCATGAACCAGGGGGCCTGAACTATACTTCTCAGTATTATATTTTGTCGGGTTTGGATTGTTTTAATATTTGATTTTTTCGCACAACCCCAAAGCTGAATCCCATAGGTCCAGATAGGGCGCAGTATCTGTTTATATATGAGTAATTTATTGTGTAGTGAGAGATGGGAGTTCCTTCCCATCAACCAGTACATCTTTCTGAACTTGATTTTTAGTTCCTGATTCTTTTTTTCAATGTGATATTTCCAGTTAAGTTTGGAATCAAGGTGCATCCCTAAATATTTTACAGTGTCAGAGTATGGAATTTTATTTGAGTTGATCTCAACTTCTGGGGCTATGATTTTTCTATTAGTAAAGTTGATATGCACTGACTTTGATCCATTTAGTTTCATTCTCCACATCTTGGTCCAATTGACAACCTTGTTAGTGGACGTCTGTAGATTGCGAGTTGCAGTTTCAGCGTCATCTCCAACAGAGAGGATGGCAGTATCATCTGCAAAAGTAGCTACAGTTGTATTTTCCTGTTGTGGAAGATCTCGTGTGTACAGCAGGTAAAGTACTGGGCCTAGGACACTGCCTTGCGGTACCCCTGCTTTTATAGGCTTCAAGACAGAGTACTGGTCACCCTGCTTTACCCTGAAGTGCCTGTTCGCTAGGTAGGATTTTAGGAGTAAGTAAAACTGCTTTGGGAGATCCCTGTGCAGTTTATACTCAAGTCCCTTGTGCCAGACCTTGTCAAATGCCTGGGCCACGTCCAGAAAGATACTGGCACATATTTTTTTACCTTCCCGTGACACTCTGGGATACACTTGGAAGTATTTGATCCAAAATGTTGACTTTTCCATTTTTTTGAAGTCATATTTGGCAGAAGAATCATTTTTTATTTCCAAAAATTCTTCTGGAACATGTTCAACGTTGACATGGAAAGGATCTGTTGAAAGTCTGTAAATATGTTCGTCGGCAGTGTTAGGGAAGTATTTCCAGAATTCATCAGTGAGCGTCTCCAAATGGTTTGACACTTGTTTTTACAAGTTTTATCCTTCAAAAACCTCCTTGAAGCGTATTTCTTCTGAGATTGATACTAGTTTTGGGAAATTTGAAAAGTTGCAGGGGTTTGCTGATACTTTTGGTCTCGAAAGTTGTAGTTTCTCAACATAACGTCTTGATGTCATCACGATGAGTTATGATATTTGAGTCTCCACCCTGCTGTTTTAAGTTAAGGCTGTTTACGAATCAAGGAAGTCTGACAAATATGCCAACATTACTTGAGAACTAGGTTTGCTGAAGTTCATGCTTAGCTCATTTTGCTTCTGGTTTTCCAAGAACGAAGTTACTTCATCTCGGAGCTCTAATAGTCTTGCCAACATGTTTCCTTTTGAGAGCCACCGTACTTCTTTGTGAAATAGCAGTGTTTTGTGGTCAGTTCCTAAATCTCCACAAAGAATTTTAAACAGTCGGGTATTTAGTGCACTGTTTTTTATGTAGTTCATTATTTTAATACATAATTTTAAGACGGCATAGAGTTCGTTTGGAAGAGTTTTGGCTGCCAAGGCTTGTCGGTTTATAAAGCAATGAATCCCAGTCACATCAGCGTATTTTTTTCTGACTAACCGCGCGAAGCCTGAGCGAGAACCAAGTATTGAAGGGGCGCCATCAGTGCATACGCCCATTAGTTTTTGCCACGAGAGTCCATGATTGTCGAAAAAATCAGACACGGCTTTCATCACATCAACAGCTTTTGTAGTGGTCTCCAGCTCTGTTGAAAAGAGTAGCTCGTCTTTTATTGTTTCATTTTCAACATATCGAACATATACAACTAACTGAGAACATTGAGCAACATCTGTAGTCTCGTCTAGCTGAATGGCAAAAAATGGTGATAGTTTTATTCTATCGACTACCTGGTTTTTTATGTCTTCAGCCATATCGTCAATACGACGTTTCACTGTATCTTCGGACAGTAGTATTTGAGATAATTTTTTCCTGCTGTCTGCCCCAAGGATGATATATGATAGTTTGGGGCAAAAACGAGCTCGCTCCTGGAGTTGGCTCGATGTTGCCCCAAACAATGGTCGAATGGTCTGAAGCCCCCCCTAACCCCTCTTCAACCCCTGGGGGCGCGCCCCCCAGTTTGGGAATCCATGCTCTACACGCTTCTCTACGGGTAAACGAGAGAATATCGTACGGGAAGAACAAAAACACTCTATTGGCATTCTTAGCTTTCAAAGCTGAAACTTTATCACATTTAAGTTTACTCACCCTTGCATTATAGTGTTTTGCTTAGCGAAGGGCCAGCAAAAGTACGTTTCTTCAACGAGGAATCCCATGAGCCCTTGTATTTCTCCGACGTCACAAAACACAGGCGTTCCTGGAACGAGATCACACAGCCCAGCGTCTGGAATCTTCCAAGTGATGCAGAACCTATAATAACATTAACCTAGAAGAGTATTGCTCGAATCATAACGAAGAATTATTACCTACGTTGTTGTTGTTGCTTCACTAAACGTTCATTCTTTGCTTACGAGTTACCAAGGTAGCAAACAATTTTCGCCAAAAATTAAGCTATTACAACAGCCTCAAATTAAAAAAATTAATTAGGTTTTCGAGCAGCGACATAATTAATATTCATTTAGAAAGAAGCATTCCAAAACGATTTCTGGATTTAATATTGGTCACGCGCAGTTTTCCTCATCTTCAACCCCTTGAGAAATAATTAAAAAATCAGTAGTTTCGTTATTTAAAAAAAAAGCCACAGTTCCTTTGAGCCTGACGGCTAAAATTAAAAAACATGAATATGCTTTACTCGCACACGACTCACTCCTCGTCGATTCTCTGAACCCGACCCCCCATCGGCCTCTGAACTCTGTTTATCATTCTGCCATCAATCCTAAAACATGGAATCATGTTTTAGCTCCTCGCTCTCACTTTATTATAGAAATGATCACGACGATTGAGCTCTTGTGAGATGATGATCTCCTAATAGAAACTCGCGAGTAAACATTCACTTTATTATAGAAAGAGGCTAAAGAGGCTACATACGAAATTACAGCTTCCTATAGTGTAAAGTATAGAAATTACCTATTAAAATAATTTAACCACCGCTTCACAAATCTAACCGTTCTCGCAATATTCGGATCACCTGCTATGAATCACATAATCGAAACACCAGCTCAATGAAATCATCAGAAATTAACAAGCGGTTGCAATCATGTTCACAATATCAATAATTGAGAATGATCACCTGTGTGTAAACAATTATTCATATAACCATGCTCATAACTCAGCTTGTTGGCCACGCACTTCGCAGTGGACTTTCACTTTATTATAGAAATGATCACGACGATTGAGCTCTTGTGAGATGATGATCTCCTAATAGAAACTCGCGAGTAAACATTCACTTTATTATAGAAAGAGGCTAAAGAGGCTACATACGAAATTACAGCTTCCTATAGTGTAAAGTATAGAAATTACCTATTAGAATAATTTAACCACCGCTTCACAAATCTAACCGTTCTCGCAATATTCGGATCACCTGCTATGAATCACATAATCGAAACACCAGCTCAATGAAATCATCAGAAATTAACAAGCGGTTGCAATCATGTTCACAATATCAATAATTGAGAATGATCACCTGTGTGTAAACAATTATTCATATAACCATGCTCATAACTCAGCTTGTTGGCCACGCACTTCGCAGTAGTTAATATAGTATGGTTGGATAAATCGAGAGCTTTCGAACGAACGGTCAACGAATTTTGTGGGATGAAAAACCACGAAGTATCATATCCCTAGCAACGACTCGGTTGTAAGCGGAAATCATCACAATTATTGGCGCTACTTTCGTTGCACTCTCGTGGGACATTTTTCGGTAGTTAGGTCACGGCTAAAGCATATTCATGCTAAAATCCCTATTTAAAGAAAGGATGATCTAGGAATTCAGAATTATCAAAACGTTGCAAATTAATACTCACAGGTTCATTAAATCTATATTAGATAACCCTTTTACACTGGTACCTACAAATGGTACCTGCATCAGCCGTTATTACATCACCTTGTTCCACTGCGTTGGTTATTGCATCTGCTGGGATCTTGATTTTCCTTTTCGTCTTTGTCAGATCCCCAATAAGGGCACGCAGCTCTTTTACATTCGTCCCAATTCTAAGAATAGGAAATAAAGAGCATATATTTTGATCTAGGGATAAACTGTAGGTACAATATCAGCATGATCATTATTTTTTATTCAATACCGAAACCTTATAAAAAACTAACAAATATAAAACATCTGCCTAGCTAAGAGGGTAGTAGATCTTCCTCATTTATCGAATCTAATATACAAGATATGTTATAAGCTGTTTTGCAAATGTAGACCTACCCTTTTTTTCCCTGAAATCCTCCTGATGCTCTTCTATTCTTCCCCTGAATTTCCTACCAGTTTGACCGCAACATTACTTTGCAAAACATCAGGTATTCAATCATACTTACAATTTTGATTTGACAAATAGACAGTTTGTAGAATTTATTCATTTTTGTCCAAAGAGGGGTATGTTGAATGTGCTTGAAAATTCAAAATTATCAAAAGTTACAGATCTGGTAAATGTTTAAATGAGGATATCCCTCAATATATTTCACCTCTGATAAGTCCATTTCTGTAAAGCTTGGAATTATTCCTTTAAACTATTGAAACCAGTAATTCTTCCTCTCCATTGAGAATCACTTCATCTGATTGGTTGTACCTCCAGCCCCCTTTCCTTTCTCTCGACTAATGGGATTCAATCTCCCTTCACCTGTGACTATATAAGCTGTGTCCTGTCTCATGTCTGTTCAGTTATTGTTTGTTACTGATGATGGCCTAACCGTCGAAATCGATTTAACATTGTAACTCTTTATTTTTTCGTGGAAATAGAAAACGTTTTTCACCAACTTCCGTTTTGCCCCTCTTTGCGTTCCACCAACCACCAACTAACCATAAGGTATCACGACAAGTAGTAAGGTATCCATGAAATGTAACAAAAAACAATATCAGATCATATAATATTCGACTTGAACTGTGGAATAAGTAGTTCTACACAAATATTATCCCTGATTTCTATACAGGATACATCTAGATTTTCGCAGATACCAACCTGAATAAACACTCTGGCAAAACTGATTGAGTACTCAAACTTTCCAGGTTGGTCAAGCGTGTAATTTTTCGTGAATATTGGGACAGAACATCTACCCAAGACCGCCTGGGCTGCGACCACCTTGTCTAGGTTTCGCCGAAACAGGAGATTGTCAAAAGTGTGGATCCAGACGTTCCTGCTATCGGGGATCGAATCTTTCGTTAGCAGAGCTGCAAGGTCGGCTTCATACTGGCTTGTGCACCTAAGATGAAGAAATCCAATTATCTATTGTTACGTATCCAAAAGTAACAAGGAAGATTAAAGTAATCTGCCTGAAAACTCTTTTCTAGGACTTTTCTAATACACCGCATTTGGGCCAACACTGAAAACACATCTTTGTGAATCGGATGTGTAGGTATGTGACTTTGTTTCTGACGATTCATGTTCGGGCGTGCTAGCATCACGGCATTCACCATTTAAGGTTCTAAGATATAGATGTAAGGGAACAATTCAAATACAACCTGCATAATACCAAAGCAAATAAGACAAGACAGTGTGACACAACGTGGGCCATCCTCTAAGAACTTACGAGCCAAGCCTGCAGCCATTGAATTGCTTCTGAATTTATACCTACCTACTACATATAACATTAACAATAACAATGTTGACAATAACAACAAGCATAAACAATAACAATTCTGTTGAATTAACGATAAATTGAATGTATTATTACCATGGATGAATTATAACACTTATCACATCCACTTTCTTGACGTCTTTAGTAGTCATTACATGTACTTTCATATCTGCAGTACGGCATTTAGTAACTGGGTGGCGCTCCGACGAGTGATTCCAGTAATTGAACCGATTTTCCGCTGAAAAACGGAAATGAGTAAATTTATGAATATTACTATAACTGCCTATAATAATGAGCTATTACGTTGATATTAACTATGAGCTAAAAAGAACAAACGGCGATGGAAAACCGTGATTCGCAGGAGCGAATCATTGTCCTGTTTCTTAGTGCTCACAGGCCATGATGATTATTCAAGAGCTCGCCTGCATCGCATTGGCGCCAAAACCACTCCAAACTGTAGCCTATTTCATTCTCCCTCACCCATGAACTTTGTCCATCAGCCAACTTATCCCCTTTTGGAGGACTTATGGTGCTTGCTAACTCCTGACGACACCATCTGGTCAAAAACTAGCGAGCGTTACTGGGCTGCAAGCGGTCAAATGGCTTTAGTCAAACAGCTTAGGGTAAAAAAATCATCTTCTAAAGAAACAAAACCTTTTTGGTGGGTGGTTTCCTAATGAACTGAACATAATTACGTCATTCATAATCATATGTAATTTTTAGCTAAGTAAGTCGCAACCTCTAAAAATGTTCAGCTTAAACGAGAAAAAAAGACCCAATACAACTACAATGTAGCCACTGCGACTGAAAATGGCTTTGTATTCATAATTATTGTGTTGACTATATTTTATCATTTCTTCACATAAGCTTTTGTTGAGCGCTAAAGGTTGGTATAACAATGGCTCAGGGTGCTGTTATCCCCATCTCTGCTCTAAAGAGGGAGGATATTTCTCAATATATTTCACCTCTGATAAGTCCATTTCTATAAAGCTTGAAATTATCCCTTCACACTGTTGAAACCATATTGAGTAATTCTTCCCTTCCCCCCTCCCTTCACTTCATCTGATTAGCTACAATCCCCTTTCACTTTCCTTGCACTTAATTGGTTGTACCTCCCGCCCTTTCCTTTCTCTTGACCAATGGGATTCAATCTCCCTTCACCCGTGACTATATAAGCTGTGTAACCATTATAGTGGATATCCAAACCGTGAGTACTTCGTGAAGGGTGCTAGCGGGAGGCTGTACTCTGGGAACCGACGGCACCTACCTAAAGAAGATCTGAAGAAATCGAGAAGAAAGCGGGAGGGGGTGGAAAGGGAGATGTGGTAACACCATGAAAAGTATGGTAAAGGTGTTTATTCATTGACAGATATAATGTAAACAACGGAATAACATAAAAACATCATTTTGTGATTTCCATGTACATTCGAATATATAACAAACTAGGACTCGTATATACATATATTGAAACATAAGTAGAATGAAATAACGTTACGTGGTTTGACGTAGGTCACACCGGAGCAAACTGTGAGTACCACTTTTGATCGAACGCGAACTCCGTAATTCAGCTTCAAATTATAACCTTCGTAAACGCCCGTGTTCACTATGCTCACTACAGCGTCAGTTCTGATACCTTCATAATCTGAAGCTTTCCAATCTTGGCCTTCATCTCTCTTCCTTCGGGAATGGTACGAATGCTCCTGTAAAACATTCCATTTCCTGAATCATGCATAATATGTTTTTGAATTTTATTGTCGATCAAATATCTTCAATGTTATAACTGCTTGTTTTGATAGAAATCAAAAATTTCTAAAACCGATTTCCCCTAGAAAAATCTCTTCAAGTGTGATGTAGTTGGTTCAAAACGGGTGCTGTATAACCAGATATATTTCTACCTCAACTTACAGCATAATTACTGGTGTTCACAATTTTTTTTTCTTTTTTTTTCATTAAAAATCTAATTACAGGCGGGTTGTTTGCCTCAACTAGGACTATAATATAAGCAATGTGAGAAGAGTTATGAAAATTGCAATTTTCTAGAAGTCGATCCCCCCCCCCCCCCCCCCCCCCCCCCCAACATTAATCGCCATAACTTGAAAAGTGAATCAATTAATTTGAAACCAAGTGAAATTGATTTGGAACAAGAACGGTTCGTTACTGAAAACTACTAACTAAAACTGCCTACATTTGGAATACGTCTTACTCCTTCAATTATTGTCATGTGTAGCACAAGTACCTGCGATCATAAGTACCTACTTACATATTAACAACGATGTGCACCAAATTGAAGTTCGCATGCCAGCAAATGGATGCCTAACGTACAAGCTTCCTCCAAGGTACCAAATTTCCTTCAATTTGGCAACGACAACAAGTATTTGTTATAATCGAACGGGCACAGTTCAGTCATCATAAAATCAACAGTGAAAGAGAACGATAGTAAGTGCGATTATGCGTCCAAAACATATTTGATTCTTAGTTTTACATTCAAACTGTGAACTTTATGTTAACATACTGAATTACTTTCAACAGCAGATTTCATCCTTCTACTGCCATCCATTCGTCGCATATCTTTGAATTGGATTCTTGACCAGGCGTGATGTGTCGATGAGGCTTCAATGAGGATTGAGCCTCGCTCAAGAAAATACAGCAACCAGACGAATACAACCATTAATCACAGAGTATCTACTTGCAGAAAAATGCAATGTTCACATTTACACCTCTGTACACAAAGTTATGATAATACTCGTATAATAATGTATCAACGCTACACGCTGATTGATTAGTTGTGACATGATTATGCCTTACCCTGGTTACATAATCACCTAGTGAACCATAAAATAAAACGCTGCAAGTTGCTTATCCAAGTCTAGGTACATTTTACAAGGTACATTAAACCCAATATTTAGTACATTAATAGGTATGAGAAAATAACATCTGAGGTCCTTCGCCTGATCAGTTCGCCTCGATACATTGTAATTGTTTTCTACGTATTGCAAAGACATTCTATTAGCGAACTTTAGCAGAAATTGAAGCTATTGCATCGGCTTCAAAATGGGTTCAGCAGTTTTCGAAGCAAGTTTTTTAAAAATACCTATCAAGAAAACTCCGAAAATTTAAGAAATAAATTGAAAATTTTAGTTCCCATAATGCGCTCAGAATTAGTTTTAAATAGCAAAAATGCTCAGCGTGCTGATTATCAATAAAACATTTAAATTAGATGAATGTGAATGGTCAAAGCGTTAAACATTCACCCTTCAAAAATTAGCCTAAAAAATTTTGTTTTTCTTGTGCACATGCATAACCTGTAGGATGAAATTGCGGAGACGACAGCTTCATTTGTAAACTTGACCCTTTCACTAAGTTCTTCGTGCATAAACATGGGAGTGCGTGATGTTGTTACTTCGAACATCGGTCCTTATGGAAAATTAATTTTCCAAGAGTTATAGATTGTTAGGCGAATTCCCACGATAAGTATTGACGATGTTTGTGACGTCGATAAAAAAAACCCTAATGAATTTAATTTAAGCTTTTCAAAGATCTTTGTAATTGTCCAGTACCAATCCTAATATTGGTCAACATCTTCGAATTTCTTCAACATAATATTTTGTATACCTTGTTTGTAAAGTTACCTATTGCTACCTTTTCAAAGTTCATCCTACCTATTTCCATAATAGTTTTTCTTAACTCCTTCCATGTTAGCTCTTCATACCAAGTTCCATAGAAGGATATATATATATATATATATATATATATATATATATATATACAAAATTTCTAGAAAAAACAATAATTAACTACAAGAAATTAATTTTTATATTCCGGCTTACATATGCCTTTTTCAATCTAAGAGAAAAGAAAATTTGATTTCTGGAAATGATGAAATTCGTCGAGAAAATCTTACCATGGAGAAGCGTGGTTGCCGTTCCCACCATCGCCCTCAACATCAGCCTCCGTCTCCATGAATATTAATAGAAAGTTCCTAGTAGATCCGTAAAACACAATACGTCGTGCGGTATTGACAATCCGGCGCCGTAACTCTGATGCAATAGAGAGTTCCTAGTAGATCCATCGGTCTCAATATGGCGTGCGGTAACGAGAAACATTTACCGCACCTTAAAGTCACATCAAGTCCTTAACGGATCTAGTTGTAACGCTAAATCCATGGAAGGAGGAAATTAACCCTAGATGGTTATTTGAGTCTATGGAAGGAGGTTATTTTAGACGATTACGTTTTTTACGGATTGCGATCCGTTAACGTATCTGTACGGAAGGATGCGTCACCGTAACTTAATACGTCAGAGTTTCGGCGCCGAATTGTCGATACCGCACGACGTATTACGTTTTACGGATCTACTAGGAACTCTCTAATGAGTAACGGTGACGCATCCTTCCGTACAGATACGGTAACGGATCGCAATCCGGAATACAGACTAATTTTAAGACCACTTATAAACGTACTCAAAACCATCTCAAATCCGTGAGAATGACCCATATATAAATTTCTCCCTTGAGGGGAAAAACAATAAGTGGATCATGGATATGTCAAAGTTGTAGACATTACTTTCCACTCTATTGGGGTGTTGGGAAAGTAAAAATGGACATTACTTTACACTCTGTTGGGATGTTGGGAAAGTAAAAACTCCCCCGCTACTTTCGTTCCATGCTAAAACAGAAGTCGGTTGTTGAGGAGGTTGGCGGAATTAGGTACTTCATTGCGGTGGTACCTCATTGATTTCTACCTAGCCTTCACTTTTCGATTTAATAATGATCTAAAGTGCCGGAGCGTTGCATTTTGTGTGGGGAAAAAAAGTGTCGCGAAAAATTCCTTGCCTCTAGCTAAAAGACATATCCATGTCAAAACGTAATCGTCTAAAATAACCTCCTTCCATGGACTCAAATAACCTCTATAGGGTTAATTTCCTCCTTCAATGGATTTAGCGTTACAACTAGATCCGTTAAGGAACTGACGTGACTTTAAGGTGCAGTAAAGTTTCTCGTTTCTGCACGCCGTATTGAGTCCGACGGATCTCAAGGAACTCTTTATTATTTTTATTAAAATTCCAGGAGGGGGAGTTGTTGTGCACCTCGTCCGGCCTTGCACTTGGGCGCTAAGGGTTGGAGAGAGGATACCTACCACCAAGCCATGACTGTATAATGGCAACGTAATAATCACTCTTTTAATTGCATTCCAAGCGCCTTGTTCTCCATCCTGATCTCCTGCATCTTATTTTGTGACCTTTATACTTCCAAAAACGTTCTATTAAATCACAAACACAAATCAATTTTAAAATCGCGTTTTCTTTAACATAATAAACGTGATTACAATGAAGTGTGTTAAGACATTTTTACGATAAAAGTGGTTATTAAAAGTGTGGCTGAAGTCCGCCATGGCATGACCGATTCCGTGAATCCGTATGCATATTCCCGTGCATTTGATAACTGTTGAATCCATGTGTATTCCTTGAGTTGAGGCAAAAAATCGTAGATAACATGAAGGACCGCCGTCTGATTTTCAGCAGTTCTTTTACGACAAGGGGTTGTGTTCACATCCATTGAGACGGTGATGAGCCCAACGAACCCTAGAATCATCAATATATTGGATCATTATGTTCTGTAAGCTACAACATCTTCTTTATATTAATAAAGTAAACTGTCCGTATGTGGGTACCTCCATAACTTTTGAACGGAGTAAGGGTGGTTGTGAGGGGCGGGGGGGTAGAAAAACTGGAAAATCCGTGTGTGGGCTCAAACGAAAGTCCATGACTAGGGGGTTTCAATTCCAGCGAGTTGTTTGGTTCCCGAACTTTTTGTTATTATGGTTACTAGGAAGTTTTTTGATAAGTGGAGAAGCCTTGACGTTGCTACATGTGTTCCGAAGCATGGGATTCAATTGATAGGTGATGGACGGTAATTTGATGTTTCGTGCGAAGCCCGGGACGGAAAACCGATTTGTTTAGCTTCCAAAATTTTATTATGGTTGCCAACACGCAGTTCAGGGCCTTCTTCGCGCGTGTTTTGTTTGGCGATTTCGATAAGCTGAGTGTGCTAAACTCTCCTGTTCACCGTAGGAAGTTGAAATTTGATAGGGTGACTCTTTGGGACACTAAGAGCAGGTTGTCTACTAGATTTGTACAATAAAATTCAGGGACTTCTTGGGGACTTTCGGGGTTCTAAATTTTAAAAATCGGTGATCTTTTACAGGCTTTAATTTTTTTAGGAATAGCGTACTCACCGAAATACTTACCAGTAGACCTACTCCAATCATGTGTAGCCTATATAAAATTAGATCTTCATAACTTTTTATTGATTCTAGCCTACTTATAAAGTACAGTAGTCTAAGACTACTTAAAGGATATTATACAGGGTGATTACCGGGAAACGCATGTTTTTCAAATAACGAGAACTGTTGCAAATCAGAGTAAAAAATGCATTTATTAGTGAAAATACAGTGTACACAATATGCAATTTCAAAATAAAATTACTTACAATTTATTGTTTGAAAGTTACATCTCTAAGGTGGTCGCCTGCTGCTTGGATACATTGTTGAAGGCGTTCTTTAAAACTTGCTACGGATTTTGCTAACATGTCTCTAGGAATGCCGTTGATTTCCTGGCGAATAGCTTCTTTAAGTTCCTGTATTGTTCGTGGTTTGTTTATGTACACTCTAGCTTTCAAAAATCCCCACAGAAAGAAATCTGGAATTGTTAGATCCGGTGAGCGAGAAGGCCAAGTGACATCACCTCTTCCCTACAAGAGTGATCTCGCGTTTTGGTGATGTCACTTGGCCTTCTCGCTCACCGGATCTAACAATTCCAGATTTCTTTCTGTGGGGATTTTTGAAAGCTAGAGTGTACATAAACAAACCACGAACAATACAGGAACTTAAAGAAGCTATTCGCCAGGAAATCAACGGCATTCCTAGAGACATGTTAGCAAAATCGGGGTGTCAAAAGGACACCGCAACGGGCACGATTCTAAGGGGAGCCATGATGACCGTCCATCACTAAACGGACTGCCATCACGGACTCCACTGGCAGATCGGAGGGGGAGAAATAATAATAATAATAATAACCCGCAAAACGAGGCATCGCTGCACTCTGCCTCAAGGGATACAGCGATGACCGCTTTGTAACCCCTACAGCGGATAAAATTACCCCGTAATAAGAACTAAACTACGACTAGATGATCCTTAAAAATACATAAATATTATCGATAAATATATAATGATAAATACTATATTTATTAGTTGAATAAACATGTACATAAATAAATAAATATATCACAGATCAGAATATCACAGTTCGTTGTAAAGCTCAGTGGCTTTCAGGTACATCAACAGGGACTGGACCTTGTCTGGTCCTGACAGAACATCGACCCACTGAGGGGGTGAATGCTGGACTCTGAGGTCCATGAGGGCTGGGCAATCCTCCAAAAAGTGGCGAATAGACAAATCACCCCCACATCTCCCACATACAACATCACGAGCTACTGGATCTAGCAGGTGTCTGTGAGTAAGACGGGTATGGCCAGTGGCTACCCGATTGACCACTATTCGGTCCCTCCTTGGAAGTAGGGTTACGAAAGGATCAACCGGGCAAAGGTCCTGAAGGACTCCACGCAGACCAGTGACCTCGCCCTGCCATTGCTCGAGCCAGATGGAATTGGCTTTATGCTGCATGTAGGAGATTTGATCCTCAATGCGCATAGGCAGCATTTCGATGGAGTCATCACCAATGGCTCTCCTTGCTAGGGCATCAGCCCTCTCATTGCCGTGAATACCGACATGGCTTGGCACCCACATAAAAGTTATGTTTGTGCCTAATGTTGTGGCTCGGTGTAGTGACACACGTAGGCTTTGTATTAGGGGATCATATGAATATGTATCCCTAATCGCCTCGATGGTACTCAGTGAGTCACTACAGATCACATAATTTCCAACTCCCGATAACTGGCAGTGTCGAACCGCCAGCATCACTGCCCACAGCTCTGCTGTGAACACAGACGCAACAGGTGGTAGGCGTCTAGTGACTTGGAAGTCGGTGCTCCAAAGAGCAAGGCCAACACCATCAGGCGTTTTTGAGCCATCAGTGAATAAGAGAGTGTGTCCAGCATATCGCTGGATTGCCTCTGAGTAATGACATCTGAGGATATGAGGGGGTGTATTGCCCATGACCCCAACCCTAAATCGAGAATCAATGCGCATCCCAGACAAGGTCCATGGAGGGACGGGGGGACTTCAAAAGGAACCAGAGGGTATCTCTCTATGCAGTCCCACCTGGTGAGCTCCTGAACACGAATGCCCAATGGGCGAGTTTGAGTCTAGAGCCTGGAATATGTTTCATCCAGGGTGGTAGAGTTACCATGGTATGCAGAGGGTGCCCTGGGAAATAACGAAGGCGCTCTGCATAAGGAGTGTCAGCAGATTTCGCCTAATCTTTAGTGGCTGACTACGCCCAAGCACTTGAAGGGAGGCTGTCGGGGTAGTTCGAAAGGCCCCAGTGGCCAAACGAAGACTCTTGTTTAATATAGGTTCCAGCTTACGCAGCAAGGACTTTCTTGCTGATCCATAAACTGCAGACCCATAATCAATTCTTGATTGCACCACAGCATGGAAAATCCTTAAGAGGACTTCCTTCCTGGCTCTTTCCAGGGGCGCCCCAGCTATAGTTAGATAGGGCCTTGAGCAACTGTACACCCTGCATAGAAGCCTGGCGCAAGTACTCAATATGCTGGGTCCACCGCAGCTGGCGGTCAACTATGAGTCCAAGGAAACGTGTGTGTGGAGTAAGGTATTGTGACTCCACCAATTGTGAGTGGATACTCATCATGTGCTTTATGCTTTCTGCAAAAATGGATGGGGGTAGTTTTTGCAGGTGAAAAACTAAAACCTCGCATCCGCGCTGTTTGATAGATGGTATCAATAGCACATTGCAATGTGTCACTCACATTTCTCAGATCATCGCCTCACAGGAGGATAGTTAAGTCATCCACATATAGTAAGGGACGAATATCCTCTGGGATGTTATCAGCGAGGCCATTTATAGCGACCATAAACAGGGTGCAACTAAGCACAGAGCCCTGAGGGATGCCATTCTCCTGAGGGTGGAGATCGGAGAAGACATTCCCAAGGCGCACCCTGAATTTTCGGTGGGAAAGAAAGCTGCGGAGGAAGCCCAGCATGGGCCCTCCCACTCCCCACTGCTGCAGCCTTTGCAAGATGTTATGACGCCAGGTGGTGTCATAGGCTTTAGCAAGATCAAAGAACACACCAATGGCGTGCTCTCTGACCAAAAAGGTGTCCTGGATATAACTCTCGAAAGCTGAGAGTTGGTCAACCGCCGAGAAGCGTTTGCGAAAACCAGCCTGATATTGGCTGATGAGGCAGTTGCTCTCTAGAAACCATACCAGGCGGTAGTTGACCATAGCTTCCAGGATCTTGCTCATGCAGCAAGTAAGAGAGATGGGTCTGTAACTAGCAGCCTCACAAGGGTCTTTGCCCTCTTTGTGCAGAGGGACAATAACAGCCTCCCTCCAGGAGGAAGGATAGTTACCTGAGGCGTATATAGAATTATACAGCCTCAAGAGAGTGTGCTTTTCCTCTTGTGGGAGATTGATCAACATTTCATAATGGATCGTATCCTTCCCAGGGGAGGTCTTGTTTGATTTCTTCATTGCTCTCTCTAGTTCACCCATTGTGAATGGTATATCAATTGAGGGAATGGACGACGGCACGAGCTGAGGGAGAGGCGCCATCTCAACCTCCGCCTTGTGTCGCCTAAAGTCATCCGGGCACGCTTCATCACTGGAAACATGGGCATAATGAGGAGCCAATGTGTCAGCAACGTGCTTGGGTTCCCGAGCCACATCACCGAGAGGTGTGGTGATAGATGGAATTATTATTATATTATAGGATAATATTATTATTATAGGATATTATTATATTATAAAGGATATTAGTTGCTTCTGTCTACGTTGCCGACGCTTGCATCTGTCTGTACTATATAGATTCAAAAATCTCAATTGATTCTTTCCTATGTTTTGTGAATCCCGGTGCTGGCATTATATTATGATTATTTGGTTACTAACGCCATAAAAATCGGTTACTTCTATATTAAAATCCGTGACTTTCGGAAATATCCGTGCTCTACTAATAAATCCGTGACTTTTTCGGGACATTCCGGGAATCCGTGACCTGTAGACACCCTGAAGAGACGGTTGAAATTATGGGCTCTTTCCTAATCAGCTGAGTGAGCTAAAGTCTATCCTGGCCCTAGGAAGTTGAAATTTGATAGGGAGACTCTATGCGTCATTAAAAAACGATTGGAATGTGTGACAGTTCCCGTCAGATTCAAGAGAATGCGCGTCTATCCGTCGCTCTCTCGCCGGGTTGAACACGTCATTCTCGAGTTCTTGGATGGAGATGAGGATCCGAGAACCGGAAAACCAATCTTCTGTCACACCCCTCTCTATCTATGAGTGTGGATTTAGGCCCCCATTGCACTTCTGGGGCGACCTAAGTCCGTTTCAAATTATGGGCTCGTTCTTGATGAGCTGAGTGAGCTAAATTCTCTTTTGTCCACCTAGAAAGTTGAAATTTGATAGGGAAACTCTGTGAAGCATTAAAAAACTATTGAAATGATGGGCTCTTTCATGATCATTTTAGTGATCTAATTTTTCACCTGTTCACTCCAGAAAGTTGAAAATTTGATGGGGAGACTCTCTGGGTCATTAGGAGACTATTGAAATTATGGTATCTTACCTGACCCGCTGAGTAAGCCAAATTCTCTGGGTGACTACGCGAAGTTTCCCGTCAAAAGTGAAAGTCATTTGCGCTGTACTCGGTGCTCCCCGGCAAGTTCTAGCAGGCATACGCGAAGCGTCCCGTGCCGAGAGAATGGGTGTACGTGATGCTCCCCCTTCCCCTCACGAGGCGTTTCGAGCCTTATCAGTGATTTGAACGGACCGGCTCTCAGTGATCATCGAACAACATGAACGTATTCTCGTTTGTATCATCCGGTACTCGTCGCGGTCGTGATGTGCTATTGGTGGATAGTTTTAAATTTTATTTCCAAAAACCGTTGGCAAATGAAATGAGTAGGTGGGTGTGTAGTCTGAGGAAGTACCTATATATAAAAATGAATATATATATATATATAAATCAAGCATTCCAAAAGAAAGGGTGCGTTCGTTGGACAACACTTTTTGAGTAGGTTTTTTCTCTCTTATTACGTGAGGAGGTGAGGTGGATATGGATAATTCTCCCTCTCCTTCTTCTTTTCTTCTCCTAGATAATGCCTGAATCAAACTTTATCAAATAATTTTTTTTTGTATTTTGCATTTTGACTTTTGTAATGTCTGAAATCTAGGCTACTGCATTAGGTGGCTTTCGTATAAAGTGACGGGGAGCTTCGCGTACATGAAGAGAAAGGAGGCGGGGAGCTTCGCGTACATGATGAGAAAGGAGGTGGGGAGCTTCGCGTACATGAGGAGAAAGTAAGTAGGGGAGCTTCACGTATAAAATCTCGTCGATGGGGAGCTTCGGGTATGCGCCAAATTCTCTCCTGTTCGCCCTAGGAAGTTGAAATTTGCTAGGGAGACTCTTTGGGTCAATAACAGACGAGTGAAATGATTGGCTCTTTCATGTTCAGGTAAGTGAGTTAAATTCTCTGAATTGAGCCTCCTTGGGGCTGCTGGGTGAAAATGACATTTCGATAAAATGACCCGTACGTGTGGGTCCGTGCAACGCATGAGTAACCGGCTGGTTGAGTATAAAATTGAAAATAACATAATTTCTGGGGGTAATTGTAAAAACAAAATGGTGAAAGATTCACTTCATCCTACTAAAACTACAAAAATTATAGCTACATGAACTATGAGAAATATCCTAATGTAGGGAAGTAGATTAAATAATCAACACAAAGTCACAAATGTGCACACACAAAAATTACCAGGAATCCTACCACGTCCCAGAGAGGATTAGTTGGTAATCAACAAACCAATAAGAGGGGAGGGGGTGGAATTTTTTAACAGGTTTCAACTGTCAGTCACTATAAATACAGCTTCAGTCCCGCTCAAGATATAAATACAGCCCCAAGACCTGCTCAGAACGCATTCATCCTACATCTACTGAAGGATGAAGAACTAAGAAAAATACTACTAATAACCAAGCTGCTTGGAATGGCTCTAGAGAGAAGACATCTGCAGTGTCAGTACATGCTGGGGTACCTACCCCAGGTGCAGATGGGAATGGAGTATTCAGCTTCATGTAATACCTCCCACCTCTGCACTGCAGGAAATCCCAGATAAAATACACCGAGCGGAGGTTAGACCCCCCTCCCAGTTCGCGTCAGGTAAAGCCTAATTTCTATATCTATAATTCATTCTGTGCTACTCATAGAAGCCTGGATTGAGTTCTCCAGAATCACAAGCAGTGCAAATCTTTTCACATTCTCAATTTTTATCATAAATTTGGAATAGAGAATCATTTACGCTAAGATCTGTTCCGCGTTAATACGTATTGCTCCAAAACCCCATAAATATATGAACGTCAGAAAAAAACGGAAGTTAGTGAAAAACGTTGTCTATTTCCACGAAAAATAAAGAGTTACACTGTTAAATCGATTTCGACGGTTAGGCCATCATCAGTAACAAACAATAACTGAAGATACATTAGAAAGGACACAGCTTTTATAGTAACAGGTGAAGGGAGATTGAATCCCATTGGTCAAGAGAAAGGAAAGGGGCAGGAGGTACAACCAATGAAGTGCAAACAAGGTGACGGGGGATTATAGCTAATTAGATGAAGTGGAAGGGGGAAAATAAATAAATATGGTTTCAACATTGTGAAGGGATAATTCCAAGCTTTGTAAAAATGGACCTATTAGTGGTGAAATATATTGAGGTATATCCTCATTTAAACATTTAACAGATCTGTCACTTTTGATAATTTCGAATTTTTCAAGTACATTCAACATACCTCCCTTCAGACAAAAATGAAGAAATTCTACAAACTGTCTATCTGTCAAATCAAAATTGTAACTATGATTGGATTCCTTGAGATGTTTTGCAAATGTAGACTTACCCTTATTTTCCCTGAAATCCTCCTGATGCTCGTCTATTCTTTCCCTGAATTTCCTACCAGTTTGACCGCAATATTCGTAGCCACAAGAACATTTTAGTTTATAAACCCCACTTTTATCCTGAACATTAATTTTGTTCTTAACGGATCCTAGTAATGCATTAAGGCAATTTTTAGTTTTAAAACCTACTTTGTAACCTCTCGATGATAGAATTTTGCCGATTTTATCCGAAATAATCCCATAATAAGGTATACTTATCCATTGCTTCTTTTCTAAATTTACATATTCCCTGGCCAGGTTGGAAACTTTTTCCCTACTCTTTTTCCTAAGAACCTTATCCCATATGGTATCAACGAGATCTCCTCCATATCCGTTACTAGCCGCTATGCATTTGATAATGGATTTTTCTTTTGATAAATTTTGTTCACTCATTGGAATAGACAGTGCTCGGTTAATCGTACTATGGAAGGCTGCATGCTTATGGACTAAAGGGTGATTTGAAGTACTATGGATAGTTATATCGCTATATGTATCTTTTCTATAAATTGAAAAATCATGCTTTTCGTTTACCAAAGAGATGGATAGATCTAAAAAATTGAGTTTATTTCCGCCGAATTCGAGGGTAAATTTGATAAAGGGATCTAATTTATTGATTTTTTCGTGAAAAGAATTTAGTTGTCTTTCTGTGCCCTTCCATAGAATGACAATATCATCGACATATCTATACCAATAGAGAAGATCATTTGTGTTACAAGTTGTAAATATTTGTTGCTCAAAATAATCCATGTAAATATCTGCAAGCAGAGGAGATAACGGAGAACCCATAGCAACCCCTGGCTGTGTATAACATTTCCCCTCAAATAAAAAGTAATTTTGATCTATACAAATAGACATCAAATTAAACAATTCGTCCTTTTCGAAAATATTAAGTTTAGAGACGTGAATCAGCCTGCACACCACATCTTTGCATCTAGTTACATCGATATTGGTGAACAGACTAACCACGTCAAAAGATGCAAGTTTAGCATTTGGAGGCATCCGAATGTCCTTAATTTTAGAGACCAAATCATAGGAATTTAGTACAGTATGTTGAGGTCGAAAGTTGATTTTGTTTCTAAATAAAATATTGAGTTTTTTAGCCAATTTGTAAGCGGGAGCTCCGATATAAGACACCACCGGTTTAAATGGGTTTTCATAACTTCGTCGCGAGTGATTTCGTTCGTATGAACGTCAGATGGAGGCTTATTATTGGAGACTGGTTATTTGATTTTTCTAAATGGTACCTAGGAATGTCGCTGGCTGACGCATCTCAATGAGGATGTTCAATACATACAGACACTAAATATCGAACCTGAGATTTTCTAGCCTCGGTGACACGTAATAATCGAACTTCAGGAAAGTCGTATTTTTACATGTGCAAGGTAGGTACCTTATCCAGAAAGTAATCTTTATATACCACGTAATTAATTTGTTATTTTCGTGGGTGGATACATTAATCAATATTTTTTGAAATTCATCAAATCATTTCATTAGTTTTTCAAATCACAAATGAAATAATGTCATATTTATTTTTCAGCTAAGCTGAAATTGGTTCGACCTAAATCATCTGAAGTTCAGCTATATTCCTCATCTTTTAAGTTGAAGCTTGAATACTTAAACATTAATAAATTCCACCGATTGTCTAACCTCTAGCTTGCTCCAAGTTGCAGAAAACAGGTGTTCCATGTGTTATTTCGCAGGCTGGTTGATCATGTTCCTGTGACCTGCCAATAGCAGACAAATACTTTTATTATAGTTTATTTTTTATCAATTTATTTATTTACTTATTTTTAATATTATTGTCATAAGTTAACCGCGATGATTTACATATACATAAAAAAATGGAACACTACGTCTTGTAATTATTCCACCTATATGGATAGATTTTCTATCCTGATTATTGCTTTGGTTTCAGTGTGTACTTACGTTTTCCGATTTAAGAAACTACTAGGAATGAACCATGTTTATATTTGTGTAACTTATAAGATAGAGATGGATAGCGTGGTGCAGTTTTCTTATAATATTAGTTTGAGAGCTAAGTCTTGCTTTAATTTTTTCGTTATTGGAGTTTAAGTTGCTTCTTCAAAATCGAATAAGCAGAAAAGCATCTCCACTGTTGTATCTACCTACTGCGTGAAGGCTTTAGGTTGAGAAAAGGCAACAAAGAAACCTGTGAATCCGATGTTTCTATTCGTTCTGGTCCCACATATATAAACTTTGACCGATAGTTGAATCGTTGAGATGCGACAAATGAGTACTTAGTAATTATTGCTTTTTGCATTACCGCGTCTCTGTATGTCTGTATCTTGACCTTCGATAAAGTGTAGACATAACTGTTTCATCAAAAATGTGTGTGTGTGTGTGTGTGTGTGTGTGTGTGTGTGTGTGTGTGTGTGTGTGTGTGTGTGTGTGTGCGTGTGTGTGCGCGCGTGCGTGCGTGTTTGCGCGCGTGTTCGCTTGTCGCGCGTGCGCTTGTGTGTGTTTGTTCTGGATTGAATACATATAGGTAGCTACATGAATTATTCATTTACCGACCTTTCAGCAGACGAAACTTAAGATTATAGGTATCCGTTAATCAAATCCGTTGAAATCTCAAATAGACAATATTCAGCCAAAACGTTTGTATGAAGCATAAATGAATATTATCGAGGATGATACCTTCCACTTTAGAAAAATCGCTTAGCTGGAAATCACTTACTCAACGCATAACGTCGCTACCTGAGTTGGTATATAATTATACAAAAAGCATCTTCCTGGAAAAATTTAGAATTTGAGTCAATAATAATGACAGGTTGTGTTCTTTTGACAACATTTTATCTCATGATCTAGAATTAACCAGTTCAACTAAATCTAAAACACAAAATGACAGTAAAATCCACAACAACCAACAACCTTTATGTAAGTACGATTCACTGTCATCTTATGAGAGGATGTGGAAACACTATGGGTATATACACAGGCGTAGTTTGAGGAGGGGCTGGGTGGGCAGAACCCTCCATGAATCATAGAGGATACAGAAGTTCGTGGTATGGATACAATAAAAATTAATAATTTTACGCTTCTAACTTCAGTACCTAACACCTTCAATTGGAGAATGTAATTAGTAAAACACAATTAATGCTATTATTATATGGATCCAGTTGCCTTGTAACTTTAGACGCTCTTAGAAATAAAGAAATTCTTATTCGGTTCGTTTGTATAAGGGCAAATTTGCGTGGATATTTCACAGCCCCTCTGAGAAGAGTAAACTCACAGTCAACGAAATGTGGATACTGCAAACTGAAATCAAGTCGTTCCCCACTACCTTCTGGGGGCTAGCCCATATGCGATTTTTCCCTAGAAAAATAATCATAGTCAGTATCCACTATATTCCCCTACGAACTTCTCCTTCTTAGCCTACTTGATCAAGCTTGGTTGTTATCCGTATTCTTTTATTAATTTTTTATTGTTGGTACGAGTATATCGTTTGTATTATACCTTTTACGAATTAAATCACATTTAAAATACTCGTAAAAAAAATAAGTTTTTTTTTTTTTTTTACAAAAGATTAAAACAATATTGCTGGTTTGAGTTTGTTTTGTTCACATTTTGTTGTTTGCCGTTCTCGGTTTCATGCCCCGTTTTTTATTCCGCGTTCTTATGTAATAAAATTGTGTGAAACTTTCCAGATCAACAAGTAACACATAAACTTGTGGATAATTGTGGATAAACTTGTAAGGGAGGAACGACCACATATCTAAATACATGATTTTGCAGGCAGTATGTCTAGTGTGATAGTTTATAAGCCTCGTGCTCCTCAGTTCATCCGGAAGCACCTATTCGTATTTATCGTAGTTTTCAACTTTCTGATTATTAGTGAATTGGATTAATATTTTTTCTAAATAGTATTATGCTTTAATAATCCATAAGTAGGTTTTTGAATATGAAAGCGTACGTAATTTCAAATCATTACGAAAAGCCATTGAATATCGACTTATATGAACGTTTGACTGTTTATTATAAATATAGTCTTCGTATATCCAACAACAACTACTACAAATAGATACAAAAACTAGGTTTACAATAAAATGAAATCCTTGACTGTTGTCCCTCCATGAGAAATGACTAAGCTACGCCACACAGCGGTCAGGAACTAGACAAAAGTTCGGCTGCGATGCCGACGAAAACCCATGGTGAAAAACGATACTTTGAAGTACCAGAAAACCAAAAATTCAAACCCCAAAATCAAAGCGGTGCATCTCCAAAAACGGCGCATGAATTGAGAATGTATCGGTTACATTTTTTGACGTTCGATTATGACCCAAGCACAACGATAGGGTGGTTCAAAAAAAAAAAAAAAAAGTTCTGGTTCTTGTCCCCATTGTTTTTTTTTGCTTCCTCGGTATGTCAGGATGACACTCCTAAATTTTTAGCAAAAAATATTAATCCTTATCACTATACCTGGGTCGATTTGGGTCCGTTATCGACCGCTATCGTAAACCAACCTCTATATTGGTGCCGAGACGATGATTTGAAGGACGGATTTCAATTTTTTTGGGTCAATTTATGGGTTATCGCATGCGCTGAACACGATGAACCTATTTATTTTATGCTCCGTCCACTAGTTATCCCGTAAACTGGCAGAGGGCGCTGCTTGAAGATGGGTAAAAACCGAAAATTTCACCGAACATGCTGTCGCCTGGTTAAGAATTGTACTAGAAACATGCTAAAATGGTCGGATAATATGCTTTGGCATGTTCTGAACATGATTCCGTTTTTTACTATACTTTTCCGCCGATGATTTCTTCGTTTATCGGCCATAAATCTCAAATTAATAGTAGGGTAATAGACAAATTCACCCTAATTTCATCGGAAATTATGTCGCGTTGATAATTTAAGGTTCTGAAATACCTTGTGCCGATAAAATTTGGTATTTTCCAGGATACTCAGTACAAAGCCGTTGGTAATTTGGCAAGGACTTGAACCGGCATTGTACTTATTTGCCAAATATAGCGGCAAAATGGAGAAAATAGCTAAATTTTTCCAATTTTTCTGTAAATTTCCTTAGTTCCATCGGTTTTCCGGGGTCAAATTCGTAGTTCTGAATTGTCTGAACTGTGGTTGGATCGTTTGAGCGTAGGGTTACCTATTGTCAGCGGTATCTATCCTGGAAAATACCAAATTTAATCGGCACAAGGTATTTCAGAACCTTAAATTATCAACGCGGCATAATTTCCGGTGAAATTAGGGTGAATTTGTCTATTACCCTATAATTAATTGGAGGGTTATGGCCGTTAAATGAAGCAATCATTGGCGGAAAAGTATAGTAAAAAACGGAATCATGTTCAGAACATGCCAAAGCATATTTTCCGACCATAATGATAATAGCATGTTTCTAGTACAATTCTTAACCAGGGGACAGCATTTTTGGTGAAATTTTCGATTTTTACTTATCTTCAAGCAGCGCCCTCAGCCAGTTTACCGGATAACTAGTGGACGGAGCATAAAATAAATAGGTTCATCGTGTTCAGCGCATGCAAAAACCCATAAATTGACCTAAAAAAATTGAAATCTATCCGTCAAATCATCACCTCGGCACCAATTTAGAGGTTGGTTTACGATGGCGGTCGAAACTGGCCAAAATCGACCCAGGTGAAGTGATTAGGATTAATATTATTTTTTGCTAAAAATTTAGGAGTGTCATCCTGACATACCGAGGAAGCAAAAAAAGCAATGCGGACAAGAAATCCCAGAACTTTTTTTTTTTTTGAACCACCCTATCGTTGTGCTTGGGTCATAATCGAACGTCAAAAAATGTTGTAACCGATACATTCTCTATTCATGCGCCGTTTTTGGAGATGCACCGCTTTGATTTTGGGGTTTGAATTTTTGGTTTTCTGGTACTTCAAAGTATCGTTTTTCACCATGGGTTTTCGTCGGCATCGCAGCCGAACTTTTGTCTAGTTCCTGACCGCTGTGGCCACTGGGTATATATGAGATTTATTTGGTTTCTACCGATCTGTATCATTCGGGTATATGAGAATCGACCAGGGAGAAAAACATTTGACAAGTTAGTTCTATTCTAACGTACAAGATATACAGGGTGGTGTCCAGAATTAAGGTCCCTGACCTCCTAGGAATCGATTTGACAACCAATTTGCATCAACTATTGTCTTCCAGCAATTTATGTTTCACCCACTCAAGCAAAAAAGTTATTAAAAGTTATTTCCGCTTAAAAGTTATTTCAAGTTCAAGATTTTTTCGTGATTTTTGTCTCATGTCACTAAACTGGTTATAAATCCCTCAATTTGTGGGCAAATTTGAATTTGAGGATACCTTTAAAAAGACCATTACATTTCCTATCTCCCTAATAGGTACCAAATGTATTTTATCCATCTGATTGTATGGAAGAAAAATAACCTTGAAAGTAAACTTCCTTCAGTGTTCGAAATGGGTGGTTTTTTCAGTCTTTTCTACGTTGATTATAATCATCCATAAAAACCCGCATTCTTGACGGGAAAAACTTGCTTTCTTATCTCAGCTATTCAATGATATAGTCAATTTTACTTTAACTTCGCTAAGCAGTTGAAACGGGTTGAAAGTTATGTTTGTATGTTGAAAAACATGGGTTTTTCAATGAAATCGAGGGTTTTAGTGAAAAAATGACCCTCCATGAAATTACAGCTGTGGGGGCCGGTTTCTAGGAATTTGTACACGCTGAATCGAATGGTAAAACTTCATATTCTCCAACTCCGTTATAACCGAGTTTTACCCTTTAACTAACTAGTTTTACACATAAAAACATGTGAAACTGAGCGTAACAAATAAACTTAAAAAACGTCTGCCATGTTGGGTGTGGCACATTGCTTCCTCGTTTACCTATCGTCTTCTTCCAACTATCATCCTAATTTAAGCGAATTCGAACGACTAGAGAGTGAAAAAATGGAACATGATGGAATTCACGTTTGCGCATGCGCAGAATGAAGTATTGATTTGAAACTGATAGGGGGGACTATCTTCAACCTAACCCGCATATTCTCTGACAATTTCGTCGAAATCGGATGAAAACAGTGGAAATTAAGGTCGTTACTTTGGATTTCACATAGGCACATGCGCAGTAGCTATTAGTCATGCAATCATGCTGACATTTATATGAAATGATCAAATCATCATCCCCCAACTATAATCCAAATTTGAGCGATATCGGAAGACTAGGGCGTGAAAAAATTAAGCATAATGGAATTTACGTTTGCGCATGCGCAGAGTGGAGTATTGATTTCGTAACAATGAAACTGATAAGGGACCGTCTGCACCCTAAAA
>CM061042.1:4840972-5111714 GCA_030762985.1 Adelphocoris suturalis | reverse complement strand
ACTCCCGTCGTACACCTGAGGTGGTTCGTCTAAATAAGGTTAATTTTGGCATGACTACTCAATCTTAAACGCAATTTAATTATAATATCCTTATAATACAGAATTCAATTAGTCTCGCTAATTTTATTATTAGTGAATTACCTAGATATAATTTTACGAAATAATAATTTCCTTAGAAAAACTATCACGTGTTAGAGAAGGAGCGGTCTAGTGACAATTTTGAATTTTCCGTCATAAAATGACATGTATTATATGAGATGAAATTCATTACATGTATTACATGAAAATGAAATAAAATGACATGTGATATAAAATTCAGATATAGAATTAGATGTCCTACGACTTTCATTTGATAAGACACACAGACTGGAGAGCAGTGAAGTTGTGGAAACCCATGTCAATACTATAAATTATTTAAATTATTACACTGCAAAAAAAAAAAAAAAAAAAAAAAAAAAAAAAAAAAAAAAAAAATTGAAGGCGAAGTTGGTACTGTGGGTTTTTGAAGGTACTGAACCCGAATCCGAAGCCCGTTTTTCACATAGACGTCTATTTTTTGAGAAGGAGACGTGTAGTACTAACCCCCAGGACCAGTACCTGTGTCGTGAGGGCATGACCTTGATTTTTGGGGGGAGGGGGATAGTGTTATTAAAAAATAATAAACAAGTAGATCAGTGCTCACAAAATGAGACACATGATAGCGTATTTTCTTGTAAGGAGATCCGCGTGAAATAGTAGACGTTTCCTGCGTTGAATTAGAGACAAAATGGCTTGGGAGCTCAATCAGCTGATCAATGACCTCTTAGTCGTCATCAACCCCTGGCACATCTCCATTTCCACAATGTTACAGATTACACCCATACCAAGTTTCATCAAAATCGGACGTCGGGAAGTGGCATTTAAAACGATTTTAAGAGGACATACATACAGCATCAGCGAACAAAGTGAACACAATAGCTCATTTTTTCTTTCTTAAAAGAAAATGCGCTAAAAATCAAATCAAAATATAAATCAGATCAGTTATAGTACAATAACGACTGATTATATCATTCTAATAGTACGCAATCAGATTCACAGTATTTGACCAGGGGATACCAACGGATTCTGCCTCAGGTTTGTTATCTGTAATGGAAAATAATAAACCTTTGTGTCAAGGATTTACAGTGTTTTGACTTCATCTTCACCAGTAAGCCAGTGACGCTTCGATGGCAGACGTGTATTTCCAAGTTACCTATTGAACCAATTAATATTGGCCGTAATTTGAGTAATATGTATACCTACGAGTTTCTTTTTGACCCCAATCCAAATCAGTGTTTTTGAACGACGTCTACATTGGCGAACCGGCGATATTCGAGTGGCAGATTTGCATAACTACAGTACATCTACATGTACATCTGACTCATATTTCATTTATTTACCAATAAGTCGATTGCTGACCCAAAATTTGTGTTTTTGGACTGCGTCCGTAGCAAAGACCTAGCGATACTAAGGTAGCAGACTTGAATTCACGTAACCTATCAATATCCTGGTATGATGGGCCACAGTTTCAGCGATCAACAAAACAGTCGTTTCTGGGCGCTCAAACTCTTATATTTCAACCACATCTGCATGTAACACCCATCCACCTTGAGATAGCAGACGACCATGGTTCAGTTGGCCATGGATGAAAGTGGTAAGGGCCGATATGGTTCCTCCTCCAGCTGTAAGCCATATTTTCGCAAATTGAGATCTGTTTTTCTTGTCGCCATCGATTTTGGACTAGCAGACGTGCATATCTTATACAAACTCAATTGAATACTAAACAAATTCAATAATTGGTCCGTTTCTATAGATCAGTTGCCCCTTTTCAGCCGAGCTCCTAGTGGCATTGGCGGTTAGCACCTATATCTTATACATTGGCTGAATGAAAAGATGAGGCGGTGTCGAAGGGGAAAATTAGGCCGGTGCATCGACAGCAAGTTAACACCCGAACCAGCAAAATGCTCGGTAGATGCCTCCTCCCTTTAGTTGTGCATGTCCTCATCCGCATTTACACACAGTTGTGAAGAAGTTGATAAGGGTGGAAGTGGAAGGTGACGCGGATGTTGCAGTAGGCATAAGAAATACGTGTTTAATGCTTGAAAGCAATTTAGATGAAACAGCCAAAATAATTCCTATGAGTTTGTGGTGGGTTTAAAATAAATTTGTAATTCACATTCGACCACAGTACACCAAGCATAGAACTCTATGCTCTTCTTCAAGTTTTTTAATGTCTCAAAAGTACTTTGATGTCCCTCCTTTTGATATCGCCTGTCCTCGGGCGATCACGGTCATCTAGCTGAAGGAGATAACATCGTGCGTCGTAGAATTTAGTAGATATAAGAACTTTGTCGAGCCTGATTTTGCATCCGGAGATGTTGGCATTACGGGCAGATGAGGTTGGAGATGCTCCCGATCGAGGTTGGTCCTAAGCATCCAAACCAGACGGGAAATTGGAGGGATTCATGAGTTTTGCTTCCGATGGTTATGCAGATTTAAATTCGGATCGAAACGGTGTGTCAGTTATCAACTTGAACCCTGATAGCGAAGTCAAAAACGCCGATCTCCATTTTTTTGTCCAGGATGATATTGAAGGTGGAAGTTGCGGAACTGTTTACAATACATGCAAACGGTCAGTGAAGGACAGTTTTCGAGTTTGTGGGCAGCCGGTAGACGGCTTTTACATTAACCATACAAAAGGGTCACTTGACTACGTTAATCATGACCTTGATACCTTGAAACTGGGACATTTTCTCGCTCCATAGGGCTTCTTACAAAAGGGGCATGGATATTTAAGGTCGGATAAGAATTGGAATTTTAGAACTGCTCATTTTATTTTATTTGTGTCTTCCAGTTTTTTTTCATAGATTTGATGATTTTCTAGGAGCCCCTGTGGGTTAGAAATTGCTGATCACGTTCTACGGACGATTGTATTGATGGGAAATTCGGCAAAGGTGGAACTGAAATATTTTTTTTACAATGTCAGAAACGTGTTTTTTGGATTTCAAACGATTGTCTCGAAACGTATAGACAATTTTCTTTCGTATATCTGGTTAAGTGTTACCTACTAGTTCTTAAGCAACCAAGAACTACCCACAAATATACTATTTGATTTTCGTTATGAGGTCGTGTACTCCAAATTGAAAAGTTAGGATTTTGTCCACTAAAACTTCCATTTCTTTAGACATCTTGAAGTTACGGAGGAGAATGTTTCTTCTCACCTTTTGTGCAATAAACACATATTGCAAGTGTAATGATGGGCTGGGGTAAGAGAATTTTTGGCCGAGGTAGAACCTCGTAGTTGCGCTACCATTTCCATCGTTTAAGAGGAATGTTCATATTACCAAGGTAAAAAACATGCCTGTGAGATCCATGGAAAACATCCGGAGCCATAATGATGGGGATGAACTCTTTCTCTCCGGTGAGAAGGACGGCACTTAGTTGTGCACCAATGTACTATATGGTGATACAACGATGGTTCCGCGTAAAAAAACAACGATTCTCTAAAATGAAATAATGTTTTTTTGAAAAAACGCATAAAGACGGTTTATTAGATAGGTAGGGAGTTGATAAGTGATCATTATTATGGTGAATGACACCAAGAAATAACATTGATTACATAGTTACATAGTATGTACCAGGTGCTATTCCGTTATCCCCCCCCCCCCCCCCCCCCCCCCCCAATCTGCTTCACGACTTTTCGCGACTGTTTCACTTATCCTATACTCTTAAACGAGAAAATTCTTGTATAAATCATCAGGGGATACATACCCCCCCATTTCGACTCGAAAACACAATCTGCACTGGTCAATCCTCCGGAGTGATCTCCGTGGTGTTCTGGGCCATTCTTAACAACGAAAGTTGCTTATATCTGGCCGTAACTGTGGAAGGTATAAAAAGACCCTTCGCTTACTGGCTGTAGCTCCACAAAAAGAAATTTTTATCCAGGTTTCATAGAACCCAAAACGATTTCTGTGGGCAAAATAATTCACATTTTGTTGAGAGAATTGGAGCACATTTAATACCTTTAATGCCTTTTCAAAGCTTATTAAAAATTTTGCTTGCTGGTTGTGGTTTTTTCAAATATCCACATTCAGCGTGTTTAGTACCTGCACTAACAAAAGAAGATATAGAATTACAAAATTAAATTATCTAGGTACCTAATCTGCTGGCAAAACTAAAAGTCTACGAGATTTAAACATTCTTAACGACGAAAGTTGCTTATATCTGGCCGTAACTGTGGAAGGTACCCTTCACTTACTGGCTGTAGCTCCACGAAAAGAAATTTTTATCCAGGTTTCATAGAACCAAAACGATTTCTGTGGGAAAAATAATTTCACATTTTGTTGAGAAAATTGGAGCACATTTAATACCTACGCCTTTTCAAAGCTTATTAAAAATTTTGTTTGCTGGTTGTGGTTTTACAATATCCACATTCAGCGTAATTTACTACCTGCACTAACAAAAGAAGATATAGAATTACAAAATTAAATTATCTAGGTACCTAATCTGCTGGCAAAACTAAAAGTCTACGAGATTTAAACATTCTCCTTCCCTGAAGCTCAGTCCTCTGGATCTTTGACCATAGTTTGTTTACCTCAACAGAACCCAGGAAGACCAATGGGAGTTGTGAAATTCTTGGTTCGCTCTTGTTTGTCCGCTATTATAAAAAGGTTGATTTGTCTGCTGTTCTGAAGGTGGTTTTGGCAACGTCGCAGATACCACTAGGTATCAAGTGGTCGCCACTTAGTCAGTGATTTGTAATTGTATATCTCGGTTGGCACATAGATATAGTGATATGAAATTTTCTGGAAGATTGCCACAGGTATAGGTAACATTGTGGGATTCAGTAAATAACCATAAAAATGAAAATAAAAATATCCTTGCTGTTTTTAAATGTCATTCGAATCAATATACACCATAAAATAAATATATACACCAGAGAATAATGAGGGTGCCTCCTAACTTCAATATTATATATATATATATATAGGTATATATATATATATAAAATATAAGTTTACAACACGTGAGTCCGTTTTTAAAAAGATTTATTTTTCACAATGAAAAATACAAGTAACGTGACTGTCGGAGCGCGGAATAAGAAAGAGCGCTCTCGCAAGGGTTCCAGAAGTTTTTATTAACTTGGGAGTACGTGGGCGTTGTTATCTTGTGCTGTGTGCAGCAGAAGTCAGCAGGCGGCGGATAAGACAATGGGCCTTTGAAGAGGTTTGCAGTGGTCATCTCCGCTGGTGGATGACTCATGGTTGATGAAAGAGTGCCTTTGTTCTCTGTTGCGGGGATCGGAGGTTGATTGTGGTAACTCCTCTCGCCGTAGATTGAAGCAGGGGGATGAGTCGCCGTGGTGAGTCATACGCTGCTGGGCTCGTGTGGTGGAGTCATAAACTGTAACGGATAACTCACAGGGTGTGTTATTAAGGGTTTCCTACGTTTAGTTCTTTTGTATGCACATCCGATCACTAGTATTGTCAATATTATCACTGTCAAAACATATAGTGGACTTATTAAGATATGTACATAATCGTGTGTTGTGACTAAGTCGTCGTTAATTAGAGAAGGCCAACCTGTTTCAAATTTTGGAAGATAGGAAAATTCTTTTAGATTTATTTCAACGGGGTGAATGTCAAGATTCGAAATTTCATTGAGGGGTATTAGAGGGATTCTCAATTTTCCTTGGATTGTTTCTGTTGATCTAATAGGGATGTTATTCAGTAAGATCTCATCACCAGATGGCTGTACTATCCAAGTTCCTTGGATGCGATGCAAGGTGTTACCTGTGGGGGTTCTATCTTCTAGAATAGTTTCGTTAAAAGCAGTTATAATAATATGACCCGACTCTGGTATAGACGAGTAAAAGGGGTCCTGAATTTGGATTTTTGTGAATTGGCAATCTTTAAGAGCGTTGCGCTTAATGATGTTTTGGGAGCAGGTGGAAGTCTCTTTACATAAGAATTCCTTGTTACAATAGTATTCGTCACCGTTCTTATAACATAGTTTGTTAGTAGAGTAATTGATTACATATTTCTTATGAACTAATACAAATCTTGTCTTAGGAATTATGGTTACGTATCCTGTATCGTGTACAATGGGTACAGGTTGTAGTAGATATAATTTAAGACCTAGATCTACGTATATTGGTATTCTTATAATATAAAATATTTGGTCGTCGCTTAGAGAGCATACTGTTTTTGAGTTTAGTTCATACTCTATCGTGCTATTGAACATTTTTAATTTGTTTCCATGGTTTTCTTTCGCTATTTTCAGCAGTTCAGACTCGAATGCTTGGAGAGGAACTATACTCGGGTGTGTCATTCCTAGTTTACAGAAAGCTAAGGAAGTTTCTATTTCCCGTTGCTGATTTATTATTATGTTTAAATTCGTTATGATTTGTACTGCTATTTCGCGCATTAGAGCTTCATTGAATTCGTTGGCGAAATTTGATCGAGATCCTAATTTGGTTTTTATTTCTTGGTTGTTGTTGTTTAGCATAGTTATGGTGTTGTTATATTTCTCCATTAATTCAATTAATAGTCTATGTTCTTTATTCAGTTGGGCGTTGGTTTGAGAGTTTTTCCGAGATACGGTTTTTATTATTTTGTCATACTTTTTCCTGTCTTCGTCATCTAAGTTTCCAGTAATAAACTTTATGACTGATCCTAATCCGTTGATTAGACCTCTTTTTGTTCTCAATATTTTTGATTTTTGACTAATTTTTATGTCTTTGCGGGGTTCCAGGTTTCGAAGTTTTTCGGATGCGATTTTCAAGTTCAGTTCTATAGTGGTCAAGTGTTCGTTGAGTACTTGTGATGAATTTCGTTGAAGTTTCCTTTTGAATTTCGTAAGGGATGTCTCTAAGTCAGTTAGGGAGGTTCGGAGGGTGCTCACGTCGTAGTGTATGAGTAGGAGGTGTTCTTCTGTTTCAGTATAGGCTCGTCCAAGTTCTATGGGTAGCAGTCCTCCACTTTTGTCAATGTTGTAGATTTCTCCGGCGAGGATGCATGGTAGGAGTCTGAAAGGAATTTAAGGGTTTAATTTTCTCTCTATTGCGTTTCTGTAGATTTCGTCTCGTAAGTTTAGTGATTCAAATTCAAGTGGCATATTTTTTGATAAAAGGTCCGCATATTTACAAGTGAATGGTCCACAGTCATAACTGTTGCTTTGAAGGGGTATAGTGTTCATTGATTGCAAAGTCCATTCTGTCCTATCTAGGGTCTGGTCGAATTTGTCCTTCCAGTCGTCTTTTAAGTAAAGGAATATGGTTTCCATTATTTTGGTACCGTTATAACCTAGAGAGTCATAATATTCTATCGATTTTGATTTTGGCCTTACTGCTACTAGTCTCCAGTGGGCATTTTCATGAATGGGGAATAATATTAAGTCGAATTCTAAGAGGTTGATTTTCTTCGTATAGTTTCTAACACGATCATAACTGCGAAGATAAGATATATAAAGAAAGGTGTTAAAGGCGTGGGTTTTTGGAAGTGTGGGGTCAGTTTTATTTCTGATGTTAATCAATTCCATGTAAAGGTTTATCACTTGGTCGTTAAACCAGTTGGTGTCCTTGATACTGTTTAGATCTTCCTCGGACAATTTTATTTTTGGTTCTATGATTTGGGATTCGCTAACCTTCGGTTCGTCTGGTTCCTCTATGATTTGGGATTCGCAAATTTTTGGTTCGTCTAGATCTGAGTTTATTTCCTTTTCTTTCGATTTTCTAGGTCGTTTAACGTTTTTCAAATGGATCTTAGTTCGTGTGTTATGGTGTCTCGGCTCGATTTCGGCTGTTTTTCTAGATCGGTTTATGTCTTTAATTGTTTCCTTGTTATATTTTCGTTTAGTTTTGTCTTGTATCTTTTTGGTCTGTACGTATGTTTCCGAGGGTATGTCTGGTAATGTTTCTTCACGTTTCTCATTCAATTTACTGATAACCTTTTCCTTGTTACCTAATTGTTTTTCGTACAATATCTTATAAAGTCTGTTAACTTTGTCTTTATGTTCGGATATGTAGATGTTTGTTAGTCCTATTTCAATGTCCGGTGGTATGGGTGAATTTGATCCGAATGTACCATTAATTATTTCATAAGGGGTAACACCGGTACTAGAGTGTATACTGTTGTTATAGGAAATTATGGCATATTTAAATCTTTCTTTAATTGGAGTTTTCTTGAATTCGTCACTTTCCGTCATCAGTCGAATTATTTCTATGATGGTGGAGTGGAATCTTTCGATTGGTGAATTTGAGTTCGGGTTCTGGGTGCTGGTATAATGGATTTTGATACCTTGGACCTTCAGAAATTCTTTTACAACAGAGGAACTAAATTCGTTTCCGTTGTCCATTATTATTTCAGAGGGGTTTCCATGATGTGATATGAAATTCATTAGTTTTTTTGTTATTTCTGTGTTGTTCAGGGATTTTAAGGCGTAGACCTGGGCGTATTTTGAGAATTTGTCTATTACTGTTAGAAATTTTTGTCTTTCTACTGTAAGCGTGTCGATGTGAATAGTTTCGAAGGGTTTCGACGGAGTATGTGTTATGTTGAAAGCCGGTTTCATCGGTCTTCGTTCGTACTTACACTTGAGACAGAGTTCACACCTGTTTATTACGTGGGTAATGTCGTCCTTAAGATTAGGCCAGAAATAGGTCCTTTTTATTTGCTGATATGTTTCGTCTATTCCACGATGAAATCTCTCTTGTCTATGATTATACAATATGATGTTGGTTTGATCTTCAGGATCTGTCACGTCCAATAATTTTTCATTGTATTTTGTGAGTTTAAGTTCGGAAGATTTGAATTTATTGGTAAGTATAGTAGCGAGTGTGGAGTAGATGTCGGTTTCGAAAAATAGTCCGTAAGGTGTTTTTGGTTGTAAGTAGTTTATGATAAAATTTGTTATTTCTCGTTCGAGGTTTCTTTTGGGGAATTTCACTGTAATTCTAGTTTTTTCGTTTTCAAATAATTTATCGATTTTTATTTCGGTATTAAATTGCTCTCCTACCGCTATAATAACTTGATTTTTACAATGGTTAACGCTCGAGTTTTTTATTGGTACTAATGCAATTTCTTTCCCTTCTTTGTCCGAATGAACGGTTTCACAGTCTACGTTTTCTTCGTCTACATTCACTATGAGAGAAGGGGATCTTTTCCTAGGATTTTCAACTGTCTCTTTAGTGTTTATTTCAACTCTAGAGAGGGCATCTGCATTAGCATTGTGTTTTCCTTTTTTATATTTAATTTCGAAATTAAATTCTTCAAGGCGGAGTTTCCATCTAAAAAGTTTGGAGTTGGGTTCTTTCAGAGAATGGAGCCATTGCAGAGGTTGATGATCTGTTTCTAGGGTGAATTTTCGGCCATATAGGTAGGGTCGAAAGTATTGGCATCCCCAAACGCAAGCTAAAAGTTCACGTTCGATGGTGGATAATTTTCTCTCTGTATCATTAAGTGTACGGCTAGCGTATGCGATAGGGTGTGTTTCACCGTTGAATTTTTGAGACAATACGGCACCAAGGGCGATTCCAGAGGCATCTGTATTAAGGATAAATGGTTTCGAAAAATCTGGGTATTTGAGCACTGGATCGTTCATCAGTAATGTTTTGCATTGGTTGAAACATTTTATGTAGTCAGAATCTTTGGTATCGATTTTGTTTCCTTTTTTCAGCCTAGTGGTTAGGGGTTTGGTGACATCTGCCAAGTTTTTGATAAATTTCCGATAATAACTTAATAATCCTAAAAATCCTTTTAATTCTTTGTTATTTTGTGGTAAGGGGTATTTCTGAATAGCAATGATTTTTTGGGGGTTTGGTTTCAGTCCATCTTGGGTAATTAGATGACCTAAATAAGCTACTTCCTTTCGTAAAAATTCTGTTTTATCTAGCTGTATTTTCAGATTGGCTTCCCTAAGGCGGTCGAAGATTTTCCGGAGTCTAACTAGGTGTTCTTGGAGGCTTGAACTAAATACAATTATGTCGTCCATGTAGACGGCACAAATTTCGTTCTGTACGCCTCTGAGACAATTATCCATCAATCTTTGAAAACAGCTTGGGGCGCTGTGCCGAATGGCATTCGGATTTTTAAGTCCGAATGGCATTCGCTTAAACTCCCATTTTCCGTGTTCGGTGCTAAAGGCAGTTTTGGGTATACTAGATTTTTCCATGTTTATTTGATGAAATCCTGAAGTTAAATCAAGAGTAGTAAAATATTTGCAGTTCCCTAATTTTGCCAAAATTTCTTCAATGTTAGGGAGATCATACTTGTCGTCAATCGTTTTCTGATTCAAAAGACGATAGTCGATGACGAGTCTGAATTTTTTCTTACCTGAAGCATCATCTTTTTTGGGGACAATCCATACAGGCGAGTTGTAGGGGGAATTAGACGGTTGAATTATGTCATTTTCTAACATTTTCTTAATTTCGTTCTGAACTTCTGATTTATATATTTCTGGATATCTGTAGGATTTGGAATACACAGGTATTTCGTCTGTGGTCCTAATAGTATGTTCGGCAAAAGTAGTGGTTGTCAGTGATTCCGTATCATTGTGGAAAAGGTCAGAGTATTCGTGTAATAGTTTATTGAGTGATTTTCTTTCTTCTTCGTTTAAATGTTCTTGCCTAATGTTTGGGATAAAATTTTCGATTTTTGATTTATGTTCAAAATGGTTCAAGTTGAGGGTTTTTCGATTACTGGGTTTCAATGATTTTAACAAATTTTTTGATATTGGTTCAGCTGACTTTATGCTACCGATTTTTAGGGTTTGAGGGGAAACGGACGTGTTTATGGCTATGCACTCTGCACGATGATTTTCAACGTTTACGATGCAATTTGGGATTTCGAAGGGTCCGATTTTTTTATGATTTATGATGGCTATTCCTTTTTCAATATTTGAGAGGTGTAGTTGAACCTGTTTCCCTGACCTAGGTGGTATGTGATATTCCCTGATTTCTGATTTTAGAGGTGTTGATTGTAGGTTGTTGAGTTCTTTGATTTTTGGGTTTTGGGGAATTTCGTAGTGGTACAGAGGAATTTCGTTATTTTGTAGCTTTATGGTGTTACTTTCTGGCTTTAGTTCTAAGGTAGTTTCCAAGATTTGAAGATTATCTAACCCAAGTAGTAGATCGAACTGTTCGTGAAAATCGAATACATAGAATTTACATTTATCATGCTTAGTGGTTTTAGGATTAAACATGCTCGTGGGTAGTTTGATGCTATGGGTTCCTTCACTGTGTCCGTGAGATGTTTTAACTAAAAACTTGTCCTTTTTTTGTAGTTTTTTGAATTTCTTACGTGCTAACTTATCGCTAACGAAACTATTCGAACTTCCTGAATCAATAAGTACTTTAAGGTTATTGTTAGTTTTAATATACGTTAGTTTGGTAGAGCCTTCGAGGTGCATCAGGTTAAACTTTCGTTTTCCGAGTCCTCTTCTAAAAAATACTGTTCTTCTTCCCGGGGTTCAGTGTCGGATTCGGGATTGTCCTTTTCGTCGGGGATCAACTCATGATTAAGAGTCGTTTGGTAGCTCATAGTGTCTTTGGTTCTCATGTGATGCGGGATGAAAGGTTTATCCGATTTTTGTTGGTCCGATTTTTGTTGTTGGAAAGGTTTACTCTGTTGTTGAGGGGGTTTAGAACTCGGTTGGTGGAAGGATTTTTGATTTTGATGTGGATGCTGCGAAGTTTTACGTTGGAAGTCTTTTGAGGGGTGTTTTTGAGGAGTATTCTGGGGTCGACTCGAAGTTGACGGTCCAGAAGATTGTGTATGTTTCCTATCTAAGTATTTTTTTCTTAGGGAAGGAAACTGATATTCGTTGGTTAGGATGTTGATGGCATCCGTAAGGTCTGTTGGCCCTTTTGTGATTAATAGTTGCCCTATATCCTCGTGTAGACCCATGAGGAATGCACGTAAGGCGGTACGTTCCATTAATTTAAAGGTTGTATGCGTGTACTCTTGGGTTGAATTTTTCATTTTTGAAAGAAGGATATTGAATAATTTGTTAGTGCGGGCATGGAATTCAAATGGTGTTTCAGTTTGTCCTTGCCTCAGTCTACCAAATTCTAAGATGAGGTGTTCCTCGTCCCTTTTATCGCTAAAATTGGCGATAAGAGCAGCTTTTATTTCATCCCATGTGTTTAACGGGTTATTTGAAATGCCTACTGCAGCTTTGCCTCTAATTTTTGCTCTTAAATTGTTAATTAGAGTTTTATTTTCGTAGCAGTCTGGTTCATCTGCTCGAAAGAACTGTTGGATTAACTCTTCGCTTCTTTCAATGAATTGTGAAAGGAGCTCCGGCTCACCAGTGAACTCAGGTACACCGCCAAAATCTGTTTTACTAGGTTTTGGTCGTGGAGGTGCAGGAGGTCCTGGTACTACAGCTCGGAGGAGTTCCTGGAGCTGGGCCGGGGTTAGTGTAAAAAATTGTGGCGGTTGTGCCATGTTTGAACTTTCCGGAATATTATTTAAATTTGAAGTGTTGGTTATTCTTCTAATTGGAGGAGGACTTCTAGGAGGGCTGTTCGATGTTAGTAAATCGTGCAGTAATGTACGTCGGTTACTTACAGGATGGTAAGGGTGACGATCATTTTCTCCTGAGGAAGAAGTTCTCCTTGTTGACGGATGAAGTTCCTTGGCTGCTTTCCTATGGTCTCGTCCGGCCACTTTGACGGATGCGTGTGAGGTTCGTGGACGAAGCTATAAGTTGTTAAGACAAGCCGAAAGCAATTTTCGTTAGCTTACGTCCTACCGACTGCGCCAAATATAAGTTTACAACACGTGAGTCCGTTTTTAAAAAGATTTATTTTTCACAATGAAAATACAAGTAACGTGACTGTCGGAGCGCGGAATAAGAAAGAGCGCTCTCGCAAGGGTTCCAGAAGTTTTTATTAACTTGGGAGTACGTGGGCGTTGTTATCTTGTGCTGTGTGCAGCAGAAGTCAGCAGGCGGCGGATAAGACAATGGGCCTTTGAAGAGGTTTGCAGTGGTCATCTCCGCTGGAGGATGACTCATGGTTGATGAAAGAGTGCCTTTGTTCTCTGTTGCGGGGATCGGAGGTTGATTGTGGTAACTTATATATATATATATAGGTATATAAAGCAGCTAGAGGTAGGTATTATAGTATTTCGAAAACATTTAACATCATAATTATATACCATAGTAGTACTATATTGAGCGTGATGAAATACAAAAAGGGCTATATTTAGGTCAGTCGTGCATTAAATTCCATGCTTTTAGTTTTATAATTTGTCCAATCTTGGATGAGTGATTGCTCATCTCGTCATCAGGCTGTGTATTTAAAAATCGTGGACCGAGAGATGAAATGTGGTTTTGGCCAACTTGGGTACGTCTGTAGGGCACTTCAAATTTCATGGGGCGGCGAGGATTTGTCCGGGTGGTTACTTTCTTCAGCAGTTCGGGTCTCTTTAAGTAAAATTTTATTGTTTGTAGTCGAAAGATTTGTGAAATGGATGGAATCAAATCTCTTTTATATTGAAATTTGGATATTACTAGGCAAATAGATCCGTATGTGTCCCCACTTTTTCAATTCCATATATCTCATGTAACCAAGGGAGAAAGTTATTCTATCATGAGAATATGGGGAAAACGAGATCCCGAGGTTTCCGAAACAGTTGTCAAATTCATTTTTTGATCGGATAATGGCAAATTTACATAGGTTTGAAAGTGGATACACATACGGAACTGCACCCGGGCATCAAAGTGTGTGATTCAAATCATGTCTTCTAATAGAAATCCTTTATTGACTGTAGGTAGGTACCTATTGTTCGTCACGATAAATATTAATAAGTTTGAGCATGTTTATGGAATGCTCTAGTCGTATTCTCCCGACTTTGCTCCAAATTCGAGCTATATCGGACGATTAAGGCATGAAAAGAGAATGTCCTTCATTCCGGACTGACTGATAAAAATGGAAATTTTCATCGAATACCAATAGCGAGAATATAAAGAAGTTGAATACACATATGTTGGGAACGCAATTTTCTGATAGATGGCTTCTTGACTGAGCTCAAGACACCCTTCCTGTCCACCGTAAGCAAAACATGAGTAGGTATGTACTTAGGTACGAACTAGGTCTATAAATAACTATTCTTATTGACATGGATATGTCTTTGCTCTGGGGGGTCAACCAAAAATTTCCGTGACGCAAAATTTGTGTCACAATTTCAGTGTTTTTCACGTACAACCCAGCCGTTGCTAGGGGAATGGAACTTCCACAGTTTTCATCGCACAAAAATCGTTCGCCACTCGTTGGAAAGCGCTTGATTTATGTGATAAATGTTCACATCTCAAGCTACCAATTTCCCCCTCCTTACGTACCTGGCTACATTCCAAAACTAAGTTGATTGGACTATAAACAATTTTAATAAGCCGGTTACAATATTCCTAACGTAAAGCAATAGCATCATTTACCTACTCCACTCCATAGGAAACATTTTCATCCTCTTGACAACAGTCGAGGACAACCGTTATGAAATCCGCAATCAAAGACATATCCATGTAACATGGTATCTGCTTGTAAAGCGGATAGTGGAACTCGTTTACGAGTTTCTGATTTCTTTGTATGAGTCCCAGTAGAAATAACGGTAATTTGGTATTGCTTACCTTGAATCGTGTCCATCACCTCAACAGAATCGTGAACAGAAGAAGATGCCATTGCCTTTCACTTCAAGGTGGGTAGACCAACTAACGGAAGATAGGTACGATAACAACAACAGAATAGATAAATTCAAAGAAAATATAGAAATAAATTCAAATTGAAATCGGCGTACGATTACGAATTAACAATAGTTTATACTAACAATATAACCGGAAATTGGTTGACCAGTCAAGTTTGTCCTAAATAAAATGAACACAAGCAACAAACCAACACATTCACTTAGTGGTGGTGGTGATTCACTTCTTTTTTGCCCTCTTGGTATTTCGGACACTAGTGTTAAGATTGAATGCACTTCTTCAGATTGATGCTTGGGTAGATTCCAGGAAACTTATTTCTTGAGTAGGTATTCCCTCTTGACGACTACCTACTTAAATTTGAGAATACTTAACTTTCTGTTTCTGTTCCTGAAAGGTTCCCCTCCTCCTTACCTGCGTTCCTTATTCCGTAGGTCCACCTCTGTGCGGTCTGTAGTTATTCTGGTTCCATCTCACGAAGGATTTTTCTTCAGCAAGTCCTTGCAGGTGTATGGGTCTAGGATCTGTAACGCCCTCCCAACATCTTTACGCTCGTTGCCCACCCTAGGGCGTTTCCAGTCTGCGGTCATAGATTATTTCCAAAGAGTGAAATCCTGGACATACATGCAAACCCCCTCCCCTCCCACCACCCTTCGGATCATTCTTCACTTTTTTTATTTACCACTCATGCCTTTCTCTCTTGATTTGTAGTTTTTATTTTTATCAATAGCCGTCATGCAAATTTTTATTGTACAACTCCAACAATGTAATTCATGTCTGCATTATGTAGGTACTACTTTCTTGTACCCAGCAGAATAAAGGCGTATTATATTATTATTAAATCATGCACACCTCGAAAGATGGGGGATCACTTTTCCTTGTAGACGCGAAAGACGCCACTATTTTACTGTTGCCGATTTTTTTGATAAATTTGTGATTTAGGTAGGTATATGACCAAAAGAGTCAGGGATGGTTGGGGTGATTTCACTTTTTTCTGGAGGTACTTCTGATGAAGACGTACGTCTCATGAACCTCCTAGTTAATAGGTTTGTTCGCTGGGACCAGGGACGGATTAAAGGGGGGGGGGCGCGTGCCCCCCCCCCCCCCCCCCCGAGAGGCAGAAGGAAAAATTTCTTGCGAGGGAATGTTGTTGTAAGGGATCCTCAGTTTCATCAGGAGCAACAAAGAACTCCTCGGACACAATCATCGTTAGGCAAGATTTCGTCTTCCACTTGTCTATTTCTTCAATCAGCTCTTCTCTCTCGTCTCTCCAACTCTGCTCTGATTAGCTCCTCACCAATAATGAAAAAAGGACCTCCCCGACCTGACATATTTTGTTCACAAAACGAGACCTGAAAGATAGAAATAAAAGTTCCATTCAGGTTGAAATATACCTATCCAAAATATGTACTAGTATGGACAAAAAACGACTGATTCACATTACCAGTTTTTTTTCCATGGTGCAAACAGGAAAACTAAGTAACCCCTACGTATGTATGCTCAAACGATTGAAAATTAAGAAAAAACGTGTGTGAATATGCCTACATTTTTTTTTCCGGAAGTCCACGTGCGGTCCACTCGGACCCCAACAACGATTTTCATCAAACAGAAATGAATTCAAAAGGTACACTCACCTGGAAGACCGTTGCTACCTCGCCAACCTCTGGAGCATTATTGAGTAGGAAGCTACTCAAGGGGCAGTGAGGGGCATAGTGGCTATAAGGGAGGGGGGGGGGAAAGGTGCGCATGGGGCCCACCTGGACCCCACGTGGTCGACGTTGGGCTAGATCATTCCTTCATTTTGCCTATATTTATATATATATATATATATATATATATATATATATATATATATATATATATATGGGGTGGAAGAGCCCCTTATGTATATATATGATATATATATATATATATATGTATAAGGGGTGGATGACCCGAACTTTAGTTCAGTTCTATTTGAGCTACCGAGGTCATACGTTTGACAAGCGATATCCTGGCAAACTGCTAGTACAGTCAATTTGCTTTTTGACTTACTGTGCATCTTGAGTGCTTACTTACTATATTTTCTTATTAAGTTTATCTAACGATAAGTAAACGAAAATTATGTCTGGTGGAAAGAAACGAAAAGTAGATGCAGAGGGTCGCCAGTTTCAAGAAAAATGTACTGAAGAATTCTTCTCTATCTTGCACAATGGTAAGCCTATTTGTTTGATGTTTAATGAATCCATTTCAGTGATGAAAGAATTCAATGTAAAGAGGCATTACACAACTAAACATCCTACGCAGCTCTCACTGACAGAACAAATAAGAAAAGACAAAATCCAGAAACTTACCGCAAATTTGGGAAAACAGCAGCAAATATTTCATAAACAAAGAACACAACTTGATAATGTCGTGAAAGTTAGTTTTATAGTTAGTTCAAAATGGCCGTGATTAAAACCATTTGCCGACGGAGAATTTATCAAGGAGTGTATGTTAGAAGATTGCAGTGTTTTGTTCCCTGAAAAGAAAAATGAATTTGAAAAAATTAGTTTGTCAAGATGAACCGTTGTACGACGTACCAATAGAAATGATGGCTAATGATATAAAAACAACATTGACTGGCTATATGGCTGGTTTTGAATCTTTTCCCATAGCATTAGACGAGAGCACCGATTTGTCTGACAGAGCTCAACTGGCTACATTTATTCGATGTGTTGATAAAGATTCCTATTACTGAGGAATTGCTTTCTTTATAGCCGCTAAAAGGAACGACTACAGGAGAGGACATTTTTAATTAAGTTCAAAAGGTATTCACAAATTTTGGCTTGCCACTGTCGAAATTAGTTGGAGTATCCACAGATAGGTATCCGTAGGCACCTTCTATGGTCGGCTTACGTAAAGGTTTCATCGGAATTTTGAATGAAAAAGCAACTGAATTAAATGTGCAAAAAGATTATTTCCCTCATTGCACTATTCACCAACAAGACTTGTGTTCTAAGTCCCTCATTGCACTATTCACCAACAAGACTTGTGTTCTAAGTCCATTCGACTCCAGAATGTTATGAATGTGGTAGTAAAAACCATCAATTTTATTCGATCCCGAGGGCTTAACCATCGTCAGTTCAAGGCGTTTATGGATGAAATATCAGCCGAATATGACGACATAACATATTATTGTGAAGTCAGATGGCTAAGCAAAGGGAAAATGCTGAAACGGTTTTACGAGCTTAGAAATGAGATAGCAGACTTTATGCAAATAAAAGATAAACCACTATCTGAATTGAGTGACCCAAAATGGATACCTATGTGACTTAGCGTTTCTGGTCGACCTTACAGGCCATTTGAATGATTTAAATTTGAAACTTCAAAAACAAGGACAGTTAGAAAACGATTTTTACAGCCATTTGAAAGCGTTTCAGAACATAATCCGATTGTGGGAGGCACATATGCTGTCTGGTAACAGTTACCATTTCACCACGCTTTCTGCGTTTGAAAATATTGCATATGCTCAATAAGCTGAAGAACTCAAGTTACTGTCGGAGCAATTTTCAATCAGTTTAGCGATTTCAAAAACATGGAAGTCTGTTTCAATTTATTTGCTACTCCAACAAAATGTAATGTACAAAATGCTCCAATACACTTGCAAATGGAGTTGACCGAGATTCAAGAAAACTCACTCCTAAAATCTAAATTTGAAGACGTGGAGTTGTGCGATTTCTACAAAAAAATACCTCGAAGAAGAACATTTTCCGCAGCATAGAAAATTTGCAAAAAGACTGATTTGTGCGTTTGGCAGTACTTATAAATGCGAACAGTTCTTTTCATTGATGAAAGTTAATACATCAAAACATCGTACAAGGCTGACTGACGAAAATTTGGAAAATTCTTTACGTCTTTTTGTATCAGTGGAATTAATCCAAAAATCGATGAATTAGTTTCCCAAATTCAAGCTCAAGTGTCTCATTAATTTCGGTGTCTCTATTTAACTTTCGTAGTTTGTAACAATTCCAAGTTTAACGATTTAATTATAATGCTGTACCTATTTTTTTCATCTCATTTTGTTATTTTAATAAATTTTATTATAATAACATTGTCGTACTATTTCATGTCTGATATCTATCGCTAAAAAATTATGAACACTACTTTTACACGCGGCCCGCGAAAGTTTAGCCCACAACTTGTCAAAGGTTGCCCATACCTGCTTTAAGCCGTAAGTTTAGACGGCTCTCTTTCAGTTTTAGACGAAGGTGAATAACCGCTAAATAGTATTTGTAATTTATATGGATCTAGGTTAAATGATGTTGAAGGAAAATAAGAGCATAATTTGTCACCTCTTGTTCTTCTTGCCTTTTCTTTACCTAAATAGAAATAACCATAGCTCTACGCCTTGGGGGTTCCCAAACGATAGATTGCATTAAATTAGTATGTGGTACACTACTATTATCGTCATAAGGGATGTACATATTTGAGATTGGCGCACAAAAAAAGTATTTCAAACATCTCTTAAAATGTGTACAATTGCTTAACTGAAGAGACAAAAAGTATCCTCATATATGTCCCATTTTGATAGGTTGATGGACAGGGGTTTCATGTGGGAAATGCATGCTTACATGAGTAGAAATTAAGTGGGTAACTACCTATGTCTGTAGGGTATTTTCCCATTGTGTCAGGTTTTTTATCCCAAACCACCTGGCAACCCTGGTTGAGATGTCTGCCAGAGGTCTGCTATTCAACGCAATTACTGATAAGGTCGTGCATGCGCACATCTTCTTCTCCTTGACGAAATGGTCTATTGGAGATGGAGGAACTATCCTGAAACTAAACGAGATCCGACCCTGATCAAGTCAAACTCCCAATTACGTGAGGATTCTAGAAACAAATGAGAGTCGTAACGTTAAAGTGGAACCGCGTTCTGCACTGCGAACGATTTGAGAACTTGGAAGTGGAATAACCTGGAATAATCCACGATGACTGAGGAGTATACTCGAAAAAATTTGAGTTTCGTGGATGTAGGCGAGATCCAACTATAACTTCAATCTCGCCCTCATCATTTACAAACCAAACACCATCGTCGAAACTATCGCTTTCTGAACTTGACGAGCTAGTTGACATTTTGATTATAGAATAGGTAGGTACTTATACTAACGTATAGAGACCTCAAAAGGTATGATTAAGTATGATTTCGATGAAGATGAAGAGAGTTGTTTACTCCACGAGATCCGAAAAATTGTGAAATGCACATGCGTTAACTACGTCCTTGCGTTCGAGTTCTGAAGCTGGATTCACATGGAGCGGAATGAGCGCGGAAGGACTGAAAAACCAGTGGAGGGGGTGGCGGAGTCGGAAAGATTGTTCACATGAAGCGGACTCCTTGGTGAACGGAATCATAACCTTCCTACTGAAAGCCTCTATGATCTGAAACCTCTACTTGCGGTTATCAACATTCCTCGCTCGACGGAACACAGAAATGGTATAAAAATTTCTACCGCTGTCCGCCCCTTCCGACAACATGGTAGCCACTCTCCTCCACTGTTGTCCCAACAGCCAATCAGATTGTATTCCGTCCTTCCGCTTCCCGCGCTCGTTCCGCTCCATGTGAAACCAGCTTAACAGTTCCGAAAAAAAAAACGGGGACTGTCAGAATCGTTTGGAACTGGGCTCGCAAAACACTGCGAACGCCAAACTCGGCGTTCCGGAACTGGGCATTCTGGCACTGCGAACGTCAATACTCGACTGCGCTTGCCCAGAACCGTTCCAAACTCGCAGAACGCACTCTGAGAACGAAGCTAGTGACAGAGCAACATGTATTCGAAATTGTGTTCCTATAAACCAGACCAGTCTTGAAAAATTGATGGAAAAATGTGTCTTGAGGAAGCCTCTCCTGTAGAGACTTAGGAATCGTTTCAGCTGTGACTTTATTGATAGTGTAATGATAAAAGAGCCGGGGGGGGGGGGGGGGGGGGGTGCTATCTTGAATGATTTGAAATATGAAACGGCAATTGTGCCAATGAACCTTGAAGTCACTCTAAGTGCAATGTAATGAAAATAGAAAATAGTTGGCGATTGAACCTCGGGTGTATCGAAATAAAAGTCACGACTACAGTATGGGCTTGTACTTCTATAGAATGTGACACATACAATGTATATATAATAAGATTTTAAAAATTTGTATGAACTCAATGCTTATAGCTAGTATGATCGGAAACCTAAATGGAATGAAATACGGCTTTAGAATTAGACTCAAGATAGCAAGTCACTATGTGATCAGGGTAGTTGCCCTGTAATGTAATGAAATGAAAAAGTTCCAGTCATGCAACATGATCGTATGAGCGAATTTCCGTAAATTATCGTAGTGTATCATGTTAAATTGTTTTGAAATTTGAGCATTTTGGATGTAAGGAGGGTAGGTATTGTTAACTATTAATTTTATGGCAAAAAACGCATTCTAAATAATAATCTGATATACAAAAACAGGTTTTGGATTATTTGGTTTTTTTGCAGTTTTTATCGATTTTTTGGCAAATTTCAATGAAGAACATTTTTCAGCATTATTTTGTACATAATTTTTTAATGTTCTATTTTATAGTTAATACACTTTATTTGAGCAACATTCTGCCCAAAAATATAATTTTATTAATGATTTTTGCCGTTTAAAGTGATTTTTTCAGCACATTTTTTGACAATTGACCAATTTAATGTGCTCAAAAGTGCCTGGCCGAAGGACGGTACATAATCTGGACGAACTCATACCTTCGTTTGGAAAGCTTGATTTTTTGGCGCAAGAACGGAATTTTATATCAATCCTAAGGAGAGATTGTCTGGAATGACCATATAGGTACAGGGTGTCTAAAAAAATGACAAAAAGAGTGTTAGTATTAAAGGTAGCAATATGTTGTATGGGAACATAGAAAAATTAACAATTAGGTCTACGAATATACAAGTATTTACAAGTTGGATACTTCAACGTGAAACGAAAATCATTCTATGGGTATCTGCCATACTATGCCTAGTTCATCCAACATATGGTCCTGAAATCAGAATAACTGATTAATCCGGCTCTCAGCCTCATTACTCCTACTACATTCAACGTAAATCAAATCACAATACGTTTCAATCTCTACAGAATCTCTGCAATGACTATTACTTCGGAAATCAAGTATCGGATTAATTCAACTTCTTCATCATTGCTCAAGTATTCCACATTTTTACAGGTAATACCTACCCCCTTTTTTTTGGGGAGGGGGGGGGGGAGAAAAAGGTCAGATAAGAAATATAAGGATACTCACAATAATACTATTTCAATAATACCCAATTCAGTAACTGAGCCCAACATGATAACATCTAAATAAAGGTAGGACCAAAACGTCTGCCAAGTTGGGAGGGAAGTATAGCTTCGTCAAATATTGTAACATGGACTTATAGAATTAGTTGAAATGAAATGCGTTTTAAAATAATTGAATGCACAATATAACAGTACCTATTGTATACATGTGGATACATGCTAGAACGCAAAGTAGGGCTATAATTAATGTTTGCATGTGCAGAAATTGTTCAAAGGTCAACCCGCACAATAATTGGAAACTTCTTCAAAATCGATTCATTATTCTCGGAGAGTCATAAATATTGGTTTTGCATATGCAAAATAGTTACATATTATTCAAGCAAATGCTTTAAAAAAGGAGGGGATATACAAAGGGCATCATCCAGGACCCAATATCCTCTCGAGTTTGAACGAAATCAGACCAACAGATGATAAAAAATTGACGTTATTAGAAATTAATGTTTGCGCTTACACACAGACTACTATTGATCCAACAGCAATGAAATTCGCAGGGGGCAGTCTAGGAGCTAAACCGCACAATTCCTTAAAATTTCAAGAAAATCGGTCTATTAGTATCGGAGTGTTTTTTTTTTATATTGATCAGTTTTAGTTTTGCGCATGGGCTATAGCTATTACTCCGCCAATCACTATATAATTCATAGGAAATTGTTTTGGGACCCATCTAATCCCCGAGTTTGAACAAAATCGAACCAATCGATGATAAGAAATCGACATTATAATAAATTAACATTTGCGCATAATATGCATAGACTGCTATTCACACAATAGCAATGAATGTTATAGGGGACCGTCTGGGAGCTAACTAGCACAATCCCTGAACATTTCATGAAAATCGTTCCTTTAGACTCGAAGTTTTGCCTGTCAATCGAAATTAGTTTCGTGCATGGGCAACGGTTATTACTCCACCAATCGCGATATAATTTATAGGGAATTTTCCTGGAACATATACCCATCTATTCCTTGAGTGCCAATGAAATTGGACCAGCAGATGATGGGAAATAGACGTTATGAGAAATTCACGTTTGCGCATGAGTACAGGCTACTGTTGATAAGCCAGCATTAAAAATTATAGGGGACTGTCTAGGAGCAAATCTGCACAATCCATGAAAAGTTCATCGAAATCGAACTGAAACTTGGTATAGTTTTGGGTGTGACAAGGATTTACCACACAAACAGACAGATGGACACAGTACCAAAATTTATCAGCTTACTCTGAAACACAAAAACAAGTGGACAATTCGATTTTGGAGGACACAACTTATTTTTACTTCTTTCATGGACATAAAGCTTCCTCACCGTCGGTAGTGAGGAAGCAACAATGTATCAACAACAAAATAGTATATTAGAATTTGTCAAGAATCAAGTAACACCTGCAACATGACTGTACATTTGTAAGAATGGTCTATAACTTACAAATAGTCTATAAGTGTTGCATTATGCAACACCTTTTTCTACAGTTTTTTACAATTTTAATGAAAATTCAACATAGTCAGTTTATTCATTTATGGAACATGCAAGAAACCTAATATACTAAAATTGAGGATAATATACAGAACAATTGGTAATAAATATGAAGCTGAAACGGCACCCGTGCTGGTGGTTTATAGATTAGTCCTTATCTGGTAGTTAAATCTATTCATAAGGCTTGAACGAAAATGCATTTAACAAGTACTACCTATGTAAACATTTCGAAAATTATAATTTCCCATCTAATTAATTTGTTATTTGAGAAATTTTGGGGTCATTACATCAAGAAGCATGACGATACCTCTAAGTGTTCGAAAGTGCTGTCTCACAGAACTGAGCTGACTAGCTCAGACGTCTCAGCTATCACAGACGTCACAGAATTCTCACCTGACAATGAAACATCATTTATTAACTCTTGAGACATAGTTTATTAATGATCTCTACAGCCAGAATTCTCATTGGTTGACACAGTGTATAAATAATAATATCTGCAGCCAGAATTATCATTGGTTGACAAAATTGAGTTAAATTAATAACATCTCAGATGGAATAACAAACCTGTATGTTTTCTTCTTAAGTGCACTTTCAGGGTACTAAGGTCAGTAGCTCGGTAGTCACAGTGATAACAGGCATAGGGCCTCTCACCTGTCAAAGAAATGGCAAATTTCTTAATATTCAGCAAAAACAACAGGTAATTTTTGGAATCTAATCTACCATTGGCAACAGTTATTAAAATAATGTTGTGTTATCCTATCAGGGAATAACCCAGCCAAACCTGTATGTGTTCGTGAGTGTCTTTTCAGTTGAGAGCGACTACTAGCTCGGAAGTCACAGCTACTACATGCATAGGGCTTTTCACCTGTGAAAGAAACGATGGTATTCAGCAATACAATGGGTAATTTCTGGAATCTGGTGTACCCTTCACATCAATTCATAGTGTAATTTTAGTGTTATTCTATCAAGGAATAACTAAAACAAACCTGTGTGTAATCGTAAGTGTTGCTTCAGATTACTAAGCTGACTGGCTCGGTAGTCACATCTATCACAGGCAAAGGGCTTCTCACCTGTCAAAGAAACGTCAACTTTCAGTGTATTCCGTGAACACAATGGGCAAGTTCTGGAATCTAATCCACCATTGACCTACGGAACTAAAATGATGTTGTGCTATTCTATCAGGGAATAACCCAAACAAACCTGTATGTTTTCGTGAGTGTCTTTTTAGATGACCAAGGCTAATAGCTCGAAAGTCGCAGCTACCACAGGCATAGGGCTTATCACCTGTTCAAAAGAAACAACAAATTTCTTTACATTCAGCAATAAAATGGGAGATTTCAGGAATCTGATGTACTTTTCACATAAAACCATAGTGTAATGTTAATGTTATTCTATCAAGGAATGACCAAAACAAACCTGTGTGTAATTGTAAGTGTTGTTTCAAATTACTAGGCTGACTAGCTCGGTAGTCACAGCTATCACAGGCATAGGGCTTCTCACCTGTCAAAGAAACGTCAGTGTTCACTATATTCAGTGAAGTGCCTAATTTCTGGAACCTAGTCTATCATTGACATCAGTTATTAAAATAATGTGTTATTCTATCAAGGAATAACCAAAACAAACCTGTATGTCTCCTTGAGTGTCTTTTCAGATGACCGAGGGTGGTAGCTCGGTAGTCACAGCTACTACAGGCATAGGGCTTCTCACCTGTCAAATAAATTACAAATTCCTTCATAATCGGTAAACACAATGGGTAATTTCCGGAATCTGGTTGACATCACTCAGTGAAGTAATGTTAGTGTTTTTATATCAAAGAATAAGAAAAGCAAACCTGTATGTGTCAGTAAGTGTTGTCTCAGATTAGCAAGTGTACTTGCTCGGAAGTCACAGCTATGACAGGCATAAGGCTTATCACCTGTTAAGAAAAAAGACAAATTTTGCAATATTCAGCATCCTCAATGGGCACCCATTTTCTGGGATCTGGTCTACCATTAATATCAGTTAATAATTATCATTTACATACCCTTAGGAGGTATGCAACACTAAGTACACTGTACATCATCACTAGTAAATCGATGTAAGAACATAATCATCAGGCTGTCAAAGCAGCATCTGTGGACAAATGTGACCCCATAATTCCCCTTCTCTCTGCTTTTCCCCTTCACTGACCCCTCTATATAAGGTGACAGACACACTGACCAAGTCCAGTACAGTTTTGATGGCCTGATGTGATATTCTAACATCAGAAGAGATAGTCTACGGTATTTAAAAAAATTAAGAAGCAGGAACGTAATTTACGCATCATTTCATTTACCCGACTCAACGCGGGACCAACAACCGAGACATCTGCCCCTGGCGGAACTTTTTTTGGGAGCGGTTAAAAATGCGATAAATGTCTTCGAAAATATATATCAAACTGTTTAGATCCATAAAATGGCGATTTTGAATTTATTCGGACCATGACACTGACCCGGTGCCTCACGTCAAAGGGGATGACATGAGTAAAGGGCTAAGACTCAGTGTTGACGTAGCGTCGACCTTGGAAAGTGTAATACTTACTTCAGAAATCCTTCAAAAAGCTCAGGTGGAGAAATAAAAACTAGGAAATGAAAGAAATAAAAACTAGTAAAGGAGAAACTATGTGGAAAAATAAAAAACTAGAAGGAAGAACGAGAAACACCACTGCTAGCTATCTCATTATAACTTCAAACTAGGTAACTTTAGCGCCCTCTACACAAAAACGGCGGGCATCAGCATAAACTACAGGCAGGATTTACCGAACATTTGGAAACCCTGATATCCCACTTAATTAAAAACCAGAGGGAAGGGTGATTTTTTGAAAGTGAGTCGGCATTTCACGCAGTAGAGCACCAAAGCGGTGCCCTCCAGCAGTGGGGAAAACCGGCTGGGCACTGATGCGGTGCCTTCCTCGTTGAGTCGGTTAAAAACATGAAAGTTTGAATTTGGGGGTAGATGCAACGGCAGAAGTTTTTGAAAAAATATCGTAGGTATGTGCCAAAAATTTTTAAATGATAGGAGAAAAGTAGTTCTTTTTTCTCCAGCAGAATTCGCCCTCAGAACGCAGACCATCTCTGGTTAACCAATAGCCAGTCAATAAATAATGACTTTATGGTTATATTATTCATCGTATTATTGAAATACCAAAGTGGCATTATGTTGCAAGTAGGAGCTAATTTGATTTTCAATTCGTATAGGCAACATCTCAATGGAGCCATCCTGAATGGCTGGCTATACCCAAGCACCTGAAGGGAGGTGAAATCGGTTTGCAAAAGGGTGAATTTGACTTGAAAATGATATATCTCTACTGGTAAAGTTATTACGTTTGCTCTGATGACGCCAATGGGTGGGAGTTGATATTGTGTGGCTCTGAAATGGGAGGCAGTTGATGCGACTTTGGCACCCTCCCTGGGCAGGCGATGAATCACTTTTAATCCCCCAAATGCTCTCATCCCCGACAACTCTCCCATCAACTATCCTCCTGCATAAATATGAATTTTTCGGAGTAGGTATGATACCCTCTAGAACTGATCAGGACATCAAAAGAGTAGAATGATATTCTGTTACATTTCACATCACATCACTGATTTCCCATTGAAAAAGATTTTCAAGTGTAGGTAGTGATTTTTACTCTTCCTCATTCAAAGTTATATTGAAAGTAATTCTTTTAAATTAAAGCATTAGAACTTGGAACAAAAGCGCAATAGGAATTAGATAAGAAACCTCTGTTGAAGTTGTTTAGGTTATTATAACATGCCCAAGTGAGGCCTTTCTGTCCAACATGGACACATTTTCCTTGATTGTTGGATAAAATGAAACAGTTCTACGTAAATTAACTTTAAGCAACCCAGGAGGGACTACTTTAATGTCTGAATTCATGTGGTTAAAGATAATTCCTCAAAGCTGCTCTTAACACGTTCCGAGCGGAATGGATCGATCGATCCAGGCGCCCTCGTTCGATTCACCCGGAGTGGATCGATAGATCCAGCTACAGAGAGCACATAGGCTCCTACATTCTTCCTTCTGACGAGATTACCACGCATTCTGTTGGCTGTGGAGTTTAACACACTTATTGTAGATCATCGGGCCTCTGAAAGAATGCGTTCCATTTTGTTCCCCATTGATATCAAGGCCTTCGTTCAGTAACATTTTCGCGCCCTTTCATTTTGTGCCTTTCTCTCGAAAAAACAGGTCCCGTCACAAGGAGTTTCCACCAAAATCGGCGCCGCTAGGAACGTGTTTAACCCCTGTCTTTAGGTACAATTTGGTTAAGTTTATGGGACATTAACATAAATTGGTGAAAGTCGCCCTTAGTGTTGTTCCATCAAGAAATAACATAAACCAACCTGTATGGATTCTCAAGTGTACATTCAGATCTCCAAGCTGCCTAGCTCGGTAGTCACAGCTACCACAGGCAAACGGCTTGTCATCTGTCAAAGAAACGTCATATTTCACTATGTTCAATGAAACGCAAAGGGTAATTTCTTGTGTCTGATCTACCATTAACATTAGTTAATAAATTAATGTTAGTGTTATTGTATCTGGGAATAAATACATACCTGTATGTGTTCTTGAGTGTTTCTTCAGATCACCAGGCTCGCTAGCTCGGTAGTCACAGCTATCACAGACATAGGGCTTCTCACCTGTTGAAGAAATGTAAAATTTCAGTATACTCAGCGAACACAATGGGTAATATCTGGAATCTGGAATGCCATTGACATGAGTTTATGAAGTGATGTTAGTGGTATTCTATCAAGGAATAACAACAACAAACCTGTATGTCTTTTCAAGTGTCTTTTCAGATCACCAATCTGATTAGCTCGGTAGTCACAGCTTTCACAGGCAAACGGCTTCTCACCTAACAATGAAATACCACATTTCAATCCAATGAACACACACCACAGTATTTTCAGAATCATAATTTTTCCAACAAATTATTTTTTTAAATAAACTAGCTTTGTAGGGCTTCTTAAGCTAATCACTCATTAGAGGGAACAGGATGTGAAACACAGTGGGTAGGGACATTCTCGCCAAAGAAGGCCACTGATCAAATTGCCTAAGAAAGATATCAGAATACTTGAAGGCCTATTAACGGGTCACAGCCCACTTCAATATCATTTGGAGAAAATTAGGAAACTAACAACGGATACCTGTCACTTCTGTGGAACAAAAACATAGGATGCTGAACACATCATGTGCTACTGTGATGCAATTGGTCGAATCAGATACAACATCCTTGGAAATGATATCTTATCTGCAGATGATATTTCCAAGATGGCTTATGCCGATCTCCTCCAGTTTGCAAAAGGATGGGGGTAAAAAGGTTTTCGTAAAACCTTTTTCATTAGGTTAATGCAGCCTGAGGGCAATCGACAATAGATCCTCTGGGTCGCAGTGGAGGGTCTACCAAAATACAGTGCCCAAATCCGTCTACCATCTTAAAAAATAAATAAATAAATAAAATAAAATTAAATAAAACCATGAGTAGAACATGGGATGCGGAAGAACAGCAGTCATCACGTCCTATGCTACTACGTGTTTTAGGCAGGACATTCCTCAACCGTCTTTCCCACACTTTCACGACAAGTAGGTGTAATTCCAGAGTAGAAATGAGTGTGAGTGAGTTTCATTTGTTTGTGTTTAGAACTCCACAAGTTTGTAAGCTACTGATATCAGTTTATATGTTTACATCACCATCTTTTGAAGAAGAAGAAGCATTAGTGTGGATACTCTGAACCAAATACTTCTGAATTAACTGAACCGGTTTTGGTGGATAAATACAAATTTACGATAAGTTCAGTATGATTTTTGAGTGTATTTAGATTAAAAAGATGCTCAAACATTTATGACCTTGTTAAGTCCTAAAAATATTTGATTCCTCGGACGGAGTTCAAACTTGTGTCTTTACTACTAAGGGGAAATTTCCCTGTAGTTGCAACACTAGAGTGGGTTGAGCTATGAAGCCGATTAATCAAACCTCTTTGACTTGGTTATTTTCCTTGAACATAGCATTTCCCCGGAGTCAAATACCAGTCTGTCTTATTTCGGGTTTTTACTGTCTGTGCCACTGTTACTGCCCAAAAATATTTGATACCTCTGACAGAGATAAACCTGCCCTTACTACTAAGAGGAAATTTCCCCTTGTTGCAATACTCGAACGGGTTGAGCTATGAAGCCGATTAATCAAACCTCTTCGACTTTCGGTTATTTTCCTTGAACATAACAACCTATTACTGATTGGTATGGTGGGATGAAAGGTAGAGGAGCGTGTGGGGAAGTGGGATGTAAACATAGGAAGGTGGCAGGAGAATGTCCACCCCACCCCACCCCCCCCCCCCCCCCTGGGTCTGTGTTCCTGCGTGCCCATGCTGTCACTACCAAATCCCTTCTGGTCAGTACATGTCCACATGTTTACACAGAAGGGAAAAAATAAGACCCGTGCGACTGTTTCCTATCCTGTTCCTCCCAAGCTTAACCCAACCATGGAAAATAACATTACATCTGCAGGTACAACATGTAACTTTTCATCCACTGCCAAGTACGAAAATGAAGAAATTGGAAATACCTATCAAGATCCAAAATTATTATCAAAGATGTTGGAGATATTACATCAAGAACTAACAAACCGTGTTTGTGTTGCCTCATGGAACTGAGCTGAATAGCATAGTACCATGGTAGCCAGCTATCACAAACAAGAGGTTTCTCATCTCAAAGTTAAACATCACATTTCAATCTGATCAACACACACACGATGTAGTCGTATTTTAACATGGATATGTTTTTGGGCTGGGGGTCATTCTAAAATTTGCGTAACGACACCAAAATTTGTGACGACCCGACACTTTACATTATTATTAACTCGAAAAGTGAAGGCTAGGTAGAATTTCTATTGATTTTTCACGTACAACCAATGAGTTACTAGGGAAGAGTAACTCCCATAGTTTTCATAGTAGGGAAATCGTTCGCCACTGTTTGGAATGCTCTCATTTTATCACAACATCTCATGACCTCTAAGCCATTGTAGTGTCAAGGAATGCTGATTTATTACTCTAAGTTATAAAGTAATATTGTTCTGTTATCATAATGGAATAATCTTGTGAAAAGAAGGCACTACATGGTTGGTATACAATTGAGTAGTAGGTACCTACTGGTAAGCAGTAGGTACTAGACATATCCATGATCTTTTGTTTTTCCCATCAAGGGAGAAATTAAAATGCTTGTTTAGAATGGGAATTTCTCACCTATGCCAGGTGATTACATATTATTTCAGCGACAGCTCAGGTGACAAACAAACTGTAGAGAAGAAGACCTTTCTGCACCTTCACTTCATATCTATCTACCTATCTACTCAATAAACCAAGCCGTCAAGTTGATGAACATACTCTCATGTGTGATAATCCAGATATGTTTTCCCAACAACAAGACTGGTTGTTCAAGAATTTACTCACTCCTTTGAAAACTCTCATCTAAAACAGCCAATCACGAACATACAACACTTTTCCATAAAACACTAATTGCGTGTGATGTGTCAATGGAAATTACTACCAGAAAGAAGTAATATATACTAAGTAATACTACCAGAATTGATCACATTGGCTTCACTGTAAGTAGCCTTACTTATATGTCATTGATGCAGTCAAGTTTTATGTCCTGTAATAGAATTCTCTGAAAATGGAATGGAGAACTCAGCACAAACCTTTATGAATTCTTAAGGGTCTTATTAGATTTTGATCTTTTCAACAGAGAAAAACTGATAATTATTAGAATTTGAAGATTTAATAGGGATGACGAGAACATGATTTTAAAGTATATTCAAGGGCTACAATAAAAACTCGAGAAGGACGATTATCATAAATTCGATAAATCAACAGTTTTCAATTTATTTATGCTTCAATAAGCCCACCCTGGCAAATAGGTAACATTTTTTTCTGAACTCTCGGCATTCAAACTGTCCATCGGTTATAGCATAGCTACTTGTTGATGCATAAAGTTGCAATTAAACGCGGAATAAGCCAATTTTCTGGATAATTCATGACATCAATAACATTTTCTACAGTAAATGCCCACGCTGAATCCATTAGTAATACCCACCCAGCTACCTGACTGCATAATAACTAAATTTTAAAATGCAACAAACATAAGTGAATCACACAAAATAGATTACTGTTACTATATAGATACAATTTCAGTTTACCACTCAAATCACTTTGCACTCTATGTAAACTAAAAGAAACAAGAGCATTTTTTATTCCCTAGGTATGTTTCTAGTTTCAATTTGTTCTTGGTAAATTCTTAGCCATTGACTTTCCTGTATGCACATCCCCATTTACATAGATTCACTTTCCGGCTATAAAATGACCTTGGATCACAACCAAAGCTATCTCAATTTATTCAACATACACAATACAGCAATTTATAGAATTGGGATTTCTCATCTTCATCATTTTATGAAATTATGTTATTGACAACTCAGGATGACTCACATACCTGTATGAGTTAGTAAGTGGCGTTTCAGAGAACAACTCTGATTAGTTCGGTAGTCGCAGCTGTCACAGGCAAAATTCTTCTTTCCTAACAACAAAGGAATTCTAAATGGACAGAACGGTAATGTTAGTATTGGAAGATAGGTTTTCTGTAAATAAATAGAAACAATATATAGCATTTCCAAGCCAAATGAAACCTTTTCCAAGTCAAATGAAACCTTTTCCAAGTCAAATGAAACCTTTTCCAAACCAAATGAAACCTTTTCCAAACCAAATGAAACCTTTTCCATATCAAATGAAACCTTTTCCAAACCAAATGAAACCTTTTCCAAACCAAATGAAACCTTTTCCAAATCAAATGAAACTTTTTCCAAACCAAATGAAACCTATTGAGAAAATGAGTGAACTGAGGTACCTAGATAGGTAGGTACCCACTCACATTCAACAGTCAGAAATTTCTCAAACTTACTTGTTTCCTATTCTACTAAGGTGAGATCCACTTCGGTAATCCTATGCCTGAAATTCATCGAATTTTCATTTTGTCAACGTCTTTCTATGATAGGTACAATTGCATCTACCTGCAACTTGCAGGGTACCTACCTATCTAGGTACCTCAGTTATCTCATCAGCGAATTTTTGAAGAAAATCAAGCTATTGTTCTCGCCTCAAAATTTGTAGAATTTGAATTATTGAAAAAATTTATGCAGAAATCCGTTTCAGGCTATTTTGAATCATATTCTGAAGTTTAACGCATTTTTTAATGTATGTATGTGTCATTCCAGACGATAACTGTCCGTAGAATTGTGCTAGAAACTTCAAACAAATTTTAAAACGTTAAGGACACAAAACGAAAGTTCAAGTTCGTTGGCCAGCATGATCGGATTACATCTTTGGGTTGAAATTTTCAAAAATGTAGTCAAAAATTTCAAAATAGCCTGTTTTTTGCGATTTGTTGTGCGAAATAATTTTTTCAGCATACTAACATGTGGTATATTCGGAATCAGCGTAAAATTTCCTATAAGAATACGTATCAAGTTTTCAAAAATTTCAAAGTTGAAAAATCAGTCAAAAATCGAAATAATGCCATTCGCTAGTTGTAAAAATCGGTAATATTTGCCAAACATGCCGGTAACATTGTCCAAATTCAGATTGAACTACTCTTATGTAGCGACTGAAATGTCAAATATTTCTTCAAAAAGCTGCATGATTGGACTTTTTTCTCAATAGGTTTCATTTGGTTTGGAAAACGTTTCATTTGATTTGGAAAAAGTTTCATTTGGTTTGGAAAAGGTTTCATTTGGTTTGGAAAAGGTTTCATTTGATATGGAAAAGGTTTCATTTGATTTGGAAAAGGTTTCATTTGACTTGGAAAAGGTTTCATTTGACTTGGAAAAGGTTTCATTTGACTTGGAAAAGGTTTGATTTGGCTTGGAAATGCTATATCAGACAAACAATAGTTCACATAGGTTTTAGTCCTAATTTAGGCATGGCACACGTTGAGACGCACTAGTGCCCCACACAGAGGTTTGTAGTGGTAACTCAGTTCTCATGTAGCGCAGTTTTCACGTGCCAGCCAAGAGGTCGATGATGAGTCAATCCGACGATGCCGGATAAGTTCCGGCAACTTTTAATCAGAAATCAAACATAACACTCTTCTTCCTTAAGACAATGCCACCATCTATTTATTTATTTTTAATTTCAAGTGTGATTGTTTTAGTTGATTTCTGCAGAAAATGGAGCAATTTCAATGGTTAAAAAATTGAAATTTTTCCAAAATTATCTTAATGGAAATCTATTTTGTGTCATTATGAAACGATTCCTGAAGTTTGCAGTTTTCAAAAAACGGGCAAAAAAGTGTATTTTTCCGACGCGCGCACGCCTGGCACGCTTGGCAGGGGGTCACGGTGGGGGGAGAGGGGGGTGAGCGGGGGGATGGAGTGAGAGGAGGCGCCGGCGCCGCGGCTTGTGATGGGTACGGCGCCGGCGTTCGTTCGAGGCATGAATATGTTTTCTTTCAAGGTAATTTTTGTGTGTTAATACCAAAGCTTTTCCTACGCATATTTAATAACATAGCCTCTCTACTTTTCGTACGTAACTTAGATAATGCTATTATTAAGGCAATAACTATTTGAATAGATAGGAGCTCAAATCGAGAAATGTAAACATGCATATATAATTATAGAAGTATAGGTTGTGGCAACTCGAAGTACGACACGCCGAGGAGTCTGGACGGGCCTTATGACGTACGCTAGCCAACTAAAACTACGATCCTACTCAATTGAAAAAATAATAAACCTTTGTGAAATAATTTGCAGCGTTTTTCATATATAGGTATATACATCGTGCCACCACTGAAGAATGTGCCGAGCACGCTGCCAAACACGGTACCATTTCCCTCACTGAATGCTACACCCTCAGAGTGCTGGCTTGCTTGCCGAATGCCTCTGACATTGAATTGAGAGTTTCTGAGAGAGCGTATCAGAGGATCCTGGGTGTGTTTTCGTCGGCCAGGACTGAATGCATACCAATAGCCTGGTGGCACGACGTCAAAATCAGTTTTTTAAATTTTAATTATTTATTTTTTTTTTTAAACTCATTTGTTTGGGATTTTGTTGTTGTGTACTTGATTCAGCAATTTCATCCTTCCCTCCCCCACCCACCTGCCCCCGCTGGATCCACCTTTTTCCGGAACCCCTCCTCCCTTAAACTCCTCAACCCCTCTTCTAATCCCGCGTCGTTGATGACAAGATGGTCCCGAGAGCGGAGTCAGTCTGATGAAAACGCGTCAAGCGAAATATTCAGAAGTGAGTGTTAATCTTTGTTTGTTTTCCTTTCTAATCTATTAATATATATATAGCATTTCCAAGCCAAGTGAAAACCTTTTCCAAGTCAAATGAAACCATTTCCAAGTCAAATGAAACCTTTTCCAAACCAAATGAAACCTTTTCCATATCAAATGAAACCTTTTCCAAACCAAATGAAACCTTTTCCAAACCAAATGAAACCTATTGAGAAAATGAGTGAATTGAGGTACCCACTCACATTCAACAGTCAGAAATTTCTCAAACTTACTTGTTTCCTATTCTACTAAGGTGAGATCCACTTCGGTAATCCTATGCCTGAAATTCATCGAATTTTCATTTTGTCAACGTCTTTCTATGATATGTACAAATTGCATCTACCTGCAACTTGCAGGGTACCTACCTATCTAGGTACCTCAGTTCTCTCATCAGCGAATTTTTTGAAGAAAATTAAGCTATTGCTCTCGCCTCAAAATTTGTAGAATGTGAATTTTTGAAAAAAAATTATGCAGAAATCCGTTTCAGGCTATTTTGAATCATATTCTGAAGTTTAACGCATTTTTTAATGTATGTATGTGTCATTCCAGACGATAACTGTCCGTAGAATTGTGCTAGAAACTTCAAACAAATTTTAAAACGTTAAGGACACAAAACGAAAGTTCAAGTTCGTTGGCCAGCATGATCGGATTACATCTTCGGGTTGAAATTTTCAAAAATGTAGTCAAAAATTTCAAAATAGCCTGTTTTTTGCGATTTGTTGTGCGAAATAATTTTTTCAGCATACTAACATGTGGTATATTCGGAATCAGCGTAAAATTTCCTATAAGAATACGTATCAAGTTTTCAAAAATTTCAAAGTTGAAAAATCAGTCAAAAATCGAAATAATGCCATTCGCTAGTTGTAAAAATCGGTATTATTTGCCAAACATGCCGGTAACATTGTCCAAATTCAGATTGAACTACTCTTATGTAGCGACTGAAATGTCAAATATTTCTTCAAAAAGCTGCATGATTGGACTTTTTTCTCAATAGGTTTCATTTGGTTTGGAAAAAGTTTCATTTGATTTGGAAAAAGTTTCATTTGGTTTGGAAAAGGTTTCATTTGGTTTGGAAAAGGTTTCATTTGATATGGAAAAGGTTTCATTTGATTTGGAAAAGGTTTCATTTGACTTGGAAAAGGTTTCATTTGACTTGGAAAAGGTTTCATTTGACTTGGAAAAGGTTTCATTTGGCTTGGAAATGCTATATCAGACAAACAATAGTTCACATAGGTTTTAGTCCTAATTTAGGCATGGCACACGTTGAGACGCACTACTGCCCCACACAGAGGTTTGTAGAGGTAACTCAGTTCTCATGTAGCGCAGTTTTCACGTGCCAGCCAAGAGGTCGATGATGAGTCAATCCGACGATGCCGGATAAGTTCCGGCAACTTTTAATCAGAAATCAAACATAACACTCTTCTTCCTTAAGACAATGCTACCATCTATTTATTTATTTTTAATTTCAAGTGTGATTGTTTTAGTTGATTTCTGCAGAAAATGGAGCAATTTCAATGGTTAAAAAATTGAAATTTTTCCAAAATTATCTTAATGGAAATCTATTTTGTGTCATTATGAAACGATTCCTGAAGTTTGCAGTTTTGGTTTATTATTTCCAATAATAAGCCTATGTGATCGTGTAGCAAAAAAATTTTTATAACCCCCCCTCAAACTTTGTCACTTTACGTTTCAAGGAGCGTAGAATCCAAATTTGAAATGTCCGTCCGCCGTCCGCCGTTCGCCGTCCGCCATTCGCCGTCCGCCGTTCGCCGTCCGGGCCATAAAAGGCCTAAGAATTGACTTAAAAAACCCGTTCTTTCGCACATAGACTCCATTTAGGGTCTAGTTGGTCCTAACGTTTAATCATCCCGATCGCTTTACTCGCATAGATGCTATGGGCCAAAAACGGGCAAAAAAGTGTATTTTTCGACGCGCGCACGCCTGGCACGCTTGGCAGGGGGTCACGGTGGGTGGAGAGGGGTGATGAGCGGGGGGATGGAGTGAGAGGAGGCGCGGCCGCGCCGCGCTTGTGATGGGTATGGCGCCGGCGTTCGTTCGAGGCATGAATATGTTTCTTTCAAGGTAATTTTTGTGTGTTAATACCAAAGCTTTTCCTACGCATATTTAATAACATAGCCTCTCGACTTTTCGTACGTACTTAGATAATGATATTATTAAGGCAATAACTATTTGAATAGATAGGAGCTCAAATCGAGAAATGTAAACATGCATATATTATAATTATAGAAGTATAGGTTGTGGCAACTCGAAGTAGGACACGCCGAGGAGTCTGGACGGGCCTTATGACGTACGCTAGCCAACTAAAACTACGATCATACTCAATTGAAAAAATAATAAACCTTTGTGAAATAATTTGCAGTTTTTCATATATAGGTATATACATCGTGCCACCACTGAAGAATGTGCCGAGCACGCTGCCAAACACGGTACCAATTCCCTCACTGAATGCTACACCCTCAGAGTGCTGGCTTGCTTGCCGAATGCCTCTGACATTGAATTGAGAGTTTCTGAGAGAGCGTATCAGAGGATCCTGGGTGTGTTTTGTCGGCCAGGACTGAATGCATACCAATAGCCTGGAGGCACGACGTCAAAACCAGTTTTTTAAATTTTAATTATTTATTTATTTTTTAAACTCATTTGTTTGGGATTTCGTTGTTGTGTACTTGATTTAGTAATTTCATCCTTCCCTCCCAGACCCACCTGCCCCCGCTGGATCCACCTTTTTCCGGAACCCCTCCCCCCTCCTCCCTTAAACTCCTCAACCCCTCTTCTACTCCCGCGTCGTGATGACAAGATGGTCCCGAGAGCGGAGTCAGTCTGATGAAAACGCGTCAAGCGAAATATTCAGAAGTGAGTGTTAATCTTTGTTTGTTTTCCTTTCTAATCTATTAATATATATATAGCATTTCCAAGCCAAGTGAAACCTTTTCCAAGTCAAATGAAACCTTTTCCAAGTCAAATTAAACCTTTTCCAAACCAAATGAAACCTTTTCCAAACCAAATGAAACCTTTTCCAAATCAAATGAAACTTTTTCCAAACCAAATGAAACCTATTGAGAAAATGAGTGAATTGAGGTACCCATTCACATTCAACAGTCTGAAATTTCTCAAACTTACTTGTTTCCTATTCTACTAAGGTGAGATCCACTTCGGTAATCCTATGCCTGAAATTCATCGAATTTTCATTTTGTCAACGTCTTTCTATGATAGGTACAATTGCATCTACCTGCAACTTGCAGGGTACCTACCTATCTAGGTACCTCAGTTCACTCATTAGCGAATCTTTGAAGAAAATTAAGCTATTGTTCTCGCCTCAAAATTTGTAGAATGTGAATTTTTGAAAAAATTTTATGCAGAAATCCGTTTCAGGCTATTCTGAAGTTTAACGCATTTTTTTTTATGTATGTATGTATGTGTCATTCCAGACGATAACTGTCCGTAGAATTGTGCTAGAAACCTCAAACAAATTTTAAAATGTTAAGGACACAAAACAAAAGTTCAAGTTCGTTGGCCAGCATGATCGGATTACATCTTCGGGTTGAAATTTTCAAAAATGTAGTCAAAAATTTCAAAATAGCCTGTTTTTTCGATTTGTTGTGCGAAATAATTTTTTCAGCATACTAACATGTGGTATATTCGGAATCAGCGTAAAATTTCTTATAAGAATATGAATCAAGTTTTCAAAAATTTCAAAGTTGAAAAAATCAGTCAAAAATCGAAATAAAGCCGTTCACTAGTGATGAAAATCGGTAATACTTGCATGAAACATTGTCCAAATTCAGATTGAACAACTCTTATGTAGCGACTGAAATGTCGAAGATTTATTCAAAAATTCGCTCATGGAGTCATGCTGCATGACTGGACTTTTTTCTCAATAGGTTTCATTTGGTTTGGAAAAAGTTTCATTTGATTTGGAAAAAGTTTCATTTGGTTTGGAAAAGGTTTCATTTGGTTTGGAAAAGGTTTCATTTGATATGGAAAAGGTTTCATTTGGTTTGGAAAAGGTTTCATTTGACTTGCAAAAGGTTTCATTTGACTTGCAAAAGGTTTCATTTGGCTTGGAAATGCTATATATATATATATATATATATATAAGTAATAAACCACCCTTTTATTTCCGTTGTTTGTGGAGAAATAAAAAAACTTGCCGAAGCAACCTCCCCTTAATTTTTTGCAAAGAATTCAACCATCGCATTTTCGCGCATCGCGCACTTGCGCTAATGCGCGCTGCGCGCATCAACTTTGTTTTTTAAAATGGAACCCCCCATTTTTTTATTGCAGATTCGGATTCTACATCAAATTTTTATGAACATTTTACTTCGACGGCTTTTTTTTTTTGGACGCACTCAGGAGCGTCCAGAAGCGCTCAAAGTTTGCCTACTCGCGTTTGCGCGCAATTTCGATATGACGGTAAACCCACAGTGGGGCTCATGATCCTGGCCAACTTGATTCTAATTGGTTCCTTTGTAATAAATTTGGGTCTTTTCTGAGTTCGGTGCCTGGTAGGTACCTACTCAAATTATGCATTAGCTGCATGTTGATTGATGGTTGAAAAGAATCAGTTCATGATCCGATGCGATTTATTTTTCCTCACCTACAATCCCGAACCTTGTTCCTCAGACTACAACGAATCAACTGCGCTTATGTAGGTATTGTTTGTGAGCGTGTTGAACGACACGTCCCGTATTATCGCTCAGATTAATTTACACTCAGGAGGTTTCTATCGTCAGTCTTGATCCGTTTTCTTCTTGTGGTGTACCAACTTTAAAATTGTTCCCCTCAAGATGCCTCCGCGGTTCAACGCAAATCAATTTTCTGAGATTGTCGAGGTGTATTTTCAAGAACGCAGACGTGCTCGGAGAGCTGCCAGGGTTTATTCCGATTTACATCCTGATCAACCACCAATTGATCACCAACATGTCCTCCGAACTGTACGACGTTTCCGTCAAACAGGTTCTGTGGCGGTTCTATGCAAACCAGGTCGACCTCGGACAGCGCGTTCAGCCAATATTGAGTTGGATGTGCTGTTGTACACCGAGGAAAATCCGAATTCATCCACTCGGCAGACGGCTCGGATCTTCGGAACGTCCGCTACCACCGTCCATCGGATTCTTCGCCACTACGGCCACAAGCCATATCGGTGCCACCTAGTGCATGGGCAACGTGATGGGGACGAAGAGAGGCGCCTCACGTTTCTAGCTCACATGGAGGTGCTGTGGGGAGAAATACCGAACATTCATTCCGTGGTGTTGTGGACAGATGAGTCACTCACTTTCACGAACAACGGACGACTGTTCAACCGATGGAATTTCCGCACGTGGGCCACAGAGAACCCCAGGGTGTCCTTCAGCACAAATAAAAACATCAGTGTGCGTTTCACTGTTAACGTGTGGTGTGGTTTGATTGGCAACCAGCTTATTGGCCCACATTTCATCACTGGTGGCACTCTCAACGGAGAGCGGTATTTCGAATTCCTTCAGGAAATCCTTCCTGGGTTATTGGAGGAGGTTCCGCTTGCCACCAGGGAAGTGATGTGGCTTCGACATGACGGTTGCCCCCACACAGCACACGAGCAGTAACTCATTTTTTAAACTCTCGATACCAAGCAAGGTGGATCGGTCATCGCAGCTCAATCCCATGGCCAGCCCGTTCTCCTGATTTTGACCCCATTGGATTACTTCCTTTGGGGTTACTGAAAAAACGTGGTGTACGCGGCCGACCGTCCTCAAATTGCTAGTGCAGAGGATCTCCAGCAGAGGATCACGGAAGCCTGCGCGTCTGTGTCGCCTCTTTCCATTGCGGACGCCCTTAACTCTGGGTGGCTGAGAAGAGCGGAGGCCTGTATTCAGGAGAATGGAGGTCCGCTCGAACGGATATTTTAAATTTTATTGTATTTTATTTATTTATTTTCAAAGTTTTTACAGCGCTGGCATCTTTTCCCCGTCACAGAGGATTTTATTTATTTTTGAATTTGAAGGACTTTAATTATTTTATGAAAATTCCCAACCCGCCAGCCAAGAAGAAGCAATTTATTTTTAAACCCGCCGCAGCCGTTTCCCAGAGCCCGTGTTTCCAAAGGGTGAGGAAAAATAAATCGCTTAGCGTCGACCTGATTGATTTCCAAATCCAACATGCAGTTTGAGTCCCAGGTACCGGAATCACCGTTATTGATAAAAAGTAGCGCAAAAAAAAGAATTATAACACTTTTTTCAGCCACTTTTCTTAGAAAAACCAACAAAAATACAGAAAAGTAACATCTCCACGTGATTCACCTTGAAAAAATAGCCCAGGATCATGAGCCCCACTGTGGGTTTACCGTTATATCGAAATTGCGCGCAAACGCGAGTAGGCAAACTTTGAGCGCTTCTGGACGCTCCTGGGTGCGTCCAAAAAAAAAAGCCGTCGAAGTAAAATGTTCATAAATTTTGATGTAGAAATCCGAATCTGCAATAAAAATGGGTTTCATTTTAAAAAACAAAGTTGATGCGCGCAGCGCGCATTTGCGCAAGTGCGCGATGCGCGAAAATGGGATGGTTGAATTCTTTGCTATATATATATATATATATATATATATATATATGGTGGTGCTTGGGGGACAGTTGAAATTCCTTTGCACTCTAAGCGTATATAAAACAGTATATTATAATTTATGAAAATTCACTCATATGCTCATGCTGCATGACTGGAACTTTTTTTGTAATTTTTACTTTATGTTTATCCCTTTGCTTTTCGACATTTTCACGTTTCTCAACTTCTGATAAAGTAATAAAGTTTCTAACTCAGTATCCAAATTCATTCCATTTTCATTGGCATGAGGCACACAATATACTGCCACGAAACTGTGTCCCAATATGCGTTACAACTGTGCCACACGGATGTTTTTCTTGCTGTGCTGCATCACATGTCTCATGCAGGTCAATGTGCACCTTAGTTTATTCTTGGTAATTTCTTTGCTCTTGATTTTCCTTTATGCATTTTGTAATGTACTTATCTTCACTTTTCAGCTTTATTATGATTTGCAATGTATTGTTTCATGATAATCATTCAACAGAGGCTAAGAATGTAGGAATGTGGAATTTCGGGGGATAATTTTTATTTTTTTACTAAACAACAAAAAATGTTATGACTTTGGATCACAGGCAAAAGGCATTTCAATTTATTCAACATATGCAATACTAATATCATTTGATAAAATTAGGTTGGTGACATGAAGTGAGGTTGGAGAACTTTCAAACCTGTATGTGTTAGTGAGTGGCGTGTTAGAGAACTACGCTGAGTAGCTCGGTAGTCACAGCTGTCACAGGCAAAAATCTTCTTACCTAACAAAAAAACATCACACTTATATCAAATTAAAGTGGGCAAAACGGAAATTCTCAGCATTTGAACTGTTGATAAGAATGACTGGAAGATGAGTTTAAAGTATGCATTCAATTCCTTAGGGAAAAAAAGGACATACAGCTGACATACATACATTTTATGTATCGATTTTCACATTCGCCTTCGTACAAAGTCAGCCAAATTACTACCCAATCACGTTATTATTATAATATGAGGGTTAGTTCAAAATTAAGTTTCCCTGTGCTGGGAAATTTTATTCATTTATTTATTTTATTATTATTATTATTATTTTTTTTTTTAATTTTCTATTGCACCAAGTAATAACTATCAACAATATTATTTTGAAAATAAGGGTATAAATATTCAAAACTAAGATACATCATGGAGTTTTGCTTATCATGACAAATGCTTCACTTCACTGCTTCACAAGTAGGCAAGATCAAATGGTTTGGCACGCTTAATCTTCTTATAACATCACTTGCGTTAAGGAGATGGGCAGCTTCCTCGTTGACGTGATATCTTAGCCAATGGAGGTGACAGCTTATCGCTATATAGCCTCTCTTGCTGTCTCGACCTGAAGCTCGTGATGGAGACGTTCATTCAGAAGTACCGTAGTACATTGACAATATTTCGTAATACATTATTTTGGAATCGTTGAATGATGTCTTGGTTTGATTGAACCATACAACTCCACAGCTGGGCTCCATAGGTCCAGACAGGTAAATATAGTGTCAGCTTGTTGTGAATCGACAGCTTCGACCGTCTCCCCATTAGCCAATAAATGTTTCTGAATTTGAGTAGGAGTTCTTCCTTCCTTTTCTTAACACGTGGCTGACATCGAGCGTCATATGGAGGTATGTAGCTTCGTTAGCATAAGGAATAACTTTACCCTTGAGATAAACTGGTACATAGCCAGCCCTTTCTTTTGTTAGTGAAACCGACGTGTACTAACTTAGTTTTGTTCAAATTCTGATTCTCCATTTATGCTAGGAAAAATAGGGGGGGGGGGGGGGGGGGAATTGAAAAAAGAGCCTTTATTATCAATTTTCAGGATCTCTTATTTCATTACATGGTCACCATTACGGTCTAAGCACTTTTGGTACTGTGGTTTCAATTTTCTTATACAAGGTGCACTCTACTTTCCGCCCATTTTATGTCCAAGAGGTATTGATTTCCACATTCGCCTGCGTACTAAGTCAGCCAGATTACTACCAAATCACGTAATTATTATATGAGGGTTAGTTTAAAATTAAGTTTCGCTATACTAGGAAAAATAGAAAAAGTTGGAGCTATGCTCCTCGCCACGGGGCAAGCCTCCTGGACCCCCGATTACCTCTATTTACATACTTAGAATGAAATTATTGAAACACAAGAATGTGTTTTTGATCTTGCGTTTCACATAAACCCATGAAACCCGCATATAAGAATGACTCAGAATTTGCGGTGTATCTTATCACTAGATGTCAAGTTGTTTTATTTATTTATAACCAACGCCATATTTGAAACCTCCTCGTCATAAGCTTTCATTTGAGCCCTCACACGGAAAATGCATATTTTACAGCCCCCTTCCAGTCATAAGCCTTAATTTATTCATATGACATGAATTATCAGAAATTAACAAGCAGTTGCAATCATGTTCACAATATCAATTACTGAGAGTGATCACATTATTCAGGGGTTGTTGCCTTATCCGTATCCGATAATGGATACGGATAATGGAATTTTTTTTAATAAAGTGAATCTCTCCACCTTGCATCTTTCTTTCTCAATTTAAAATTTAAAATTGACCACAAAAGACATCCTTAAACGTATAAGGACAAAGTAGAGATACCAACCAGACAATGAGTGACCAACCACCAGATTTTCACATCTCCCCCTCAAATAAATTTGACGAAATACATCAACTTCGAAGGTTCATCTAAGATGGTGAAGAGGCCCCAAACAAGCAAAGATTAAGCATCCAACAATTTAATACAAGCTCTGATGAGGCCTCTAGCAGCGACTCAGTTGTAAGCAGAAATCATCAGTAAATTGTTGCAACATAATTCGTTACTCAAAAATGCAACACATTTTCGTTAACACAAAACGTTTTGTTTTCGGTTGGGGACGCCAAGGCTAAAACACATTCTGCGTTACAATTAAATTTGAAAGAAGAGCCTTTATTCTTACTTCTCAGGATCTACTATTTCTTCAAATAATCACCACTTTTGGTACCGTGGTTCGAATTTCATATACAAGATGCACTCTAGTTTCTGTCCATTCTATCTCCAAGAGGTGTTGTGAAGTATAGCAGAGACTGCATAGGAATATCAAAAATTGAAGACTTGGAAAGTTGTAAAAAAAAAATTTTTTTTTCACGGCAACGGTGGTCACTTCTGCACGAAACTCAAACAAACTTCTTCACAAGTTTGACTGGGATGTCTTTCCATCCCCCCCCCCAATCACCAGAACACCATTGCCTTACGAAATCGACCTTCCACTAAACGGTTCATCGTGTCTAGATTCCTGACCTTCGTTGAAAGATTCCAACCATCTTCGGACCATTTCGACACTACACTCATACACTTTTCCCCATACACAAGACTTATCCTTTGATGAATATTCACAGCTGATTCACCTTCACAGAGAAGACAGAACGCATTTCACATTCAGACAGATTTGTGATCGACCTTGCCAAGTTACCGACTGACTGTTACCTGCAACTTGTAGGAAGTTCTGTAACTTCTGGAGAGCTCTCGCTAGACCCAACTAAAGGCCACCCTGTCTCGGTTTGCCCGATCATACGCTTTACATTTGATTTTGAAGGTAGGGAAATAAGGATATGTCTTTCTTTAACATCACATATTTCCGAATAACTATGGGACAAATTAGAAAGTTCCTGCTTCATCTTGCTGTCAAATACCTATTCATTAACTGATCCAAATGCATAGGCGAAATCAAGTAGAATAAGGCGTGAAGTTACTGTTATCAAAATCTTCATGAATATCATCAATAAGCTTGGTTAGAAGAGTGGTACAGAAATGACCAGGCACAAAGCCAGATTGAAATTCAGAAAATGGTTTATTGGAATTTACATAATCAAACCTGTAGGTAAAAGAGATGCACGCATTACAGGGATGTCCCTATGAATGGATTGTATACAATTTCGGTGAGAATTGAAATAATAGAGGAAAAAAAATGTATGACGATTTCCCCAAAACCATTCCCCCCCCCCCCCCCCCCCCCCAATTTCATCATAGACAGTGAATTTGAAACTTATAGGTTGCATAACTGAACTAAAATATGGATCGAACAAATAATAAAATTGTCATGGAAATCAGATGAATATAGTAAAAACATCCAAATTTATCACAATAACCCAATCTATTCACCCCCTCCCCTTCCATCATGAAATTTAAAGCTCCTGACACATTTTCCAAAACTAGACCAAATTCATAAAAGTACAAAAAAATAATTTTCGAATGAGAATAATTAAAACATCATGATTTATCAGTATTGCCCCCTCCATTCGCCCCCTACCTTGATGAAATGTTGAAATCCTGACATTTTTTCCAAAACTATATTGAATCCATAATGGAACAAAATAAGAATCTCGAAAATCCGTCGAGATTTGTGGCTGTGGTAGTGCTTGAAAACATCGGTAATTTTCACCTTCACCCCCCACTTCGACAGGAAATTCAAAATTCCCGAGATTTATTGCACAACCAGACTGAAATTGAAATCGAACAAAATAAGAATCACGAAAATTGATGAAAATTGTAGCCTGGGTGGCGTCGACAAGGTTTTTAAAAAAAACCACGTTTTTTTATTTACCCCCTCCATTCCCCCTTTTCTATCTTGAAATTTAACATTTTTGAGCTTTGTTGCACACCTACACTGAAATTGGGATCGAACAAAAAAAGGATCTCGAAAATCGGTTGAGAATTGTGGCCTGGGCAGCGTCGAAAATGTGGTTATAGGAGTCAAATTTCGAATTTCAATTTTTATCATCGGACACAGCCACAACATGACAACGTTAGAGAGAAATTATAAAGATGCGCAAGGTATGGCAAGATTCCGGGTAGAAGACTCCTCACAAATTTCATGGGCATACAGCCATTACCTTGGGCATCACTTGATTTTGGAAGACCATGTTACATTACGAAATGCATAATTCACAATCGCTGACAGGAGGTTCATTAAAGTTGAAGGGCAGGGTGGAATTATACACAATGTGATTAATCAACTTATTGCAATCATAAGAAATTGAAGGACTAGATTTTGCATTTATGAAGCGAAGTTTATGAAAATTATACCATGGATCTTTCATTGATAGTGTAGAATCCGGAAGGTTTTTGAATTACTGAAACATCGAATTTCAAATAAATAAGGTGCTATTTCCAAGTCCTCTATCACGATATTATAGCTGTACATTGGAGGAGCTGTTACCTTTCGACTTTTTATTAGCTGAATCAGCCTGAATTTCTGAGACAGCTGCAGGAATAACCAGGGGATAGTCGAATGCCATCTCCTCGTCTTTGTCAACCGGCTCCATCTTGATCGCCCCATCTGGATGGTGATCTAAAAGTAGATAACACTAATAAATTAGGTTCGATAAATATTACTTAGTGAAGAATGCCAACAACAGTATCGAGTACACATTGGACTACTACTCTGCCTATTCATTCAGGAATTCCCACAGTGATTCGTTACTGAGAGTTTTGGTGAAAAAAATCCTAAACCATGAAAACCTCCGTTTTATTACCCAATCCAATAGTGGGTACAAATAGAAATAAGGTGAATAGAAAATAAATAATAAAAAATTAACATGCTTTAGCCTTTTAATTTTTTCTGCTGTCTCTGAGTCTTTTAAATGACCCGAAGAGTCTCTCTGTCCAATCTCAAATTCCTAGGGTAAACAGGAGGGAATTTACCTCACTCAGCTGATCATGAAAGATCATTACAATCGTCTCTTACCAGAGAGTCTCTCTATCAAATTTCACACCTTCCTATGGTGAACAGGAGAGAATTTAGTTCACTCAGCTAATCAGGAGAGAGCCCATAATTTCAATCGACTCTTACCAGAGCGTGTCTCTATCAAATTTCAACTTCCTAGAGTGAACAGGAGAGAATTTGGCTCACTCAGCTGATCAGAAAGGAGACCATCATTACAATCGTCTCTTGATGACCCTACGCTTCTCCCTATCAAGTTTCAACTTCCTAGGGTTAACAGGAGAGAATTTAGTACACAGGGTGTACACAAAACAGGTCTGCCAAACTCCATGAGTCGATTCTATAGCTAATTTGCAAAAACTTTCGTAAAACAATTTTTTTTAGCCCGCTTAAAAATAAAGTTTTTGCAATTTAAAATTTTTTGTTGTGATCTTGGCCTTGAGTCACAAAATCGCTATTAGCTCTCTGAATTTGCTGTGTAAATTCAAATTTGAAGATACCTTTGGAAAGAACATTAAATTTCCTATCGGATAGATGCCTGACCTTTTATTAGAATTAAGGTTTAAGACATGAAAAAGCCCTCTCAAAAACAAATTTTACCTAATTTGGGAAACCAGTGGGAAAGTAAACTCTGAGAACAAATACTTTTTCATTGTGCAAGAACGGTAAAAACTGTGCCAAGATCCCACCTTTTCAATGGTTTAGTAGATTTTACTTTTACTTTGCTTTATGGGAGATAAATATGTTTCAATGTTGAAAAACTTTTTTTTTATTTTTTTTTTTTTTTTTATGAAATCGAAGGTCCTTGAATGAAATATGTCGAATGACCTATGAAAATACGAGTTTGAGATTCATTCCTAAGTTTTATTTTTTTGTTTATTCATTTTCATTTTTTACGCTGAATCAAATGGTAACACTTGTAGATCTGCCGAACCCCGTCATAATCGAGTTTTACACTTTAGCTAACTAGTTTCACCCCTAAAAACACATAATGAAATTTATCATACCAGTCTTGGGAAGAGAGAGAGAGACGGCGTCTGCATTTACGATGCGGTTATCTAAGTGGGCCCTCTTTCCCAAAGGCTGGGAATCATGATGTCTGCAATCAGAGCTGGGCTTGCTGTCTCTGCCTCTCGCATTACTGGCTCGATTCCGACCCTGCTCCAAGCCAAACTCGCACATTAATTTTGGACAGCGTTTTGCCCCTATATGATTAAACCCCCTTCTTGCAGTATATTGAATGGGTGGGGTCCATAGATTCACCACATCCACCGCAGTGAGAGGTAGGGAAGAGACATCGATGGGATAATATCGATATTACCATCGACGATATTATCGACGTCCTACTATTGATGTCACCAATATATCGTTTCTCAACTATCGATAATCGATATATCGGGCCTATATAATCGATAATCATAGGTTTTGTGTTACCACTTTCAACGTTTATTTGCCTACACTGCTTGGATGTAATATCTGATGGACAACTTTCGTGTGGTAGAATTCTTATTTAGGATTTAAGAATCGGATTCTGCGTGATACAAAATCCTTAAACTCCAAATTCTCAACTCAAAAATCCTAATGGTTCTTGGAGGAGGGATCAAAGAAATTAATAATCCTAAGAAAAATCTGAATTCTTATTAAAAATTTTGCTACTGCCTTGAAATATTTTTTTAATAAATATTCGGACATGCTTCTGAAGAAAAATATTTTACCTAATCATTAGAGAATTCCTTAAGGGATAGGGAGATAGAGATGAGGCGCCTTATCGTGAACGGAAAACACTACTGCGCATGTGCGGGCAGATGAGGCACCTCATCTCCAATAAGACAAATTTATTTCACCTAAACATAAGACGCTTTATCCCGAACTAAACTATCTCATCTCTTCCTCCCTATCGCAAATTAACCTTAAGCGTCGATAACAGTGATATCCATTTCTTGTTGGTATTCATGATTCATGAAAATTAATTCATTTTTCCTTTTCATAAATTTTCAAATTCTGCCATTGCGAAACCTTTTCGTGAATAAGAAAAGAACTAGGAAGCGTAGAAATGCTGGAAACTGAACACACGGACCCGTGAGGGGTTGCTGGATCCCCCATCGGGCGCCTCCCCAGGTGGCGGATAGGGGGCTGCCATCCAGATATGGATGGTACCGGGGAATCCTGGGGCGGACCAAAATCCAGCACCTGATGAAAGGCAGCAGTTTCATCAGTACCAGGCTTCAGCACTGGGAGATATACTTTCCACGTGGTGGGGGGTTGGACACTGGAGGGCGGAGCTGTAACAGTGGTACGGCCTTCAGACTGCGGATGGAAAAGAAACGGAATTCTTACCATCAATTTATTTTTCCAACACGTCCAATGGCTAGTGAAAACCTACAAATGGCCCTCAGTCCGGGGCACCTCTTAAATGAGGAGAGGGTGCGAAGAATCTCCCCGTCGCCAGCTGTTGAAATTGTTGAGAATCCCAATAAATCAAGAGTGTTTGATAAATGTCTACGCGTTGCTACTTGGAATGTGCGCAGTCTGTTTCGCGCTGGAAAGCTTGCAAATGTTGTGGCTGAAATGGACCGTTCACAAATCGGCATCCTTGGGCTAAGTGAGGTGAGGTGGCCGGGTTCGGGTTGTCAGCGTACCTACAACGGCTCGATGTTCTTCTCGGGTGGGACTGATCGAGATCACCAGTATGGGGTTGCCATCATGGTAACAGAGTCAGTGGCGAAATCGGTTGTCGATTTTGCTCCCATCAGCGACCGTGTAGTCATTCTCCGACTGCTCACGTCCTACCGGATTATGAATGTTATCCAGGTCTATGCTCCAACTTGTGACAGGGATGATGCAGAAGTTGAGAGCTTCTACGAACAAGTTACTGAGGCCTTGCGTCTCACAAAGAAAGGGGAAATCACGCTGGTAATGGGTGATTTGAACGCCAAAGTGGGACTGGGTGTGGATGCTGATGTGGTGGGTGCCTATGGATTGGGAGAAAGAAATGAACGGGGCACTCGGTTGGTTCAGTTTTGTATTGAGAACGCCAACACGTTTTATAAGCAGCATCCTAGGCGCCTGTACACCTGGAAGTCCCCTGCTGACCGCCCTGATCATGTGATTAGGAACCAGATTGATTTCATCATGCTGGGTCGGATGCACAAGAAATTTGTGAAGTCAGTCACTACGTATCCTGGTGCGGATGTGGGTAGTGATCACAATCCTGTTGTAATGAGAGTCCAGTTTAAGCGATTCCTCCCATGCTATGCCCAGAAAAGTAAACGTGGAGGCCCTGAATTCCGATCCAGCCTCGGCACTACGCTAGAGGGGGCGATGGTTGAGATCAGGAGAGAGATGGTGGATGGAGCATTTCAAGTGGAGACAGCGTGGGAAAAGGTCAGGGATGCAGTGATAAAGGTACTCATCCACTAAGAGACAGGAATGGATGACTGATGAAATCCTTCTCCTGATGGAGCATGAAATCCAGAAACCCAGATCGCTACGAAGAACTTGACAGGTCGGTGAGGACGAAGTGTAGAGAGGCTCTGGAACAGTGGCTAAGTGCAAAGTGTGCCGAGATAGAGAGCCTGCAGCTTAGGTTTGACTCGTTCAACGTGCACAGAAAGGTTAAGGAGATGACAAACAAGAGTAAAAAGGGGCATGTTATTCTCTTGAAAGGGGAAGACAACCAATACATATTAGGGGTTGATGAAAAGCTTGCAGCGATGAAGGATTATGTGGAGAGGCTTTTCCATTGTAGCAGACCCGCAGTGCCTCCCTCTCCCGATGCTGCACTGAATGAGGTTGGACCAGACATTACCAGATGTGAGGTAATTCATGCCTTGAAGGCCCAAAAGAATAGGAAGGCTATTGGACCGGACAAGATTCATGTAGAGGTCCTCAAGCTGCTTGTGGATCAGGGTGGCGAAGGTATAGATTTCTTAACCTTGCTCTTCAATGTCATTTACCGCTCTGGTGAAATCCCGCCAGACTGGCTTAGGTCGACATTCTTGCCATTGCCAAAGAAGCCGAGCTCCGCTCGTTGCGATGAGTATCGGTTCATAAGCCTCATGTCTCACGTCCTGAAGATTTTCCTGAGGATTCTTCACACCAGGATTTATAAAAAATGTGAATTTTTGCTAGAGGAGACACAATTTGGGTTCCAAAACGGCGTTGGCACTAGGGAGGCCCTTTTCTCATTAAATGTCCTAACGCAGAGGTGCCGTGACATGAATGTTGATGTCTATGCATCGTTCATTGATTATCAGAAGGCGTTTGATAGTATCAACCATGAAAAACTAATTGAAGTACTCAAATCGACGGGGATAGATAAGCAGGAGATAACCATTATCTCGAATTTGTATTGGCGTCAGTGTGCGGAGGTTAGGGTGGAGCAGTCAACGTCAGAGCAGATTATTATTGAAAAAGGTGTGCGTCAGGGATGTATCCTCTCTCCATTGCTTTTTAACCTCTATTCCGAGGCAGTTTTTCGGGAGGCTCTTGACGACGTGCCAGAGAGAGGGGTTAGAGTGAACGGTGTCGTTCTCAACAACCTTCGATATGCTGACGACACCGTATTGATTGCTGAGAGCCCTGAGGATCTCCAAGCCATTATGGATGCTGTGGTGCGGCACAGCAACAATAACGGGCTATCCCTGAATGTGACCAAGACTAAGGTCCTCGTGTTTTCCAAGCAAAGAAAACCCGTCGATGTGGTTGTGAATGGAAGTCGGCTCGAACAGGTTTCTTCTTACAAATACCTCGGTGTGCAAGTAAATGAGCAGTGTGACTGCAAAAAATAAATCCGAGCGCGTATTGAGTTGGCCAGGAGCACATTTTTTCAGATGCGAAATTTCTTCACTCGCAGAGATCTTTCCTTGGACCTTCGAATGCGGATGGTAAGGTGTTATGTGTTCTCGGTGCTTCTGTATGGCTGCGAAAGTTGGACACTTGATCCCGGGATTGAAAAGAACATCGAAGCTTTCGAGATGTACATTTACCGGCGCATGTTGCGGATACCCTGGGTGGAGAAAGTCACAAACATTGAGGTGCTCGGACGGATGTGTAAATCCGTTGAGCTTTTACTCACCCTGAAGAGAGGAAGACTCGATACATTGGTCATGTGATGCGCGGAGATCGCTACAGCCTCCTCATACTGATTATCGAAGGCAGAATTCCTGGAAAAAGCTCGGTTGGAAGGAGGAAAAATTCGTGGCTGAAGGACCTGCGAAGGTGGTATAACTGCTCGTCCATTGAAATATTTAGAGCAGCTGTAGATAGGGAGGAGCTAGCAATTTGGATCGCCAACCTTCGTTTGGAGACGGCGAATTAAGAAGAAGAAGAACACACGGGATAGGTGGGAAATTCCCCTTGGTGGTTCAGCGTCAAATCTAATTCGACCCTCGACTTTATCAGGTTACCATCTGCTGTGGCTCACCACAGATGATAAAATCCCCAAGCACCTTATCCCAATTGACTTATCGTTTAGGAACTCTCTATTATTACCTAATTCCCACTGCTTTATAATATAAGGCTTTTAAAAAAAACCTCATTATTTGGTTAGCGTAAATTTTCTGAAACTGAAAATTCGTTTCAACAAGGTTTCACTTTCGTTTCTATATGACTTCATTCAGTTTACTTTGTTTTGGCCACTTCCAATAATCCATTACAAACCCTTCATATTGCATCTTTTTGACAGCTTTCGGGAGCTGTTGACTGGAGGAATGAAATAAAATAGGTGTAATTTCCCACCCAACATGATTATCTTAAATACAAGTTTGATGCATTAAATAAAGCTAATGCTTTCTTAAAGACCGTACAGTCAAAAGTACCTATTATGAGTATATTATACCTACCAATTGTTTTGAAACAAGAACCTATCATTTAGTACTCGAAGGGATATATATACCACCCTATTCTTAACTGAAAGGTGCGAGTAAAGCTTTCTAAAAAGGTAAAGCATATCTGAAGATTGGAAATAGCGTATTGGGCGAATTGTTCAATCATTACTATGACCACTTTTGATCGTGACAATAAGTGGTCCTAGTTAATATTAAGGTAGCCAATCAGTTTGACGATCATTTTAAAAACTTTCTGGCGGAGTTTGAGTGTTTGAATAGAAAGCAAAATTACAACTCTACTGTAATTGTTTTATTAAATTGAACAGGTGAAAATAATGAGTGAGTACTCCCAATAATAAAATTATCAAGGAGCTCCTTCTAGGTAAATTATACAAATCAAATCATTTCCTGTGTCAATTTTGAAACACAGTAGATATCAAAATGAAATTACAAATTTTTAGTTCTGTTTTCACTTGTATAGTTTGTGATACGGAAGGATCGCTGATGAAGTGTTCCAGAAGTAGGAAGGTATTATGAGGAGTCGATGAAGAAATAAGGAATACATTTCTGATCTGAGTGGTGCGAACGGTTTCAAGCAGAGCATTTCTCACTAATCACCAAACCTGACCAGCAGCCAGCAGCAATATGGCGTTATATATATCAGCCAACAAATCCAAAGGCACGTCCCCATATGAGGACAAAAACTGCGCGAATTTTGGGTTATTCGCAGTTTTAATAATAGCTCGCAAATGCGTAGAAACTAGAAGTCACAGCGAGAAATATATTGTATGATAAAATCGAAAAGTTGTGAGCTGATTAGGCTGGAAAATGGGATGTGGTCTATATCGTGGTCTCGGTGAAAGCAAACTGAGGCACCACAAGGCGCCACCACGAGTCGGTGGACTCCTGAGGTGGTGTGACGATGATTGCTGGCTCCAAGTCAAGGGTCAAAAGGGGTCAACGATATTCGCGGCGAGTAAAAGCAAATTGAAATTGAAAAACATCCCCAATCGAAACACCAGTGAAAAAGAAACTCGGAAAGAAATAATGACGTTGACTCTCGTTGTCCTAAACAACAACCACCTGGGAGTATTCTCAATTCATATATCACGCGTATCTAACCGTTTCTGTAATATATGTTTTATGACGAAACTAATTGGAATTTGAGAAGCAAATTTATGTTAAGAGTTTCAAGTGCACTGAATATCTTAAAGCAAAACCGACCCTCCAGAATGAAGCTCGAATAAAAAAATAATAAAATTAAAAAATAGAAAAATGAAATAAACTATAGCATAACATAGTAGGTAGTATAACATATTTAGAAAATATTCGTTAAATAGTTCAAAATGATCAAATCTTCGTCTTTCAGTTAGGTAGGCATGGACTATTTAGTTTCTGTGATGGAAGACCAATGCTATTTTAAGCAAGAGTCAAATAAAAGGCGTAGGTACGAAAATTGGAAGCAGTACCTATCAGTGAAACAAAGTATGAGAAAATAAGACAATATAACAGTGAGTTAGTTTTTAACTTTGATACACTCTATCATCAAATTGAATAGTTTTCATTTTTATTCAATCTACAGCAAAAACTTAATGTACCTAATAAATATAGATATTTTTTCGATATATCGTTACATTATTATCAATGACCAATAACTATCGACTAACTAACATTGATACCAAAATATCGATAATTGGTGGTGAAATATCGATATTTTCAAAATGAGAGGGTAGGCTTTCATTTTTTGTTCATATCTCAGTGCGAGAGCTTCCACAAATTTTCTCTGAGACAAGTCCAGGTTGTCGGATGTCAACCGCTGGGACGCGTTCCCTTCTACTATCCTGCAAATGGTCCGCTGCTGATTAGATGGTAGAAGAGCTATGACTGCTTGACTTCTCTCGGCTTCCTCCTACTTTTTCATCTCCCTCCCTTCTTCTAACATGTTATTCTATATTTAAGTGGGTCCCAGTTTTGATAGCATTTGCGAAAATTTCCGAAGATTTCAATGAAGACAGGTATGCCAGGGTTGCTGATTTTACTGGATTCTCAAATGCTAAACCCCCTTACTTTGCGATCGAGGATTGCTGGGGTCAAGATGTTGCGAATATACTCGTGATATGGGTAAAATTCTTCATTTTTCTGCCCAATGACACGTTGAATAAAACCCAAATATTTTTTCAAAGACTTGGTAGGTATATGTAACATCCACGGCCTGCAGACATTTCTTAGGAAAATTTGAAAAGTTCTTAACATAATCCACTGATTTTTTAAGTTTTTCTTCCAGGAACTCTTTTTTTTAACTGAGTTTCTCCCAAATGCCGTCCTGGAAATCGGTGTCCAAGAATTTATTTATTTATTTATTTTTATTTATTTATTTATTTATTTATTTGTCAAAACATGATAATTACGTGTGACAATTGTCAATTATATATGCATTCAAACATGCAAATTATATTGTCCAGATACAAAATATCAACAAAAATGAAAATAAGAAGAATAATATAACAAATGGTAAACAATAATATTATCAACAATTGTATCACAGAAAAATAATATAAAAAGCTAGCACGAGTACTTTTATAAAATTCCTCGGCTGCTGACAAGAAAATCTACACAATAAACACATAAATAAATAAATAACATGAATCATAAAATGGTAGGTATAATGGTCATCGATTATATTGCCTTAAAAGGATATTTTAAAAAAGTCGTTCACACAATAAAGTTCAGCTTGTATTAAAAGATTCTTAACATTCTTCTTGAAGGCCTTACTTGGAAGTGATTTCACAGAAGCCGGCAAGTGGTCAAACAGGCGAGGCCCCACTTGATCAGGGCTACCAAGCAGCGAAGTAGTCAGACGAACAGTTGGCGGGCATAATTTATTTCTAGTTCTTGTGAAATGGCTATGTACGTCCGATCCTTTTGTAAAGGTGCCCAGATTTTCTTTGACATACAAGAGGCAATTCAGGATATAAAGGCTAGGGACAGTAAGCGTGCCGAGTTTGACAAAAAGGCCTCTACAGCTTTGTCTGAAACCTAGGTTGAAAATCGTTCTTATTGCTGTCTTTTGTGCCTCAAATAGCAAATTGGAACGGCCAGAATTTCCCCAAAGGATAATGCAATAGGCGACTCTACTCATGAAACAAGCAAAATATACAGACTAGAGTACCTCAAATGAAACAGACATGGTCAAGCGACGTAGCATAAAATTCACAGAGGCCAATTTTGACAGAAGCTGTTCAACATGGTTAACCCAAGACAGACGGTTATCGATTATCAAGCCAAGAAAATTAACAGAAGAAGTCCGACGGCCATTCAAATGGAAATCGAGATGTTGAGTTTTGCTTACATTGAGCATTTAGCCATTTGCCTCACACCATTTTTCAATAGTGGCGGATAAATAATCTTCACCAGAGCGGACCGAGTCAGAGGAACCAACTGTCAAAGCAGTTATATCGTCGGCAAACAAATAGACATTTTGATTTGAGGTGCCAAACTGAAAAGCTAGATCATTAATAAATAAAATGAAGAGACAAGGACCAAGAACTGAACCTTGTTTAACGCCACATGTGATGGAGGCAGCATCTGAACTCTTACCATTGTAAGAAACAGTTTGTTGCCATCCCTTCAAGAAGGAATCGAAGAACCTCAAGGCAGATGAATTATTACCCAACTTTTCGTAGAAAAGGGGGTATTACAGCCGTTGGCATGGCAGCACTTTGGGGTGGGGATGCATTTTCTTTGCGTTTCAGAGGGTGTAGAACACGTTTACAATAGTCATTCATTTTCATTCTTTATATATATATTTATGGACAACATTTTATGCTCAGTACTCCTCCGAAACCGCCGGTCCAAATTTCGATGTGATGTGATCTCGGAACTTGTGCCTCGCTGACTTGGGTGAGGATCAGCTGATCACGTGCCATAATATCAATCAAAATTATGGCAAAAACGTGTTCAAATCTCTCATTTTTACCGTAGGACGTCGAAATTCGATAGGAAGCCTCTGGGGCAACAAGAGATGAGCAAAGTGAGGAGCACCAACCTGATCAGCTGAGTGAGCTAAAATCACCTCAAGGGTGTTCACTATGTTTATTGTAGATGCGAATTCTGCTTGCGCATCAAGATCGCATCCAGGAGTGTTTATCATGTATTTTAAAAAAGGCAGATTTGGCAATGCATTGATTGTTTCAATCCTTGTAGGCATACAAGTGAAAGGTTTGCAAGGTAAGTGCTAATTCTGCTTATGCATCAAGAGTGTAAGTGAGAATATTCTAGTTATGCATTGATTGATTAAACTCCTTCGAAAAAAGTTCACCACCATGTACGTATACAGTAAGTTTGCACTGTGCATTCTGCTTATGCTTCAATAGTGTACCTCAAGAGTGTTTCCCTGTATACAATAAGTGCAAATTTTGGTTACTTATCCATTGATTGTATCACCCATTCGACAAAAGTTTGTACCTTGTAAGTATCTATTTAGTTAGAATCCTGGTTATGCATTGATTGATTCCACCCCTTTGACAAAAGTTCACTACCATGTACATAAACAGTAAGTGTGCATTTTACTTATGCGTCTATAGTGCACCTCAAGAGTATTCACCATGTATACAAAATTGGTTATCCATTGATTGTATCAATCCATTCGACATTGTCAATTATGGGCAAAACTTGCATTAAATTATGGGCTTCGGGGAGAGATAGGGTGTCGCGCAATGAGAAGAGATGCTTCGAAACTGTGGCCATTCCTTCCCTCACTCGTGAGGATCTAACGTTTTTACCCAATAGTCGATTTCGTGCTAGGCATGATACCTCATACGTGCCCATTAAATGGGGGCGACTCTTCTACATCATCGTAATAATATTCCGTTTGTAATTCGATGCTGTCCAAGTATAATGTATTCAAGCTACCTACTTAATTTACCGTAAAGTCGTATATCAGTGCACAAATCTAAAGCTACAAAATTTTAGTACATTATGGGCATTTTACATAACAATCGATTTTTCTCACTTATTTATGAATCTAGGAGATCTGGGAGTGGTCGCGACCGGCTCAGCGCTGAAAAATACTTCGACTGTGACACCCCATGTACCCTATTGTCAAAAAACCGATTTTTTAAAAGCATTTTTTGGTCCATTACATTGTAAATTTGAACCTGAGATTCTGGAGCGATCGGGCTGGCCAACGAACTCTTCCTTCCACTTGACAAGACGAATTTTTCTGCGTATTTTTATTTTATTTTATTTTTTTCTGCGTAAACGAAATTTTTAAATCGTAGGTACTTTAAGGGAGTCATCGTCTGGAAATACGACCTATAAATAAATAAGTATATATATGTAAAGAAAACTACCTCACTAATATACGAGCTGTTTTCTTCAGTTCGTATTTGTATCCCAATAGAACAAGCCTACTACGTAATTTAATTCATGGATTACAGCTGGGACTTTAATCACTGTTATCAAAGTTTGACAAATTTATTTTTCTTAAATTATAACTAGCTATTTCCAAAGGATTTGAAGAACCCTGAGATAAAGGCTTTAAATGTTGTTTCTTTCGTTTTTACAGAGAAACGCAATTACGTCTTTATTTCATCGTCCCAGAGCAGAACATTCATTATATATATATATATATATATATATATATATATATATATATATATATATATATATATATATATATATATATATAGTTGATTGAAATCGAAGATTTCGGGTGATTTTTGAGGTGCGGTCGATAAAGACACTGGTTTAATCTACCAACGTTTCGTACGTTTATTCGTACCTCTTCAGGGCTATGAGTTGTGTTGAAGGATGAAATGCACAATTTCACTAAACATTTACGAAATGAAAATTCACTACAGTTTAGAGTGAGTACCTTCACCCAACGATGTCTAACACGAAACTCGTAGTTTCCCTGTTTTTTCAGGAATTTTCAGGCCTGGCCGGGATTCGAACCCATAACCTTCGTCTCACGAGAAAAAAAAATTTTTTCAGGCCTGGCCGGGATTCGAACCCACAACCTTCGTCTCACGAAAAAAAAAAAAAAAAAAAATTTCAGGCCTGGCCGGGATTTGAACCCACGACCTCTCGCTTCCCATCTCGGGACAAAAAACGTTACACAAAAAAAAGTGGACATTTAAAAAAAATTATTGGGGGTCGGCCTAAGAATTGCATAGCAATTAATATATATATATATATATATATATATATATATATATGTGCGCGTGTGCGTGTGTGTGTGTGTGTGTGTGTGTGTGTGTGTGTGTGTGTGTGTGTGTGTGTGTGTGTGTGTGGTACGTCGTTAAAATTTGTAATTGTTTTTTGATGTATGAAACGGTTTTGTAGAAGCCCCCCCCCCCCCTCCCCACATTTAACATTTTGAAGCTAAATAACCTAAATAGCTAATATTTTCTTTGAAAATTCGCTAATTTGATTGGTAGCCACACCCTGCTGTGGTCTTGCATGATGACCCCGCGCCACCGACCTTGAATGATAAATTCCCATTATCGGACGTACATAGGCGTAGATTCGATATATTCTCTTTATTATGGGAAATGAACAGATGAAAGTAAAGCAACCCAGATGGTCTCTTTCGAAATATTGAACCTCTTCGTCCATTAAAAAAAAATAATGATAATAAAAAAAAACCTACCCTTGTATTTCAAAAGTTTTAGAGAAAGAATTGTTAATATTTCAACACCTAAATACTACCATTTAGGGTTGAAAAAAGCTAATTTCATACAATTTTTCATAATAATTTCCAGTAGTTTCGGAAAAAAGCTTCGGATATTGTAGGCACGGCGAATTTTTTCATTTTTCCTACCCTTGTTCAATTCTTCAACTTATCTGCCATTTCAAAAGTTTTAGAGAAAGAATTGTTAATATTTCAACACCTAAATACTACCATTTAGGGTTGATTGAGAGGGATGCCGATGTTGCTGGCACATCCCCGACTGATGTACGATTTTTGAGCTAATTTCATACAATTTTTCATAATAATTTCCAGTAGTTTCGGAAAAAAGCTTCGGATATTGTAGGCACGGCGAATATTTATTTTTCGTTTTTTGGATTGTCTTGAACGAACCGATCCTTGAATTGGCAATTATATCAACTATGCTTAACGTATTGAGAATGTTTGGAAAGTAACGTTTGCGATTCAATTCTTCAACTTATCTGCCACCTCAGAACAATTAGCTTTTAATTTGGGAGTGATGGGTGGAGGTGGATATTCCCATAGTGGGCCAGAAGTATTACGGCTAGTAAAGGAACTGTTACCGGAAGAGCTAGTAGACTCATCCTCAGCAGGGAGCCCGTGGTGGGGTTGAGGTGACGTGGCTGCGGGATGTGACTCAGAAGTGTTAATCTCCTTCTTGATGGCCGCTCCTGAATCTGAAAAGATATTTTCATTTTATGACAGAAGAATTGACTATGCACCGGTTTATCTCAAGGGCAAAGTTATTCCTTATGCTAAAAAAGCTAAATACCTCGGTAAGACGCTCGATGTCAGGCTCAGGTGGAGAGCCTATGTTAAGAAAAAGAAGGAAGAACTCCTACTCAAATTCAGAAAATTTATTGGTTAACGGGGGGAGGGTCAAAGTCGATCCAGAACAAGTTTACACTGTATAACCAGGTCCTTAAACCTATCTAGACCTATTGAGCCCAACTTTTGGGTTGTATGGCTCAATCAAACCAAGACATCATCCAACGATTCCAGAATAATGTATTACAAAATACTGTCAATGCACCACGGTACTTTCGAATTATGACAGCATACAGGAGACGGTTAAGTTGACAGAGTACTTGTTTATCAAAATACTAGGATGATCCAAACGTCTGAATTTTATCGCCTGTCACTTTCCCTCACAAAGTGAAAAACTGGTCTTATGCGAACAGTGCTATGCACCTGCTAACTAACTGACTTCTGAATTTGAGGACTCTCTTTTAACCAGCCAGCTCGGAACCAGAGCTTGGCCGGCTAATCCAATGTACAAGCATTTCAACATGGAGCATGTTTTAACGGAGGTGAACCAGGTTGAAGAGCATGACCTCATACTCTTAGCGTGCACCAAACGTCTTACCCTACCACCCACTACCTATCCTATAGGTGATATTCTCGAGACTTCAACACTAGCGCATCCCAACATCGAGGCAAGGCGAAGTCGAAGTTATTTCCCCTCGTTGTCATGGTAACAAGTAAACTATGCGAAAATGCGCCATTTGTAGACACTGCTGGACAACTACATAACATAGTCTTACCTAGTTCCTAGTCAATATTTTCATATTATTTTTAATATGCAAGGTAATAAATTTTATGCAAATTAGATCAAGTTATTATCAGGTGATGACCTCAAATGCTATGAACGCTATCTGTGCGGTCGAGATCCATATGAAATGTGTGATGGGGAGTTAATATACAAGTGTTAGATGTTGTATACATCAGCCATGAAGATGTTGTGGATTACCTATCAAGTTTTCAAACCTGTTCTTTGAATCAATTAAGAAACTAAAAATCTTAAGAGTATGTACTGTAAAAGTGGTCATGTGAAAGGACGTGCCATGAGAGCTCTGCTAGACAGGAATAGTAAGTATCACATGTGGAAAGGTAAGTACCTAGAGGGAAGGTATACCTACGTATTTTCGGTATTTGTTCATGTACTCAATAGACAAAAACGAAAGTAGGTACCTAATTAACTTTTTTGTCCCTAAAATTTGCGTAACTGCAAAACTCGCATAATACATACCTAACTGCACTGCCAATGCCGTCTCTATGAAATCTTACCTTCAGAATAATGCATTCCAAGGTTTTTTCCTTACAGCTGGTTTTTAATTCATGTTGCATATTTCCTGATTCGGTATTTGAGACACTTGCTAATGAACAGATGTATTTGTCGGCAAAGCAACAACCTACCTACTTTAGTTAGGCACTTTTAACCAAAAGCGAATCTGGTAGGATGTACCTACCTATGTAGTTTTGTTTTTGGTGTAGCAACAAACTGCCTTGTTTACTTCGACAAACTATCAAATCTCTCCTTCTATTCACTCAATATATCAAGTAAAGCTGCCTCAGCTAAGCATAGAACTAGGAACTTCTGATAAAATGCTGATGAAGCTACCTGCCGTGTAACTAAACTGCAGTACAGACACCTGAGGAATTTTCAATAGTTTTTTCTTTACTATTTTTCAGGTTAATTATTCTCAAAGCCTAATCTTAGTCCCTTATCCTAAGTTCTTTAGTTTTCGGACAATGATTAACTACAATAGTTAGTAGGTTCCTAGTCCAAAAACTTGATTGGTTTGATTGGTATCGTTGGCTACAACCTACAACCAATAATCGCGTGCGCTGCAGGCACGATCATTGTAACTATTTAGTTGAACTGAAACTTCGTATTGCTACAATATTACTTTTGCAAAACAAAACTGTTGAAAAATGGCTTATAACCACGAATTAATGAATTAATTTGACCAAACTTCTTCTGAAAAATAGGTGGGTTGAGTTGCTACTCACGTAGCGCAGTCATGGCCGACTTCGGCTGAAACGCTAACCTACGTCTCGAGAATATGGGCTACAGTCACCTTGGTAATAGAGAGTTCCTAAACGATACGTCAATTGGAATAAAGTGCTTGAGGATTTTATCATCTGAGGCGTCCCACAGTGGATGCTAACCTGATAAAGTGAAGAGCATCGAATTAGTGTCTTATTGTAAAGTGACACCACTTATATTCAAGTAACGCAAGAGAATTTTCCCACCTATCCCATGTGTTCAGTTTCCAGCGTTTCTAAGTTTCCTAGTTCTGTTCTTGTACACGAAAAGGTTTTGCCATGGCAGATTTTGAAAATTTATTTAAACTGTGCCTTAAATTAATATCACTGTTATCGGCGTGTAAGGTTATTTTGCAATAAAGAGGAAGAGATGAGATAGGTAGGTACGGGATAAGGCGGCTTATCAAGGCTGTCCCAAGGCAAACATTGCAGACTACCCCCTAGGTTTGAAATTTAAGGTCTAAAAACTCAGTTTTTGTGCACTTTTGTGCCTTTTAGAACCGTTTCCAGGCGTGACGCCACGAGAATATGGGCAATACACTACCACCACTCCCATGTACTCACTCTTTCCAAAGGCCAACTCTCCCCCACCCTTCCACTGCAACATCCTACTTAGGGCGACTATGCTGAATCTTCTGCACAAAACGCACAACAGATACCACATACCTACCTTACACATTTCATCCCCAGGTCAGGTCGCTGTCCTTACAACTAAAGATTTCATCCTAATGTGGTTACAGATGACAGATTTTTACCTACATAAGTATGTATGTATTCTCTGCTATTATGTACCTATTCGAAAAACTTGTTTCTAAAAGAAAAATGTACTAGGTACACGTGTATTCAACACATAGGAACGTACATACTTATAGAGTACACGAAGTATACAGTTTGTAAACAAGTATCATTTTGTTGAATACAATCAGGAAATATCGTCCGACATTTTCATGTTTTGCTTTGGCAGAGGACCTCAAAAAGTGTTACTTTAAAACCGACAGATTTTGCGGGTGACGGCTTACAACCAAATTGTTGCTAGAGGGCAGTATCTTTGCCACTTTTCAACTTACAAGTTCCAGTCATACAGCATGATCGTATAAGCAAATTTTCGTGAATTATCATATTGTATAACGTTATATTGTCTTGAAATTTGAGCTTCTTGAGTGCAAGGAAATTGTTAAGTTTCGATTTTATGGCAAAAAACGTATTCCAAATAATAATCGGCTATTCAAAAACAGGTTTTGGATTTAAAGCTTTTTTCAAGTTTTTATCTTTTTTTAAAGCAAATTTTAATGAAATTTAAGTACATTTTCAGCATATTTTTGTACATACCTACCTACATTTTTGAATGTTCTATTTTATAGTTAATAAACTTTATTTGAGCAATGTTCTGCTAAACAAAAATATAAATTCAACAATTTTTAGCCGTTGTTAGCCATTGTTAGTGATTTTTTGAAATTTGACCAATGTAATAGCTCAAAAAGTGCTGGCCAACGAACTCATCCTTCTTATTGGAAAGCTTGATTTTTTGGCACAAGGTGGAAACGCGGGCACACGCACAAACACACACACATACATTTTTTCAACTCCCCTCGAAGGCGGAGGGAGCACACCATTTAATTAAAAAAGGAACAAATAAAATTAAAAAAAAAAAAAAAGTGGGGAGGACGCCCAGGTTTACCCGACGCCGGCTCTAGGGATAAGGGAAATTGCAGGATGAGGAGTAAGAATGGGATGAAAGGAAGTGCCCATTAAAATGACCACCAGTTTAAGTAAGAACCCCTCATGACGCGGGTGGTGAAACCACGGAGCGCTCCTGCTGAGATGCTCAACTCAAGGAACTCCATGGCGCTTTTCTCGTACCACACCCCGCGCCATGACATGGTCGCAGCCATGACATTGACATTATTGGTTGCCACTACTTTTAGCTCGGATATTGCTTGCCACAAGTCGTTTTTGTCATATTTATTTATTTTAGGGCCGGTTTATCAATTATCTACATCAACTGAAGGATAGCTATACTGAGTTATACTCACTATACTCCAAATAGAGAATATGAGTCGTTCATCAATGCCGAAATACCTAGCAGATAAAATTATCCCTCAGATAAATTCTGTCTGGCAGATAGCGCCGTTAGCATCCTCATTGGTGTCCGCAGGCGACAAAATAAGGGCGATTTACACATGGAGCTACATTTTCTTCATGGATTGACTATTAAAAAAACCAGGTCTGACGTCCACAACACAACAGTGTCATCATCGGCAGTATCAGCTCAGCAAATAAGAAACCACCACATTTTTGCTTCATTTCTAGAGAGAGAAATATGTGTATGAATTGCGATCTTGCAACCTGAATTATTATCGATGAATTATTGTGATCAGTAAGTTGTGGAATTGATTTCATCTTCGATTTGTGTTATAAAGTAAAGAACGGTATCTTTTTCCAACCGAAACCTCAATAAACGCACTCGTCCCATTTTAGTAGGTGATCTACACGGGGTCTTACTATATACGGTCTTCTTTTCCATTCAACGAATTATGCTACAATAGAATCTTCGCCGTTGCTACTGTTTGAAGACAAATCCCCAAATATATCCATTGGAAGGTACAAAAATAAAGACCATCAAACTTGATTCAATATGGTTTTTGTAAATAAATAAACTTGTTTGAGGTTAGAAAGCTCTAGATATCTCATTAACCTCCAGTTATAATAGTTATCCAGCCGTCCAGGGACCAGATAAATTAAAACGCCAGATAAGGTTTCACTAGGGATGGATAAACACCCCATATTGTGTTATCTGGAGGATAACACTATTCCTTAGAAAAAGCCCCTTATCCATTAGATAAATGTGATTGATAAACTGGCCCTTAGTCCATGTCCACGCTGCCACTGACAACCTGGACATCCAGGACTATGGCAGATCCATCGGGCTTGACGGCAACGATATCCGGCTTCTTGCCCCGGTCACTCGGCATGTGATTTAGTCCCTCTCTCTCAACAGCCCAACCGCTGGATGACAAAGCGCCTGCTATCTGCTTGGCAACCTCATCGTGACGGAGAATGCAGCCACAGTGAGTATGAGGACACTGCTGCACCACATGATACAGATTTTCATGTTTACCCCAACAGGCTATTGAAGCTAAGTGGCTACTACTGTCTTTGGTTCGGTAGTTGGTTTCTCATATGTTGTGTACATTAGATACAATAAAGTTCAGTCGTTGGAAAAACTTGAAAGTGACCACTTATTCTAATAAATTAATATTAATTATCGAAGTTTTATTTAAAAATAATATTCTGGCATAGGTACTCGACACAGTGGACAATAGAAATTCCATTGCTCAATTAACTGCTGCTTTGACTGGTTATGGTCACCATCACCGACTTGTAGGCAAACACAATGTCACAAGGAGATGCAGGAGCGGGTTTCCCGTCACCTGCTGCTGAAGCTAGTGTTGTAGTGTCGGCGTTAGAAACATTGCTGAATATAAAGAAGTTATCTGGTTCAGAAAATTATGCAAACTGGAAATTTGGCATGGAAATGTTCTCAATAGCAGAGGATTTGTGGTCAGTGGTAAACGGTAACGAAAATGATACGAGAAAAGACGCGAAAGCCTGGTCTATATTATTACTTGCCTGTTTTTTTAAATTGTTATTGTATGAAGGCTTTGTGACCCATCATGTGACATAGATTTGTTCAGCGTTAAATATATCCTTCGTGATTAACTATTTTGTTTTTTATTTCAATCGAAAAGTTGGGTATTGAGCGATTTTTTCACAATTCAAATGTGTCTCAAAAACTGCTACTTACCCTGGAAAAAGAGCTTCAGTATCGAATTCAATACCCTCGAAACCCCACAGAAGCAGTGTTCTTTCTTTTGCAACGAGGAAATTTAATTTTTGTACAGCTAGATAGGGTTTTTTAACCACTGTGAGGCGCCCTCTTCCTTTGGCCCAACGGCTCTTGCCAATCACAGTTATTACCCTAGCAATCCGCAGGCTAACCCTCCATTTACAGCTGGCTCAAGGGCACTCAGCATTTGGGGGCTAACCTACATTCTATTTACACCTTATTCTCAACAACGCAGGGGTAACACTTGATACCCGCCCTTAGCGGGCTTTTTCCAGACAAGTATTATAGCTAGTAAAAGACCTGTTACCTGATGTACATGTCGTCTCATCCTTAGCAAGGAGCCAAAGGTGGGGCTGAGGTGACGTGTCTGCAGATGATGAATCAGAAGCCTCTACCTCCTCCTTGATGGTCGCTCCTGGATCTGCAAAGATATTTTCATTTAATAATAGCCAACAGGAGACGGTTAAGGTGACAGAACACCTGTTTATCAAGGTACTTGGATGACCTGAACAGCTGAAGTCTTTACTTAACTTTTCGTAAAAAACGGTAGGTAGCACTTAGTGGAGGGGATGCATTTTCTTTGCGTTTCAGAGGTTGTGGAACACGATTACAATACGAACTGAATTACTCAATTCAACATTGTAACTCTTCATTTTTCGTGGAGATAGACAACATTTTTTCACTAACTTCCGTTACGATTACATTAGCCATTCATTTCCAGATTTCTTTATACATTTTTATGGACAACATATTGTGTTCACTACTCCTCCAAAACCACTAGTCTGATTTGGACTTAATTTTGATATGTTGTATTACCATGTCAGAAATTGTGCCACGCTGCCTTTGGAGAGGATCCGCTGACTACGAGCCGTAATATCAATCATAATGATGCAAAATTTTGCTCCAATCTCTCCTATTCACCGTAGAGCGTCGAAACTCGATAGGGAGCCTCTATAGGACAACAAAGACGAGCAAAGTGAGGAGTGCCATCCTGACCAGCTGAGTGAGCAAAAATCTCTTCTGTTCATCTTAGGACGTTGAAAATTGATAGGGAGCCTCTCTGGGACAACAAAAGACGAATGGCCTTACAGGCGCCATCCTGATCAGCTGAGTGTGCTAAAAGTTATGTCGTTTGTCTGATTACAACGAAATTTGATAGGGAGCCTCTCCAAGACATCAAGGGACGAATGAAATGACGGGCTCCCGCACCCTGAGCTCCTGCTGACCAATGCACATGGCGTTTTTCGCAACATCCTCCACGAACCAACGGCACGTAAATAGGAAAGCATTTTGTAAACGAAATTTCCAACGGTTAAGAAAAAATCACTATTAACCACGTGTTACGCTCCAGGAAAATAACTCTCACAGTCGAAGAGGTTTGATAACCCTGGCCTCATAGCTCTGATCGTTAGAGTGTCGCAACTCCGAGGAATTTCCCGTAATTTCTCGTAGTTGTGACGATGCGAGTTCGAACTCCTGTCGAGGTATCAAATATTTTTGGGCCGTTACAGTGGCGCAGTTGAAATAGGACCCGATATCATACGAAACAATAATTAATTAAATCCCTCTCGAGCCAAAAGACTGTAAACATCACATTTCCTGTTGTTATGCCTTTCATTTCCTCACTCACTTGAGTCAAAACACACCGTGACAATGACCTCGCTCGACTGCTGACTTGTTCCAGCGAGCATCTGCTGAGCCAGCGGCCTGCAGTTACACTTCTTCATTCGTCCAACCCCAAACCAGCCGAGACGGCTGGTATTTGACTCCGGGGAAATGTTACGCTCCAGGAAAATTACTCTCACAGTCGAAGAGGTTTGGTCACTCTGGCCTCATGGCTCTGATCGTTAGAGTGTCGCAACTTCGGGAAATTAATAATACTTTCTCGTAGTTGTGACGACGCGAGTTCGAACTCCTGTCGAGGAATCAAATATTTTTGGGGCCGTTACACACGGTTCACCTAGCGACAAATAATCACCGAAATTTGTTCAGCGAAACTTGACTTGACAGTGACTTTTCTTGACATTGTGAACTTTCCCTAATACTTATTCTTCAGCAAGTGATTTTCAACCATGCCAATGTGAAATATCGAGTTTTTGAAGATGAATAATTGCCACAATTGTAACAAGATTTTGGGATATTTTTTCACACTGAATCACGTAGTGATGTTTATTTATTGATGTTCATTACAGAAACAAGGAAAAACTCCAAAAAAAAAACAAAATTGTAGTACGCTTTGGGATGTATGGAAATGTGAGGAGAAATGCATGATTCTGACAGTTTCTTTTTGGTTAACAATTTAGTTTGCCACACAAAATTATGGGGAATACCTTTTTTTTTTTTTTTTTTTTTTTTTTTGTAACTCGTAAATTGCAGAGATAAGCGGATGGTGCCTAACTCGTGAGACACCCTTCAGATAGCCCTACTATGCAGATCACTGGCCCTAGCTACAATCTACTAATCTACCACTGAGCTACAATGACTTATATGACTGGTATCTATTTACTTAAATATAGTTATACTGAGATCAGGGGGACTAGTAAAATGTAGATGTTTTAATTAATTGCATAAACTTTTCCTCTGCAGGTGCCTGTATCTACAAAGACATATTGATGTCAACCTACGGATCTGCGATTTGATATGGACCTCTTTTGTAAGATCAAGAATTCAACATTAGTGCATACTGATCAGCTGTGGGGCCTCTGAGTCTAATTTGTTTCTTAATCGATTTATGATGCTGAAACCTGAAATGTAGCTCCTTTCTGAAGATCTGGAATACAATTACAAAGTATGGAGGGACTCAGATTAGCTTCGGAACCTCAGCCAAATCCTAATTTCCTAATCGACTTACGGTTCAGTAATTCAGATGGAATTCCTTTGGGACACCTTGGAAATAATTACGAGGTACGGAGGCGCTCTATCAACTGAGGGGCCTCCGAACCTATACTCTTTCATCACCTATCAAACTGGGTTTTTTTTTTTTTTTTTTTTTTTTACATTTACTGTAAAGCGTAAACTTGTGGGGTCCTGGAACTGGAAAGGTGCGAACCCATTTTGGAAGCACGATGCGTCGTGTTCTGGCCATATATTATATAAGAGGTTTAATAATCAAGAATATTTTTTAAAACCTCGAAAGTGACTAGAAAGAATTAGGGGATGTTGAAGGGAACCACTGCGATACGAACCTCAGCCGGATGGCAACCGCCCCTAGCTACAACCTCAATAACGCTATTAAACATAGAGATTACTTACGCAAAACATGGAAGGAATTGGGTCTACTTCAGCATAGGGAGCTTTATAAAATCCAACGTAATAGGTAAGGTCAACACAATTGGGAGACAGTCTAAGAAGAAACATGCTTTCCTAAAGCGCCACCCGGACCTCCAGCTTAGATCTCTTTGGGCTAATATTAAAAAAAAGGAACCCATAAAAACAAGTTTTTAATGTAACTCTTTCTTTTTCTCATGTTCTCGGTTAATTTTATTGTTGTTTCAATATTTGGTAGTTTCTTGGCAACAGTAAATTGAAACAAAATCACATTGTTTCAAAATCACATTGATAATAACTTAAATTAAATTGACAAGGAAAATCATTTAATATTTTATTGACCCTGGATTCGTTGTCATTTTATGCAGACGTTCAATAGTATCCTTCTCCTCCCTCCTCCTCCTCCCTCACTCCTCCTCCCTCCTCCTCCTCCCTACAATACACAACACTTGTAAGGTGTCCCATATTAAATTTCAAATTTTCGAAAATTTATAGTATAACTAACTTTTTCTTCGCGAAAATTTGATAGATTAAAATGTACGCCAGCATGAACTCGTGTGCAAAATTTCAGATCGATTGGATATCGGGAAGTGGGTTAAAAATCGATCTGAAATTTTGTCTCAAGAAAGAAAGAAAGCAAGCAAGAAGAGAATCGAAGTTAATAGAAAGAGTTAAAAAATGGGCCTTCACTCAAAGTCTGAACCCATAATACCCCCGAATTTCAGCCCCTCTGAACTAAATCACCATTTTACGTCCTCACAAGCTTCAACCATTTCATATACACCATTCGTATAGTTTAGTTGTGCAAATAGGTTAGGTATCACACTAGGGAGTTAGTGGGGAATTTCCCAGACTCTCTTTAGATATAACGGAGAGCAGTGAACTTATCGCGTCTCAACCCCCTAACTTTCGATCAAAGTGTATAGGTACCTGCTTCATCAGACAGATCTATATTGTATTATCCCGCTGTTACTTACTGTTGTTTAGAAGTGAGGGGGAGGGGGCTGTTACTAAGTTTTCCACTAGGCTAAAACTTTACTACTGACCCCCAATTTTAAAAACCATAAATAAGATGATAATACGAAGAAAAAAAGTTTACTAATGATAATAGGGGTGTAGTTCCGTAAGTGTCCCCACTTTCAATCCAATGTAAATCTATCATTAACCTATCAAAAATAGAATTTGACGACTGTTTCGGCAACCTCCGAATCTCCTCTTTCCCTTGGTTTCATGATGAAATAATTTTCACTTTCACGTAGGTACTTGAGAAATAGAGAATTGAAAGATGCACGGAACTATTTGACTAGTTTAGCGATGAACCCTAAAACTCTTTTGTTGTTGATCTCTGACAAAACAAAGATGTTTATACTCGTATTGTATAGGATGATACAGACTCTTGATTAAACCTGCATCTTATTCCTACCAACCAGAGTTGGAAGTACTCAGGTACTCATTTCAACTACTATCGTTAGAACTTAAATTTTCCACTTCAGAGGCTTGTTAATGAAAGACGCAGAATGGAATTAGTGATTCATTCAAGTTACTTCCAAGTACCAACCAGAGTTGGAAGTACTCAGGTACTCATTTCAATTACTATCGTTAGAACTTAAATTTTCCACTTCAGAGGCTTGTTAATGAAAGACGCAGAATGGAATTAGTGATTCAACAGCTTCAAGTACCTACTTGCCAAGTACAAGCACAATTACTTTACCTGTTTCAACTTCAAGCCGTACAAGTACAAGTACTTGTAATTACAAGGACAAGCACTTGTATCCGTCGGGGTCAAGTTTCAATTACTAGTACTTGCAAGTACTTTTGAGGACTTGTACTTGCAATTACTTTTCAATTACTTGTACTCGTACTTGCAAGTACGATTAGTTCCGGCGGTGAGTTGGGCTCACCTGAACTGGGCACCAGCGGCAATTAAACCACCTGAACTGGGCACATTCAAAATCTTAGGTAGGCAGCGTCTGCTCCAGAATATTCACTAAGGGGTTGACAATTGATGCTAGGTTTGTATTTTTGAGATGCGAGCTTGCGAGCATCTAGACCACCCAATTATACACATTCTGACCTATGGACATTCTGTCCAACTAATCTGAATTTTTAACAAGGGATTGACTACTTGATGTTACGTATTATTGAGACACGATATATATTATGTGTATAAAGAAATGGTACTTTCCGTTATACCCCCCCCCCCCCCCCCCCCCCCCCCCCAGTCTGTTTCACGACTTTAGCGACTGTTTTGCGCCCGCCCGATGTTCCTAGGCACCGGTAATGATCCCTTTTCGCATTTTAATTATTGTTCGCTCAGTTTGAGGGAGTAAAGAGGCATCGGTGAATTCTTGGAAAAACAAGAGGGTAACGTCATTGAACGGGCGCCGCGCGCTTGCTTGGGTCCAATGTCTTCCCGATGAACCGGTTGGTTCACTAACTAATCTCTTCACAAAGGTCAGGCGATAAGGGAGGGATAAATATAGTAATTGCTAAGGCAGGTCGTTACTTGATACCTATTTGTGCGAATTCATGTGGAGGCAATCAAACCATAACCACGCCAATTTGTTTCAACAAATCCCCACCGACATCGGCAACTTCTAAAAACATGGTAATTTTTTTTTCCTTCTTTTTTAAATAATATAATTTCTTCCCACAGCTTGAAATTGTCACCAATTCTACGTAAAAATGTAATCTAAGTAAGAAGGAATGCCTAGAAACATCGGGCGGGCGTGAAACAGTTGCGAAAGTCGTGAAACAGACGGAGGGGGGGATAACGGAAAAGTACCAAAGAAATCTGAAAATGAATGACTATTGTAATCGTGTTCTACACCCTCTGAAACGCAAAAAAATGCATCCCCACCCCCAAGTGCCGCCGGCTGTATAAAACACCCCCTTTTCTACGAAAAGTTGGGTAGGTAAAAAGAGGAAGTTTTGAAGGGTCAAAATCGTATTTTCAAAATGAGAAAGCAATGTTTTGAATGGGAGAAATCTCACGTTCAAGATGGGGGGGGGGGGGGGGGGGAGCAGCAGTATCGAACACCCATAGTTAGCTACTAGCTGCTATGTTTTATTGTATAATAGTGAGGGGAGGGGAAATTTGATAGCGTAATTTTTTAGGAGGATCTAGCCCCCGCCCGGTATGTCCCATGACGCTTCCTAGCGCTTTCTTCTTCTCGGGTATTCTCCTTCTGTCTCTACTATTTACTTTTATCCCCATCGTGTCATCTTGTAGCAGTCAATCCCTTTGTAAAATGAAGATTAGTTGGGCATGTAGATCAGAATGATGTGTATAGTTTGGTGGTCTGGATGCTCGCATCTCAAAAAGACATAACATCAAGTAGTCAATCCCTTAGTAAAAATGCAGATTAGTGGACATGTAGGTCAGAATAAAGTGTATAGTTTGGTGATCTGGATGCTCGCAAGCTCGCATCTCAAAAATACATAATCAAGTAGTCAATCCCTTAGTGAAAATTCAAATTAATTGGAAATGCAGGTCAGAATGACGTTTTAGAAGTATATTTCGGGAGTTGTACGAGCAAACACAAATATGACCAGTCAACAGGATTTGAACCCACCATCTTCGTCTCACGAGACCGTCCTCCTAACCCATGAGCTATGACTCAACTATCGTTTCATGAGACAATCACAGTACCTACACCACCATTCAGTAGGAAATGCGGAGCGGGAGGTACAAGTTTCTCATTATAAGAAGCGGTGGTATCATGGGACATACCGGGCGGGGGCTAGATCCTCCTAATTTTTTAGGTGAATTGAGAGCTTTCCAACGAGTAGTGAACGATTTTCTTGGGATGAAAATTAACGTACGAGTTACACTTCCCAGGCAACAAAGCGGATGTACGTGGTTTGCTTACATGAGTTTGTTTACACTTTTTGTGTGAAAAAAATGTGTAGCAATTTTTCAATTTTTTTGTTGACTCCTTTGTAAAATACACACACACACACACACACACCAGGGCCGCCACATCTCCAAGTCGGGCCCGGGACCAGATTCTGACCACGGGCCCCCCCCCCCCCCCCCCCCCCCCCCCCTTAACTATTGAACCTTCTCTAACCAAACGAAAAAGTTCCAGTCATGCAGCATGATCGTATGAGCGAATTTTCGTTAATTATTGTAAATACTATAGTGTTACATTGTGTTGAAAATTGAGGACTTTGAGTGAAAAGAAGTTGTTATCTACCAATTTTATTGCAAAATTTTAATTATTCTGGACGTCTTAGACGCTAACGTTTACGATATTCACATTATGATTTTCGGCCTTCCATCACTTAGCAACGCTCAAGTTGAAATTTACTGTCTGCAAAATAAATGTTGACTATTAATTTTATTGCTCAAATTCGTCATATTGTCTGCAAAAACTTGTTAACTATCAATTTTATTGCTGAAAAATTTGTTCTAAATAACAATCTATTATTTAAACCTACTGGATTTCTAGAATTTTTTACATTTTTATCGATTTTGTAGCACATTTTAATGAAATTTAATTACAATTTTGAGCATAGGTTTGAGCTTTAATTTTTAAATTACCAACTTCATAGTTGATAAACTTTATTTGAGTAATATTCTGCTAAAAAAAATAAATAAAATAAAATAAAAACACCGATGTTTAGCCTTTTTTTGTGATTTTTTTTTAAAGTACATTTTTGAAATTTGACCAATTTAATGTGCTCAAAAAGTGTTGTCCAACGAACTCATCCTTTCTTTTGAAATGCTTGATTTTTTGGCGAAAGATCGAAGTTTTTATCTCAATTCTATCGAGAGTTATCGTCTGGAATGACACATACAAATATATATACACACACACACACACACACACACACACACACATATATATATATATATATATATATATATACACATATATATACATATATATATATATATATATATACATATAAAAAAGCGTTAAAATCCAGGAATCATTTCAGAATGCCTCAAAACAGATTTCGGTGAAGAAAATTTTTGAAAATTTTTATTTTAAAATTTTTGGAGCCATTGCAATAGCTTTATTTTCTAAGAAAATTCGCTAAAATCATTTATACTACCTACCAATGTTCAGTGTTTGAATAAGAACACTTGAGGGGCTGAACTCTTACTACTTCACTACGTTTTATTCAACATTTAATCAAAAGTAAATTGTAACTTAAGAATTGAAAATTCAAGTATTCATACTCTAGTAATTACCAACCTAAAAAACCATAACCATAAAAATGCCATAAATTACCTGAAACAAAAATTCTATATCCAATCAGTCACAGGATTTTTATTTCAACTACTTTAAATGCAATTGTTTGTGAATAGAGGGCGTATTCAGAGAAGTTCCAATTTACTCATTCCTCAATTGGACGATTGTGGCAGAAATTATGATTGACTAAATTTCATATAATCATTAATCAACACATACAATTAACTTTATTTTAATGTTATGGACGGATTAAAAAGGAAAGTCTCTGTAAACAAGATGGCTGAAGGAATTAATTGAAACAATGATTAGGTATGTTTGAAAGAATACATTTATTAATTTTGGAAAAAAAAATAAAAATCTACAAAAATATAATTGTTTTATTACAGTTTATCTACTTGTAATGAAGCAATGCAGTAAAGAATTAGATTTATAACAACAAAAGATACAAGAATTATTTAGTGAAAAACTATCAAAAATATGAATTAGTAAAATGAGAAATTTGTTTTGTTGAGTTAGAATAGCATTCTGTAATTGTAATTATAATTGTGCAAAACTTTTTAAATATAGAAAACTGTAATCGGCTGCAATTTCATGTTTTATAAAATGAAACATTTTAAAACTAATAAAGTGAAGGGAGGAAAAGTGTATTTGCATTTGAAAAATACAAGACAAAACACTTAAAACTTTCGTGCCTTTTTAAGTGAAAATTCTTTAATAACCTTAGAAAAGTCAAGTTTGGATGGTCAACTTGTGCTTAATGCTGAGTGTGGTGAAATAACCACCAACCTTAACCAGCCCTTTTCAGGGCTACCAAAAATAAGTTCACACAGTAGAACTATACAAGAAAGACGTCAGGCTACGTCTAAATTAAATAATAGAAATCGCCAAAAAGATTATGGGAAATGCATAATCACAAAGGAGATAAATTCGACGAAAGACAAAACTCGTCAAGCCAAAACCTCACTGCACGAGGAAGACGTGACAGGCCGGAAAAACCTACACACAAAAGTTGCCTTGAAACAAATAACATTCAATGACAATCAAGGACAAAAGAAGCTAGACGCACTCTATTGGGAACAGGCGAAACAAGAGGATTCACCTCTCACACGACAGAGGATTAACAGAAAGTATCGCGAGAAAATGACCTCTAAATCAATCAAGGGCGAAACAAAGCCCTATGCGCTCTATTGAGAGGGGGCGGAAGATCGCATTTAGCATTCCGCCCGCCGGGCGCGACAGATCGAATCGGAAGCTGCGGTTCATCTCGAGACTAACCGTTAGGAGACCAATAGAGCCAGCCAATCAGATACAACCTCCAAATCGGAAGCCTCCAAACCGGAAGCTGTGGCTCATCTCGAGACTAACCGTTAGGAGACCAATAGAGCCAGCCAATCAGATACAGCCTCCAGGTATAAATATAGGATGCACGGGCCCGCTGAGCTCATTACCATTCTCTACGCCCGGATTTGATGACTCTTCTCTCTACGACGACGAAGTTTCTACACGATCTGGAAACGAGACAATCTACCTCTCATTTCAAGACTTCCGGTAGCATCGAGCCTAGTACATTCTGCACTACTCGCTACCAACGTTCTTCAGGCAGGAATACCACCCGGTTCAGAGGATCTTCAATCCCCCTGAACACCCGTTGGGATATTCCGAGCTGAGCCGCCCGGACCATTCGACTTAATCGTTGGTCGACCGAGGAGACTCGCCAGGTGATCAATATCCCCATCCGGATTGATCAACTGCTTAAGGGAGTTCTTTTCAGAACTAATCGGAGGACCCTCGTGTGTATAGAAACGTATAAATATCTCACATATACACATCGAAGCGAGTCCCTGATCTTACGAGTGTTCTTTTCAGAGCAATCCGAGGACCCTTTAGTTTACACTAAAAGCGAGTCCCGGAACATTTCACGTTCTTATAAAAAAAAACAAGGAAACAAAAAAAAGATTTCCTAAATGGAGAGAAGCCCTTCTTTCCACCCCTTTAACAGGGTAGAACAATCAAACGCGGCCGGCAGACAGACCGGCGCCGAGGGTCACGCGGGGAGTCCGCACGAGACGTGCAATCAACCCCCTCGTCTGGCACGTGGCAGCGCCCACAAAAGTAACAGGCCTAGCCTCAAAACCCCGAGCGCTACGATGGCCGGTCCCTCGCGCGGACAAGAACCATCTCATCTGCCTATATTACGGCAAGATCGAGCTTTGGATATGACACATCCGTATACCCTTGTATCGGAAGAAAGATACACTGCTAACCAACCACAGACCCCTTTAAAGGGTAACTCGCATACGAGTATTTCAACAAGGGCAGGCTATACGCCTCCTCAGGCCGAATATCAGGACAACACGAGTGCCTATTTCGATTCTCAAGTGTATCAAACACACTTATACAAAGGTGCTTTTCAGTACCCCCAAAAAACTGTCTCATATCATGATGAGAACATACAACTGAGGCCTGAATATTCTCCGATAGGAGAATCTCACACAGGCCAACCACAAGAGACATGGACTGAGGCAAACTCACTCTACGGTCCCAACATGTCTTACCAAGACAAATTAAACAATATTCAAACAGGAAAAGGTACTTTTCCGAACCTCCCATCCGAATACTACCAAGGGTTTAGCCCACATAATCAACACGCTAGTACCTTCCGTGACGTGCCACTGGGAGTTCCGACTCCCAGCATGACATACATAAATCCACTACACTGAGAATGGCAAGGGAATTCAACCTTTCTTGGCCTCACCTTTATGCTCTCTCCCAAGTCTTCAGTCGAGTGCCTCCTGGTAAAGACGGTAGAGGGTAAAGAGTAATATTTTGGGCCATCGCAATCATCGCAACTGTTTAAGAGAAACAGTCTGGTGTAAATCAAATATAATCTGATCAGGGCCCGTCAAGTGTAATACACTCTGTTTTATGTACTTAGGCCTAAAAATTTCTAAAATACTTTTTTACTAAATACAGGACCGGACCGCCCCCCCCCCCCCCCCCCCCCCCCCCCCCCCATGTGGCGGCCCTGACACACACACATATATATATATATATACTTAGATTTTTACATTAATAATAAATTCACAAAATACATACCCTAGGCTCCTAGGCAAAACCTAATGATTACAATAGACGTCTAATAATATTATGAACTAGGTCTATGAATAACTGTTCTTATTGTTTACCTTGAATCGTGTCCATCGCTTCAACAGAATCATGGACGAGAGATGGTTCCATCGTCGGTCACTTCAATGGGATAGAACTGCGCCAAGGTGGTTCGAGCAATAATTACAGTAGGTAAGTGCGACAAAGCAAGGTGTACCAAGTACGTGTGAGGGATAGAAATTGAAATTTAGGGAACGAATGTACACAACGTAGTGGTCGACCAGTCACCATGTATGTCGACGAGTTCACCGCAAAAGGTACATGTATCTGTAAGGTACGATGTATTAAAAAAAATAATGAACCGTAAATTTCCGCTAATGACCCTCCTGGTTGAGATGCAGCTTAAAGAAAAATCAAGTAGGTAAATTAATAAACCGTTAACATAATAATAGTTGGTAGGTTGGTTCAACTATTTTCTGCTCGCGAAGTTTTCTTCTTCTTCTCTCTTCTTTCTGCTGGAACTATCTCCGAGAGATGTGTGTCCATTGGTGTGTGTTGTGTGGTAGATCCCATATTTTTTCAGTTCATTGCATGTTGGTATGGTTCATTCTTTTGTTGTGTCTTGACCCTTCTGTTTGTAATCACTTTTGCTAAAATAATTTATTCTCATGTTATTGTCGTTTAGTAAACCTCTTTTAGTACACATTATATAGCCTTTGTATTTTGTTATTTAGTAACTGCAAGTTATGTTGTACCTCTATTATGTATTGCATTTCTGTATTGTATCTTTCATGTGTGATTCAACTGTTTGTACGTTAACTGATATCCTTCTTGTTGGATTTGCAAGCCTCCATGAGATCCATCCGAACATATAATCCGGAGAGGTGGCAGGACTGCGTCTGCCACAAAAGCCAAGCGGGGGAAATCTCGTCTGGCGGCCATTCTCGTTCCTGCTCTCAAATTCGACGGCCGTTGCTGTACGCTTTAACCATCCAGCTAATCCTAGCTAAATATCAAGCCATCTCTAACCATCTCTAATAATTACGAAGGTACTTAAATCTCTCTCATACTTAATTTTTCTAACGCCTCACATGTATACATGGCGGAGCAATTGGGGTTTGCTCACTTGTTGGGCTGTGCATAGGTTAAATTCTCGTTTTTCGGAATCAGTAATTTGTGACTTATTACTGAGGGTAATCGAACAGTTATTTTCTCTGGATATGGAATTTCAGAAAGTTACGATGAAAAAGTCATAATCCGGAGAAGTCACATAAAACGGAAATACGATTTTAAACGAGGTTATGAAGTTATTGAACTTGACATAATCGAAATTTTTGGGTTGACTTTTTCGTGAATTACGGAATTCAGTAAGGCTCGAGCATGAAAATACGGCTGTGTAAAATCCCAAAGTACGGAATAACGGTTTTGAATAAATATTACGATGAGTACGGATGTTCGAAACGAGAAAAATTATTTTCGAAGGAAATTACGGAATTTTTCGATTTTTAATACGGCGCCATGTTGTTTATATCGTGACGAGGCGACAATTCGAAACTCAAGCCATATTGAATGTCAAACCAAAGCTGTCTCAAACCATTGACTCCCCAACTACATCATGGTGGAAATTCTCGAGTGTGGATAAGTTTATTTTAAGTTTAATTCTAAGCTTTTAAACTAATGTAGAATTATGACGGTGTTGTCCACACTCAGAGTAAAATTACGATGCCAGATTGATGTGTTGGAGATGTCAATGTTTGACAGTCAGTGGTGCCAACTACGTTGGTTGAAATACGGAGGACACACGAAGTTTTGTTGGTAGATTACCATGTCTACGGATTTTTTGTTTTTCGTTAGAATTCGAAGTTACCATGGTTTCTGTTTGCTCTGATTACGATTCGAAAATGTAGTCACTCAACATTACGATTTGATTTCGATATTTTATTTGATTGTTTGAACTGATACGAAAAGTTGAGTATGTAACTTGGAAACAAGAAACATGAAACGGACGAGGAATTGGAGATATCACTGTGATCGCTAACATGTCTAGTTTTTACTAGAGTTAACGTAATTTAAGCATAGTAGTAATCCTACTTATAATTAAGTTTATATTAATTCTGGTCGCAGTGGTGGACTGTTTCCTTTTTCTCCTTTCGTTGTGTTGAATGTTTGTATTGATAATTCTTGCAAACGAACGTTAGAATAACTTGTAAAGTCAAAAGATCGATGAAAATTCAGTTGAGCTGAACGGAGCATGGATGTTTATTCAGCTGCAAAATAAATTCATTGTCGCTTGCGAATTGTACCTAATATGAATACGATTGTAAAATGTACGAAACATAAACAACATGAGCAAAACAGAACGGAGTTAAAATTGTTTTAATACGCTATGCACACCCCAACATGACAAGCCAAGGCTGAAATATAGTGGAAACACTCATAAGAATAAAGAAGTACGAAAGTTAGCTAGAACTTTGTGCGAATGAGCGAATTATTAATTTACGATTTACAGTTCGAGAATGAAATACGATTTAATAGTACGGCAGTGGTGAGCGGATTTGCAGCGGGATAGTCTTCTTGTAAGCGTGTCGCTGGGAGATTAGATGGTCGAAGGCTCTGTTACCTACGCACAGCGCGCATGTCTCGGAGAGACAGTACCTTCTCGAAGGAAGCGAAATCGACAGACAGGTAGCGGGGCATATGTGATAACCCCAAGACCGCACTCCAATTTATGCGTGGCAATCGAGGCGCATTCAAATCCTAACACCATGTTGATAGAACGTTATGAGTGATTCCACTAAGGCTTAAATAAATCCGGAAATGAGATGTGTTTATAGAACGGAGTACATAAATCCGGATGATACGAAGTTTAGAGATGTGTTTGTAGAACGGAGTACATAAATCCGGATGATACTAGGATTAGGGATGTGTTTATAAAACGAAGGTCGTGAATTCGGAGTAACCCTTCTCTTGTTCTAATTACAGAGAACAATGAACACGGAAGAGATCAAGAGATTTATAAACGAGGAAGTCGAGAGGAGGGAAGTTGCGATCAGGGCTCGGCTTGAGACTGAGTACGCTCAAAGGTATGAGATGATGCAAAATCAGATCAAACAGTTTGCGGAGGAGTCTGTTCTGAAATTCGCGGCTCTGGCTTCGATGACCATGGGTCCACCTCCAACATCGAGGTCAGAGATGGTGGTGGAAGAGCAGGGCTCTGGTAGATCTGAGGATGCTCCTCGCACACTTGAGGTTCCCCTAGATAATCCGGTTGTAAACACAACGGCGAGTGGATCTGACTCGGTGGGCACTTGTGCCTGTAAGATCCACAAAGAACCCGGAGTGGCCGCAAGGTCAATTACGAATTTAAAGTACGGAGGCAATCCACTGAAGGAAGGGTCGATCGCCGTGTGGAAACGAAGGGTAATGTTGGATTTGGCGAGTGGTGACTATCAATTTCTCGTCGATCCCAACATAAAACCGGCAGTAAACTACACGGAGAGAGAGCTTCATCAGTTGAAGTGTATCGTACTCTCGTACATAATTTCCAATATTGATCACGGTTTGCAATCGATGATCAAAGATGTGAACGAGCCATCAATTGCATTGAGCATGATTGAGAAGGCGGTCGATCCGCCTACTCAGGCGAAGGAACATGCAATGCAAATCGAATTTATGAATACTCGATTTAACCCGGCGCTGGAAACAGTACTCGAGTTTCAAAATCGATTTGAGGGTCTTGTGGAGGGTATTCGGAGGTTCCCTGAGGCTGAGCTGACAGATAGGTCAATCCGGAGGAATTTAATTAATGCTATCTCGGAAGCATGCCCCAGGATAGCTGAAGATGCACTCCAGGAGAACTCTAAAATGAGGGTTCGGGACATCTTTGATCGGATGTTCGCAATGTACGATATGATGTCGGAAAATAGTAGGAGAGAGCAGGCTGTAGGAAAAGCCTTCCTTAGCAGGGGGCCTTCCTTCAGCAAACGGCGGAAAAATTCGACCCAATCCGGAGGGGGAAGTGGGGTCAAAAAGGCGAAATTGGTCTGCTATCAGTGTGGCATATTAGGACACACAAAGGCAGAATGTCGAAACGATAGCAAGATGTGCTATAACTGTGGACGGTTTGGACATCTGTCCATTGAATGTCGGCGTCCACAGACTGCGAGTACGAAGATGGCCCGCAGAAATAGTCGAACGAGTGACCCCATCCCCGTAATAAAACGAAAAGAACGAGCTCTCTCAGCTACTAGGGATAGGTCGAAGCCGGGGGCTGGTCGTAGCAACCCTCAAAAACGGAGCCACACGCCAGCGCAAAACCGGTTGACGACGGCGCAAAACCGGTTGACAAAGGCTGTGGCTCGTAGTAAGAGAGGCGCAACTCCTCCCAGGGTGCAATTTGCGGATGTGGAGTCGGACAGTTCGGTGGCGGCGATAGCGACTCCAAGGGCTCAGGCAATCGAAAAGCCAGCTGCATTACACTCCTGGGGATCGGAGGTGTCTCTGGCGTCCCTAATAGACGGTAAAAACTTTAAGTTAAAATTCATTTTGGATACTGGTGCTACTGAGCATATTGTTAATGATATAAATGTATTTACGACGATAACGGACTTGATCACACCAACACGGATTTCATGTGCTAACAATGCTAGGGACGCAGACTTGATAATAAAACAATCCGGAGATATTATATATTACAACGAAGAAAAACGGAAATTCGGTGTTTTAAAAGGAGTATTGTACGCACAAGACTTAATAGAAAATTTATTTTCTATTAGAAAACAAATAGCGAAAGGTTTATCGGCCTTATTGACGGATAAGGGAGTGATAATAAGTGATCCAATTTCGAATGAAATACTTAAAACGGGTTCATTTGATGGACGGTTTTGGTGGCTCAATTTCTCTCTCCCCTTGTCAAAACTTAGTACGGGGGAAAAACGGAAATTGTTGAAATTAGGTCACGGTGGATCGTTAATGACTAATCCGGAGAAACAACTAAAGGGAATTAAACGTAAACAAGATACGAATTTTGACGAAATTACAGATACTTGTTTAAGGGGGAGAATCACTGATCAACCCGGTGAAAAATCCATCAAAATTTCGGATACTAGTTTAGAGGGGAGAACTGACACTGATCACGGAGAAAACCCGGCTGAAACTTTACAATTACGGAATGACATAGGATTGGCATGGCATTACAGGCTTAACCATGCCTCAAAGAAATATCTCGAAATAGCTGGTAAAGTTCTCCCTGATTTAAAAAATGTAAAATTCGGTGTAAACATTCTCGATTGTCCTGACTGTAAGATGGCGAAAGCAAAAAGAAAGCCATGTTCGGAAGTCAGACATAGGGCCGAAATACCATTTCAGAGACTGCACTCTGATTTAATGGGACCTTTAAAACCAGGAGCATTTAGGTCTCAGGCCAAATATATTGTCACATTTACGGATGACGCGAGTAGATATGCATTTGCTTACGAACTCGGAAGTAAAATGGGAGTCAATATGGCTTTGCTCTCATGTCTAAAAGAAATTAGAAGATTGACGGGGGAAACCACTAAGGTGTCAGAAATACGGACGGACGGAGGTTTAGAATTTAGAACGGAAGAAATGAAATTTTTGTTACATAGGGAAAATATATCCTTGACGGTTTGTGAACCATATACTCCTCAATTGAATGGAACGGCTGAAAGATTCAATTTAGAATTAGAGGAGAAAATCCGGGTTAACTTGATTTCATCAGGAATTCCTACTCATTTTTGGGCATATGCCATGAGACATGTCGTGCATATACACAATAGGACGCCCAACAAATCGTTGGAATTCAAGACCCCGTTTGAACTGGCACTAAAACGGCTTCCGTCACTAAAATATATAAAACGGTTTGGCTGCGAATGTTATATTTTAGACACCCAAAGCACGTCAAAGTTCGCTCCTAGAGCTAATTTGGGTTTCTTATTAGAATGCGGTGAAACAGGTTACAATTTACTGCATTTCCAAAATAAAACGGTAGTGAGATCAAAACATGTAGATTTTGTAGAAAGTAGGACTTACGCGGATTATTTGAGAGACAGGTCAATTGTTAAATTGCCACTTGATCAAGTTGAATTTTCATTAGAGAATTCATTTAAATCCGGCTTTGAACAAGTGCAGGATGTCTCTGTTGAATCCGGACGAGAAACAGAAAAGACATCAAACCCGGTTTTAATTCACGAAAATGATGAATGCGAATTTTACGAAGAATTCGATAATGCAGAAAATCTGGCGTGTTTCCTACAAAATTCTGCAGACGAATTAGGGGAGGACCCAATTACCTATTCACAAGCACTGGCTTCGCCAGACGCAGATGCTTGGTTAGAAGCAATTGAAACGGAGTTTCAGTCTTTGGAAAATTGCAACACCTGGAAAATCATTCCTCGAAATACGGTACCGAAAGGTGTGAGGGTAATGAAAACTAGGTGGGTTCACAAAAAGAAAACGGAGGCAGACGGTTCAATAAGATATAGGAGCAGACTTGTAGTAAAAGGCTTTGCCGATAATAATAAGTATGATATATCTGAAATCTACGCTCCAGTAGCAAGATTACCAGATGTCAAATTTTTATTAATACTTGCAGCCAAATTCGATTTAGATCTTGCTCAGTACGATGTAAAAACGGCTTTTCTAAACGGTTCCTTAGACAAACTCGTATATATAGAAATTCCCGATGGGTATGCAGAATACTTACAAACCGGTGATGATATAAAGAGTCATAGTGTATGTGAAGTACACAGAGCTCTTTACGGTCTTAAAGTGTCTCCAAGGAGATGGTTCATAAGATTCCAGGAGGCTGTGGAAAGAATGGATTTTAAACCCTATCCTTTCCAACCCTGCCTGTTTGTTTGGAAATCCGGAGATCAAATTGCTATAATGTTGCTATATGTCGATGATATTTTACTAGCAACAAATAGTAATCAAAAACGCAAACAAGTAAAATCTATATTAGAAAAGGAATTCTCGATAACTGATCTGGGAGAACCAAGAAAATTCCTAGGATTAGAAATCATACGAAACCGGAGGAACAAAACTATCGGTCTTACTCAGAGGTCTCACATAGAATCGATGTTAAAGAAATTTGACCCTCATTGTGATAGAACGGTGTCTACACCAATGATTGTTGATAGGAATGGAGTCAATGAAAAATTGAAACAACCCGGTGACTTGAATTCGATTCCTTACCGACAAGCTATTGGATCATTATTGTACATACAAGGGGGAGTCAGACCAGATATTTCATATGCTACTAATATTCTGAGTAGACGACAGTCAAATTTTACGATGGAGGACTGGCAAGCAGTAATACGGATAATGAGATATTTAAGAGGTACGAAAGATTTTGGACTTATGTTCTCCGATAAGGGGGATGGAATAGATTGTTACGTGGATGCATCCCTAGGACTCTCGGCCGAAGGGGGTTTCTCCACGACTGGTTACATAATCTACCTTTTCGGTAATCCGGTAGCTTCGAGAACCAAGCGTCAGAATCACATAGCTCTCTCCTCAGCAGAGAGCGAATTCGTTGCAATGAGTACGGCGTGCAGAGAATTAGCCTCAATACGTACAATGTGTTCAGAGTTAGCGGGGATCAAAATAATACCGACAATCCATGAGGATTCTAAACCGGCAATCCGCTTAGCGGAAGTAGATGATTCGTCTACTCTGAAACATTTGGTTAGGCTATCTTATCTTTACGTACGACAGGAACACCGTAAAGGAAATATCACAATCCGGTGGATATCTACTGATGACCAAATTGCAGACACACTGACGAAGTCACTGCACAAATCAAAATTTATTAAATTTAGAAATTTGATGTTATTCCAGCACTAATCGGAATGTGTGTATGTGAACTGTACTGTTGCAGATCGAATTGAATGAGAAGGTTCTTCTCATTCATTCTCTCAATCCTTACGTAATCCGGCGAAATTAAATACGGAGCTGCCTGGATGGAAGCTTGGAGGGGAGTGTTGGATTTGCAAGCCTCCATGAGATCCATCCGAACATATAATCCGGAGAGGTGGCAGGACTGCGTCTGCCACAAAAGCCAAGCGGGGGAATCTCGTCTGGCGGCCATTCTCGTTCCTGCTCTCAAATTCGACGGCCGTTGCTGTACGCTTTAACCATCCAGCTAATCCTAGCTAAATATCAAGCCATCTCTAACCATCTCTAATAATTACGAAGGTACTTAAATCTCTCTCATACTTAATTTTTCTAACGCCTCACACTTCTTTATTGTTTTGTTTATTGTCTCTTGATTTATTCATTTTCCCAATTTCATAATCAATCATAATCATTTTTTAATCTCTTCTTTATTAATAAAAACATTGCCTTAGATTAATACATCTGTTTCTGTAATGCTTTCTTCAAAATTTTCATCAACAATTTACTGTATTTTATCAATTAAATGTAGTAATATAATTTGACTAGGTGTATAATATTAATAAATTAAATAAATATCTTCATTATTGTTCATTATACCACCCTAGATTAAAACCCCTGCCTCCATCATGGTTTCTTTAAGTTTTACAAGCTTATTATGTTCCGTTAGGCCATCCTTCAAGTATGTAGCGGATATGTTCGCTCTCTCTTCAACATTTTCGTAGGTAACCACGTTTCGCCCAGTAATACCCTCATGGCGGCTTCGGTCTTCACACATTCCAGCGTATGGTGTAACACATCCTGTATGGGTTCAGTATCGCAGTACTGGCACTAAGGGTAACTCCTCTTACCCATTCTCCACTTGAAGAGGTTTTCAAAACCGTGACCTATCAAAATTCTGTTGATGTAAGTGATATCTCCTATGTTCATCTCATTTTCTTCGGCAAACCAAGGAATTGAGTTGGGGTCGTCAAAAAAAGTCTGGCCCAGTAGCCAAGTCCTGTTTTGTTGACGTAGGTATTTTTCCAGAGGAGCCGTTGTTGTTCAAGAATGATGGGGTATGATAAGTATGATTATCCTGATGATTTGTGTAGGTATTGTTGTCGATACGGCCATGTTCAATAGTCATACGATAGTCGTAGCTCGCGAAGTCATACTTAAATTTTAACCCTAGACTACACGGGTAGGGTGTCTGACACCCCAACATGCGTTAAAAACAATGCCATTTGAAGCTATGCCCCCTTTGTTGCATTCCTAGTAATAGTGTAAATACTCTCGGGTTCACCCCCTATATCCTACTTGAGAGTTTTCAAGTTTAGTCTTGCATCAGTTCTCGAGCAGGAAGGTCGCAAAGTTGCTCTGGGGTGCCCTACACCCCACGCGTGTGTCTGTGTACCTGTTTTCTGCACCGCTTTTATGTCTGCCCCTTCAGTGTTAAGTCTTATTTTTTTATTCTCTTCCAAGGGATTTACGTCCAATTTATAATTCGAGTATCAGAACTGATTGAGAAGAACTCGTTTTGTTCTAGTAGTTTATTTCTGTTTATCTGCTGTGATCGAAAAGTGATTTCCGTTTTGTGCTTTTGATATTTTGAACATTCTATTATTATTTTTACCGGCAGAAACGAGTGGTACCTACCCTTGTTTCACTTCACGGTAAGTGGTCAAGAAATATTCATTATTTGGGGAAAAATAACCAATTTTGTATTGTTTTGATTTCTCGAATTTTATAAAATAAGGTCAATTTCAGAATGCTCCTATGAAGATGCTAATACAATTTTTGATGTTCTCTCCTTTTCTAATGTTAGTTCCTATTGTCTAGTTGACGTTTTTGAAGATTTTTCCCCCATATATTTTTTTAACGAGAATTGTCATTATTTTTAATGAACAGAAAATAGTAAATTTTTTTCACTCTTCATTTTTGCTCAAAACTTTGCAATAAATCGAGATATAGTTAGAAATTTCTAACGATATCGCTATTTATTGCAAAGTTTTGAGCAAAAATGAAGAGTGAAAAAAATTTACTCCAAATTGTTCATTCTTTTTAAGTTTTACTCCACAAAACCCTCTTGAATTTGGGAAAATTAATTTTTCGGTTTTAGGGATGAGCTGAAAAAATTTCTCGATGAGAACCAGGTACTGGGGTGTTGGACACCCCACTCGTGTATCAGATGGTGCAAAAAACACCCGTGTAGTCTAGGGTTAAAGATGGTTGGGAGACAGCTCTATTTCTGTCCAATCTGTCCTGGCCGCGTGATTCCAAATAAGGATGCGATCCTAGCGGCAGCGAAATGAATGAATGAAAGTAGATCCTGACTCCGACAATCGTGTCATTGAAAATCTTACCTATACCTAACATTCTTTGAGACTTTCTCTCGTTTTATTTTCTTTCATTTTTTCTCCGATGGGAAAAGAGTCTAGGTGCTTGAAGCATTATAAAATTTGAAAATACAGTGATACATGCCCTAATTAGAAATCGTTTTGGGTTACATGGTTCGAATGGTGCCTCCCTTTCCCTTGCCATAATTAGAAATCGTTTTGGGTTAAATGGACGAATGGTGCTCCCCTTCCCCTAATGATATAGAGTTAGGTAGGTACCTATGTAACATTTGTGGATAGCCACCAGGGTATTAAACCATTACCAGATTAAACCCATTAAACTCAACAACAACTGAAGAAGACTGATATTAACGACGGTTGCCAAGATGCTTCATTCGTTTATCTTGAATTTATTCATTGCGGACTTGTACTTTTTCTCTTGCCGTTATCTTGTGATTTAAAGTAATTTTCATCGAATAAACCATTAATTTAAACCAGTAGGTATGTGGTATTTCATTTAACACTACAATCGGTACAGTGGTGACCCCGAAAATAACTCTTTTCCGGTGAGTAGTGACTGGTACATTGCGCAGTGCATTTCGTGTAGCAGTGGTCGCTTTTTTTTACTTTTCACGAGCTCAACAGAAACTTTGTTCCACTTTTTGAAGCAATACACACAATGCTGCCCAGGACATCACCTACTGACAACTCAAAACAAATTTTTGAACTGCTGAAACTAGAGTTAGCGAATGCTACATTACTTGCGCACCCATCTTGTGATCTTCCAATGGTTTTAATGGTAGACGCCTCTGACATTGCAGTAGGCGCGTCTTTGCAACAGCTCCGCGGTGATACCTTTGAGCCACTAGGATTTTTCTCCAAGAAAATGTCTCCAGCTCAACGTGTTTACAGCACATATGATCGTGAGCTATTGGCAGTTTACCTTGGCATAAAGTATTTTCGCTTCATGCTAGAGGGACGACAGTTCTCAGTGTATACTGACCACAAACCTCTCACATATGCATTTGTACAACGTCCAGAAAAAGCCTCACCCCGCCAACTCCGTCATTTAGACTTTATTGGGCAGTTCACCACAGATCTCAGATACATTCCTGGCATTTCCAACATTCCTGCAGATACCTGTTCCCGTGTTGCAGCCATAGACCTCTCCGCCACAAAATTACTTCAAGACATTGCTGTGACACAAGCTACGTGCAGAGAACTCCAACATCTGAAAACCTCAACCACCACCAAGCTCAAACTTCAGGACATGAACCTTGACAATGACCTGGTGCTGACATGTGAGGTTTCCACAGGATCTCTGCGACCATTCATTCCAGAACAGTTCAGACGTAAAATCTTTGACTCCCTTCACTCTTTAGCGCACCCTGGAATATCCGCTTCAGTCAAACTAGTGCAGACTCGTTATTGCTGGCCTTCGCTCACAAGAGATGTCACACTCTGGTCCAAGACCTGTATACCCTGTCAACGAGCTAAAACTTGGCGTCACACTTCCAGTGCGATTGGTACATACCAAACAGCTGAGACTAGATTTGCTCATATAAATATAGACATAGTGGGACCACTACCGATTTCTCAGGGTTCACGGTACTTATTAACCATTATAGACCGTTTCTCCAGATGGCCAGAGGCGACACCACTCAACGACATAACGGCTGAGACTGTTGCTTCTGCACTCCTCTCCACATGGATCTCACGGTATGGTGTTCCACGTCGTATTACCACTGACAGAGGCAAACAGTTTGACTGCCAGCTTTTCAAAAGTCTCACATCAATGCTGGGAGCCGATCATCTCCTCACAACTGCCTACCACCCCAGTGCCAATGGTGCTGTTGAAAGGTGGCACCGTAGCTTGAAATCTGCTCTCAAAGCTCAACTGTCTGAGGACTGGGTACCAACCTTGCCAACTGTTCTGCTTGGGTTGCGGTCTTACCTAATACCAGAATTTGGAGTGTCACCAGCAGAGATTCTCTATGGAGAGCCCATCCGCCTTCCTCTAGAATTTTTTGACCGTCCAGCACAGGCCACTGACGTCCCAAAAATGGTCGCCAGTTTGCGAGATCATTTGAGAAACCTCCAACCTGTACCATTTCATCACCACACCAGACAAACGGTATATGTACACCCTGAACTCCCAGTTTCCACCCACGTCTTTGTGAGACAGGATGCTGTCAGACGCCCGCTGCAGCCAACCTATGATGGTCCATTCCTGGTCACCTCTCGCACGGACAAAGTTTTCAAAATTCAAACTCCCCATGGTGAGCAGAGTATATCCATTGACCGGCTGAAACCAGCATTCCTCCTCAATCAGGCTCCAGACTGGGACGCTGCTCCGCTTTTACCTCCGGTTCCCAACAATATGCCACAGGACACCAATCGTACTCCTGCCACGCCTCCCAACCCGCACCCTTGTCCAGACTCTGCACAGACAACAACAAGCTGCACTGCAACTCGCAGTGGTAGACATGTGCGATTTCCTAAGCGTTATCGTTGACACTGGGAGGGGAGTGCTGTGGATAGCCACCAGGGTATTAAACCATTACCAGATTAAACCCATTAAACTCAACAACAACTGAAGAAGACTGATATTAACGACGGTTGCCAAGATGCTTCATTCGTTTATCTTGAATTTATTCATTGCGGACTTGTACTTTTTCTCTTGCCGTTATCTTGTGATTTAAAGTAATTTTCATCGAATAAACCATTAATTTAAACCAGTAGGTATGTGGCATTTCATTTAACACTACAATCGGTACACATTATACGCAAAAGTTTTTTTTTCCAATTCATTGGTTGCGTTACAAAATAAGTAAAATATAACCAGTTAGTGTTAATGTGTAAAGTTATTGTTCTAGTTTTAAAATATATGGTGCTATGGTTAACATCGTATCACTGATGGGACACTAGAGGTTTATACCCGAATTCCTCATGAACTGGACCAGCTTCCTTAAGGCCTGTGGTGTGGAATCTCTTAAATATGGTGCCAAGTTTATTCCATCTGGGCTGAATTCTCTTCTTTCTTCTTCATATAATAGGCGGGTCTCTAATTTATGTGTCACATCTTCTTCAATGTCCTCACAAAATTCGCAGTTTGAGGTATTGCTTAGCCGAATGAGGTATCGACTTCGATTAACTTGGCCATGACCTGTTCGTGATCGTATTAGTTGAACAATTGATCTTCTCAGGAGATGTAACTTCAGCAATTTTGGTTTTTTGCATACCTGGTTCATAATAGAGTAATGGTAGACCCCTTTGTCGAGCGAATACTGGTCATACCATTGTTGCCACTCAACTGTCGCCATCTGATCAATCAAAGTTAATGCGTCGGGAAGTGGGATTGGTGCTGTCAGGGATTGACATACTCCTGAAGCCCCAAGCGTGGCAGCTTGATCGGCCATCTCATTCCCGCCTATGTCAATGTGGCCGGGTATCCATTGTATTGTCATCCTTTCGGAGTGGTCAGATGCAAGGAGCATTTTGGCTATATCATACACTAAATAGTTTGATGCCTGTCCCAGATGTATACGTGCTAGTTCCTCGCATGCTAATTTTGAATTAATCAGGATAACAGTTTTCTGTCCACGGCTCTTCTAAGGCAAGCTTTATTTTATGGACAGTAATTCGGTGCTGTTGATTTGGAATGAGGATGGTAAACGAAAAGACTTGGTTTCACGACTCCCAGAGTCATACATTCCCGCTCCTACACGGTTTCCACTTCTGGAGGCGTCGGTGTAAATTTTTGTGTGTGTTCCATATTCTACTATATTGCATCAATTCACATTATTTTCAAATTCAAGCGATTTGTGTCTATTATGCTTGCGTTCAAGACATCAAAATACAAAAACATGGAAGAAGGTAGAAGTTTGTGTTAGATGTTTGTTGATAACAGAAATGTGTTGCCTTATCCAATATTGTTCAGAAGGTACAAAGTGAAATAATTTTTAGGCTACATTAATTGATTATTCATTTGAGATTCTAATAAGTAGTCCCCCTAGAAAAATATTTACTAACAACCAGGTGGAAATCTGCCAAGCTGATTTCCGAGTGGTCCCATTTACAAGGGTTCATTTTTACGCCGCTACATAGCGCACACTCATTTGTAATCGTAAATGGCTGCAAAGTCCACTACCATCTCTGGTGATAACTGGTGATAACAATTATCTTGTTATTGATAAATTGATGTGAAACCTTGTCAATTAGAGGCAACTAGCCTTTTTATGTCATTCTGATTTATATATTCAAAATCCCGCTGATAGTGTCTGTGTGAGCAGTGCATTTCAAAACGTAGGTAATTTTTAGTGGTTGTGTCGTAATTTAATACAAGTTTCGATTGGGCACCGTTCGAACTAGAATCTGCTGGTTTGTTTTTTCAAGCTGTAAGCTGGTTGAGAACACCAACTGAACTATGGATCTCAGTAAAGTGAATAACGAGGAGAAATTGAAGCTCTGTCGATGGTACTTCAAAGGTAGGTATAGCTATGTTTTGTTCTAACACCGTGTGTTATCTACATAAGTAGGTAGGTACATACTCTGTTAGAAACTGATAGATGTGACGCGGATACGTCTTGTGGCACTGTGAATGATCATACCTTCGCAATTTCAAATCAAATCTTTATTTACGGAATAATCCATTTTTGTCACAATTGTATAGATAAATAAAATAGTCAACAGAAGAAAGTAAAGGTGTCTAAACATATATAAGTAAATCATGTATGCATCATCAAATGACGGCGTTCAAGGAACCAACAGAAGTTAGAACAAGTAAAGAAGTTATACAAAGTTATAAAAGTTATAATACAAATTTCAAACAGGTTGCAAGATGATTGATTATTCATGAAAAACATATAACTTATTAATCAGTACCTACAAACGATTTCAGATCAAAGAAATATATCATTTCAGGATAATAGATTTTATGATCGTAGGTGATGAAATAAATCAATTTCCATGTAATTATTAGATTGCATCATGGCCCTATTGAGGGGGCTGTATTTTTGGTAATTAGTTATTAGGGATGCATGTGCAGAAGTATATTTATGCCTGGTTTGGTGAATAGGTACATAAAAATTCAAACGCTCAAAGTGGGGGAGAATGAACGCGACCACTCACCAACCCGTACAATTTGACATGTTTCGTCTTTATGGTGGTCCGGTATCCGAACTTTTGCTTAATTACTAGGATTTTCAAGCGTTTGGTAACTAAGAAGGTGGCCCTTTCCAATCAACTGTCTGTGAAAACAAATGTTGATCCTAGAACGCTGAAATTCGGTACATAGCCTCTTGGAGACAACTGGAAGTGATAAGGAGGAAATCAGAGGGGGGCAGATCAGCTGTGTAAGCAGTAATGGTTAATTTTCTCCTGTCGTGCTAGAACGCTGAAATGATGGGCTCTTTTCTGATCAGCTGAGCTAAATTCTCTCATAAGGAATTGTTATACAGTGACACCACTATAATGCCCACACCCACAACTTCGTATTTGTGGTGAATTTATGCCAAAATGTGCGTGGGATATGTTGAAATGATAATAGCGTAAGTGTACATAAAACATGATCCGTTTTTTAAAATCTTAATTAGAAATCTGGTGCCTTAAGAACTTTCCTACAGGGTTTCAAGTTCTACGTTTTTTATGCAGTTAATCCGAAAAATTGTGTCGGCGCTATCCCTTTCCACCCTGAATACTCAAAAATATATACACGTTAGCTTCGGTATTCAGACGCTAGAAATGAAGTACCCAAAGTCGGCTCCTCGATTCGATAGTCACTAAGCTGATTTGGTTCCTTGTTCTTGATATAGGTAATGTGATCTTGCAAGTAGCTGCATTGAACAATATTAGTGCAATAAGTACGTGATGGAATAAAACAGTATTAAGATAAATCTACAAGTTATGTGCTGTTTTCAGAGATAATGATAGTATTTCTTCAGTGAATTAAGCTACTTTCTGCTGAGCGCTGTAGACTGTTCGTGCCTTAATTTCAAATTATTGGGTGTGGTTTGTAGGTATACTGATGTTCATGAATGGATGTTCCCAAAGTCCCTCTGCGAATTTGGATTCTAGATCAATACAAAAAGCTGATTTGGTTCCTTGATGTAATGTGTTCAACCTAGAACTACCTAGCATTTGGCTATATTGAACGATGTACGTGCTATGAGCAGGCACGTAGCCAGAGGGGGGGTCCATGGGGTCCGGACCCCCCCCGAAATTTTTTGATGAATTAAAAAATTATTCATCGTTAGGGTAGGATCTATTATTTCACTAGCACGAACTACCAACAGAGAATATTCGTCTGATGTGAAATTCTTCAGAAATTATTTTTATAATACTCATAGGTTCTGCTAATAGCTCCAATACGTAGAGGTAAGATTCCTGAGATAAGAAGTTAGATATTTCGGTACACGGACATGGGTCATGTATACGACCCAGAAAGATGATCAACGCCTCTAGCACTATACCTGAACGACCCGTGTAAGCCTTGCCGTGTAGCAACTCTTCATACCTTTCAGCACTCCACATTTTTATTATGGAGTTCAGAAGCCTTCTGACATCTTCCCCTGAAGATATTCCTTTCTCTCTCTGGAGGACAGTACTACAGAGGAAGAAAATTCTCTCCGAATCTCGTATTCTCTCGGCTAGCCCTTTCACTTCATCAGCAAGGAGTGACCCGCCAACCGCTCCCTGAGGTAACTCGTACTGCTTTCCTTGCAGACGCATGGCTCTCTGCTACAGCATGTTTCATCTTAATGTGGTCCAGCCTCCTGGAGAATTTAACATCCCGTCCCCGAAGCCTCTTATGAAACAGTTCTAAATAGGATCAGCATTTGGTATTGATAGTATACTTTGAGTACCACGGTTGGTATTCAGGTTCGCAATATTTGGATGTCTGGAGCGTATATATGTAGAGTGAGTTCTCTTCTTGTAAAGCCTCTAGAACAATGGGACATTGGGTTCCATTGCCTCTTTAACTATTCACCAAGGAATCATCCATGTTACTGAGCTACATAATTACGTTGCTCCAACGATATCACAACAATAACAATAATTAAGTTAACATTTTTGGAATGAGTGAATTAGACAGAATTTGGCACTCAACTTCAAAGTAAGAATTGAAGAAGTATGACTGGTAGTGTGAACCTGTTTGGTACGTTTTCCATCGGTTTTTGGTTAAAAAAAAAAAAAAAAAACGGCGCTCCGCGCCTCGCCCGGGGCAAGCCCCCGGACCCCCGGTTACCTCTATTTACATACTTCGGACGAAATTATTGAAACACAGAATGTGTTTTAGCTCACGCGTTTCACATAAACCCGTCTTCATTCTTAGGTTGAAGATTGGTTAACTTCCAATAGTGAGATAATAACTTAAAATATTTATAACTCATAAACCGCGTCATTACAAAATATCGCATAGGTTACACCAGATTACACGATCCTTAGTTCCGTATCATCGTCCCAGATTTTGTTACGAAATTTTGTTAGGTTTTTTGGCTAGTTAGTCCATGGCTAAAACACATGCCATGGCTTTGGAATTCATTCAGCTGATCAGTGATCACCCAGGCGTCTTCAGCATTCTCCCTTGACCCTCCCTCTCAAATGTCAGCTTCCTCCCAATATCCCGTTCTCGCAATATTCAGATCACCTGCTATGAATCAAATCATCGAAACACCAGCTCAATGAAATCATCAGAAATTAACAAGCGGTTGCAATCATGTTCACAATATCAGTTATTGAGAATGATCACCTGAGTGTACACAATTATTCAAATAACCATGCTCATAACTCAGCTTGTTCGTCACGCATTTCGCAGTAGTTAACATAATATGGTTGGATAAATCGAGAGCTTTCGAACGAATGGTCAACGAATTTCGGGGGATGAAAAACGACGAAGTACCATTTCCCTAGCAACGACTCGGTTGTAAGCGGAAATCACCAGAATGTTGTCGTCACAGATTTCGTCCCAGATTTCTTTAGCTTTTTTGCCTAGTTAGTCCATGGCTAAAACACATTCAGTGTTAAAAAAACAAAAAAAACGCGATCTAACGCTTCGAAAATTGATTTTCTTGCGGAGCGGAAATTCACACAACACATCACCATCCGTTCCGGGATTAGGAAATTCATAAATTTACTTCATGGGATCTTGCAGTCTAGGGGAAATTTATCTATCCTATGTGCGTCACGGGGTTCTGTATTCCGTCCCACACTCCTTACAATATCCTACGGGGAGAATGTTCCTAGATGCCTTCCTAACTTTTACGTTACGGGATCCTGCAGTACATTAGAAATTAAGATTAGAAAAATACCATAGAAATAAGATGGGTAACGAACGCCTTTCTCATTTGACCATGATGTCAATTCATTATCCACTGTCGTTCGCGGCTGATGACGTGCTGGATTTGATGTCTTTAAAAGCAAACAGAAAAGTCTTACTATAAACATTTTATGATCAACTAAATACCTAAAAATTGAACTTTTGTTGTTGTATAAAGATCAAGATTTATCATGATTGTAAAAAATGGTTTTAAATGTCACCTAAAATCCTTATTATGTACCTACCTACCTATTAAATATTTTTGCCTTATTAAAGATAGTATTTCATCATGTTTGTAAAACATTTCTTCTCCTGTGACTTAAAATTCGTATTTTAAAATTTATTGAAATGGGAAGAGAACCGATTGGCGAGGGGGGGAGGGATCTGGACCCCCCCCCCCCCCCCCCCCCAAGGCAAAATCCTGGCTACGTGCCTGGCTATGAGTTTACGTTTACGTGATGAAAAAACAGACGTATTAAGAGAAATCTACATGTAAAGTGCTGTATTCAGAGATAATATGTTGTATAGTATTTCTTCACTGAATTGAGCTGTCGCACTGCGGAGCACTATATATTGTGCGTGCCTTTATTTCAATTAATTGGGTGTGATTTGTAGGTATACTGACATTCATGAATGGAAGTGACCAAATTCCCTCTGCAAATTTCGATCCTCGATTCGGGACAACGCTGATTTGGTTCCTTGATATAAAAAGTCCAGTCATGCAGCATGACCCCATGAGCGAATTTTTGAAGAATATTACCGATTTTCACAACCAGCGAACGGCATTATTTCAATTTTTGACTGATTTTTCAACTTTGAAATTTTTGAAAACTTGATACATATTCTTATAGGAAATTTTACGCTGATTCCGAATATACCACATGTTAGTATGCTGAAAAATTTATTTCGCATGACAAATCGCAAAAAACAGGCTATTTTGACATTTTTTACTACATTTTTGAAAATTTCAACCCGAAGATGTAATCCGATCAAGCTGGCCAACGAACTTGAACTTTCGTTTTGTGCCCTTAACATTTTAAAATTTGTTTGAAGTTTCTAGCACAATTCTACGGACAGTTATCGTCTGGAATGACACATACATACATATATACATACATACATATACATACATATATACATACATATATACATACATACATATATACATACATAAAAAAAATGCGTTAAACTTCAGAATATGATTCAGAATAGCCTGAAACGGATTTCTGCATAATTTTTTTTCAAAAATTCACATTCTACAAATTTTGAGGTGAGAGCAATAGCTTAATTTTCTTCAAAAATTCGCTAAAAAGATCTACTTTGAACTATCTAGCAAGCAGTGGCGTAATTTGAGGAGGGGCAGGGTGGGCAGAGCCCCCCCACGATCACAGAGGATGTAGAAGTTCTTCTTGAAACGGATGCTGCGTGAACAATAATTAATAATTTCACATTACTAACGTCAGTACCAATTACGGTAAGTTCGAGAACGCAACCCGCAAAGCACGCCTGTTATGTGGGTCCAGTTACCTAGCAACTTCAAGGCTAACTAGGAACGCTCCTCCAAGGCTGGTTCCAGGGAGGGCCAAACGCCGTGGATAATATAATTGCCCATAATGCCCATCCAACAGAAGCGAAATAACTACAGTAAAAATAATGGTATGCTGGATACTATAAAGTGAAACAGTGGTGAAATTATGTCGTTCCCCCTCTCCTGAGGGGGGGCTGGCCCATCCTCATTTCCCTCAGGAAGCCAAAAGTCATTTTGCCCCTCTCACTGCCCCTAACTTTCCCCACCTTTACTGCCCTCCGATTCACGTTCGATTGATCGATTCAATGCAGTAGCATCGATTGCGTCCTTCTTACCATCAATAAGTTTTCTTACTCATAAAAGTCTTCAATTGTCCCTGATTTTTGGTATGAGTCCCAGTAGGAATAACGGTAAAATAAAATTAATAGAATCTTACAAGGACTAAAAAATGTCTGTGCTGTGGTGATTGAAATATCCATAGTCGAATGGAAACGATTGAAAGAATCGATATGTGAACCAACCGATAAATCATTTTAGTTCAGTTTGTTTACGTTTGTGAGTCTCTCATAAACGTTTGATGCCCTATATCCTGTATCTTATTCCGTGGTAATTGTCATACAATGTTTAACATGAAAGGAACCGTAATTAGTGTAAAAGTGAGTGCTAAAGTTACGAGTTATGAACCCCTTGGAGGGATACATTAAGATCTACAAAGACGATTGGATTGGAAACGGTAAGTCAATGACAAGCCTTGTGCTCCCCAGTTCATGAGCATTTTCTCATAATAAAGACAGATTTAGTTTGGTAAGAATGTTCTTTTTGTGTCCATCAAAAGAAGGGTTAATTACCTTAATTTAAGGTACGTAAGGTTATGCTGTAAAAATAATACAATGTGTCTCCCTACATAATGATTACTTTTATGTTCATTTTCTCTCGGTAGGTAGGTAGGTACCTAAGACTCAAATTCAAATTAGGTAATTCTAAAGTGATTGTTTTCGTTTAATTTTTTTCAACAATGAACCTTTGCAATAAACTATTTCTGGCATCGGCATCGAGGGAGGCATTTCTCCTCTGCGAAATCAGATGGGTAAAAATACCGATTGTCACTTCAAGGTTCGTTCGGGACAAAGTACAAAATAAATACCTATTGTGCGTCGTACTAAGCATAACGCTTTTTCCCATCTACTTCTTACATTCTCCTCTTCGTTATAATTTATTATATATCAGATTTCCATTGATTTTATATGACCCGGACTTTTTGACAAGGACTTTAAATTTGGATTTTCGGTTTTATGCAGATATAAGGTATAATTTCGGTGATTTTACATTTAATTTGCTACTTGCTAAACTTCTGCTGCAAGTGGCACACGCGAAAGTATTTTTCCTGAGGTCTACTTACGCTGAATTCAGGGGAAATGAGGGGGGGGGGGGTAACATTTCTGTGGGACACCCTGTATACATGCTACAATGCCCTCTTTGTGACTAGTAGTACCCACCATACACATTTTATACTATAGTTACATATACCTATAATCTTTGGCTGTTGTTGTTGCCCCTCCGTGATAAATTGCTTTGCTACGCCACTGCTAGCAAGGGGCTGTAGTGAACGATGTTCGTGCTATGAGTTTACGCGATGAAATAAAACAGACGTTTAAAGAGAAATCTACAAGTAAACTGCAGTATTCTGAGATAATATTATGGTGTATAGTATATTTCATCATTGATTCGGATTGGTTTGTAGGAATACTGACGTTCATGAATGGAAGTGCCCAAATTCCATCCGCCAAATAAGTTCTTCGATTGGGTACATACTGCAGGCTTGAGGACCTGATTGTATGTTTTGGATTGACAATTTTGATCGTCTACTATTAATTATTTAGAAGATTTATTTTGCCATTAAATTTGTAGTTAATTTCTTTTCACTAAAAATTCTGAATTTTCAAAACAATTCAACATGATATAGACAATTTCAACTTCCTACAGCGATAAGGAGAGAATTTAGCTTATCAGCTGATCAGGAAAGAGCCCTTCATTTTATTTATCTCTTGATGTCCTAGAGAGGCTTCCTGTCAAATTTAATCTTAGCTCATTCATCTGATCAGGACAGAGCCCATCATTTTGTTTATATTGTGATGTCCCTGAGAGGTTCCCTGTCAGATTTCAGCATACTACAGTCAAAAACATGACAAAGTAAAGAAGGGGGTTACTATTCAAAGTGTTTTAATGTCTCCTAAAATGGAAAATTAAATGGCTGGTCCATCAAATTTTAGACACCATGTATATATCTGTTTAATACTCATAGAGACTTCAGGATTGTATCCTTGGTTAAAATATATGTTATGTCCGTGTCTGAAGAACAGCAGAGGTTTCCGATCCGCCCAAAATGTACAGCAGTTAATAAATGAAATAATCCGCTTCCTTTCTTCATACTGTATTTACCCTGAAGGCCTGATGGCTTAGAGACCGAATTCACCTAGTGAACTACCTACTAGTCTAAATAATGATGATAATTTAGAACTACTGACAATGGCAGTTGATTTAGGGAGGTATTCCTCTGCTATTTACACATTTAATTTCATTTTCTAGCTGGATTCTTTTGTCTTCCGTTTGTGTGGTTGGTGAACTCAATCTGGTTCTTCAAGGATGCCTTCATCAAGCCGGAGTACGATGAGCAGAAATCGATCAGAAAACGTAAGTTCCTATTAGGGATGGGAATCAATTATCGATATTTCCAATCTATCGATATTTTGCCATTGATTATCGATATTTATTGGCGGTCTTCGATAATAATTCAACGATACATATTTTCCCATAAACTTCCCGGTTTAGAATGAATCGATATAAAAATTATTATTAAATAATAAAAACAAACGTCTATGTATTTCCCCCCACTAAAATACATAATGATTCCAAGTTTTGTACGCTTTTTATCAGACACCCTTCCCTTCCCTAGGATAGGATATCATGAGTTTTTCATTGCTGGGACTAAAAAGTCCTTATCTAATGGAACTTTCATGTGTTGGAATTTCACAATTTTGACCTCAGATTCGGATTCAGCACACTTGAAAACCCTCTAGTTTCAATATTTAGCGCAAAAAACCGTTTAGTTTGGCCAATAAACGGGTAGGAAGATCACTCGTGACATAGTAGTGCAAGGGGGCTGAGGGTTCTCCCAGGCGGGCGGGGACCGTGACGCCATCGTGAAAAGGAATTTGAAGAGCAGTATTCCTGGTCAGATACTCACCATATGGCACCTTTTTTGAAAAGCTCTCGCTTAGATCTTTTTATTCAGCAAACAAAAAATATCCATAAAAATTCCCTATTGAATTTGAGAATTTGAATAACTTATTTAATGGCTAATTTCCAAATACCTATAACTCCTGCTGTTTTATGCATTGAATAGGTTCGGTTTGTCCTGTTGTTTGTATGATTTGATTTGTATTCTGGAGTAGATTTTGCACTTTTTACCAAAGATTATCACTCAGCACCCTTGAAAACCCTCTAACAAACATTTTAATCTCAAAAATCCGATTAGTTTCCTCAGAAAACATATAAACACAAAGAGTTTCAGAATTGATGTACCATACTTTTTCCATTTAGTTTTAAACCTTTTCCACTTTCATTTAGAGCTTTTCCAGTTAGTTTGTACTTGGAAAAGGTCTAAATCTAAATGGAAAAAATAGGTATAACCTAAGTGGAAAAAGTCATAATAAAAGTTAAAAAAATGTCTAAATGCTATATATAAATTGAAGCATTTGCTTAAGACATTTCCAATCTTTAGATATCTTTTACATAACACCTTTTTAGAAAGCTCTCCCCCAGACCTTTCTGTTGAAAATAGGTATTTTTTTAATCAGGTGGAATACCTAACGGGTAGGTCTTACCCCTTTAGTACCTACATGAAGGATTCGGACATTTTTTTGTCGTTAGTTGCGAAAATGGAATTTATAGCCTTCTACGACTGGTATAAAAGTATGATAATAAATAATAATAAAGTTCTCGTATCAGATCAATAAATAAATAAATGCTTGATTGCAACTTGAAGACGCACAGGTGAGTTATCATTGACAAATAATGAGTACGATTTATTTTGGGGTACGTTCGCAAAGGATTGCAATTTTTGCTAAATTTAGGTAGGTACTGGTTGATTTTTGCCACTTATCTAAGTGAATCGTGCATTTCTACATTCTGTTAAAATCTCATAGCATTGTGGTTTTCAAGTCATATCAGGTTTAAAAAATAACTACCTCCCTACCCTACGGGGGGGGGGGGGGGGGGGGCTTACTGCAGTCGAATGTTGTAATTAGATATCACATCGAAGGGCAGTTGAAAAATTAAGTTGAAAGCGGTATCATAAAACCAATGACTATCGATCATTTAGGACCCATATATCATTATCTATGGTTAGGAAATGATATATTGATGCCATGGATACTATCATCGATGGCAATATCAATATTAGGCCATCACCCCTAAGTTCCTCTGGATTTTAACATGGATGCGTCAGTCACAACTTGGATTATAACATTAGGTTTGTTCCATCCACCTAACCGCGGTTAACCCACAGTCAGCACGCGGTCCACAGCCTCTATGATCGCGGTTGGACGACCGTAACCACGATCCAACCAAGGATGGAACGCTCAACCGCAAGTGGGGTAAAATAGCGTTACACCAGTCATTTCGTGTGACCACTCCATTGGACATTTTCATCGCCTTGACAACAGTCGACTGTAAACAACAACTCGTAGTGATTTTCAGATTTTCTATTCTCATTTTCAGCAACTCTGTAGTGATTTTTTCTCATTTTATTTCTGGCCGGTGTACAGTCCAAAGTTACAAAGGTCACAAAAATGGTTGATGAGTTCAACACAGAACTAAGGATTGGTAAGTACACTACTTACGTTTACATCTGAATAAGTTATGGTTCACAGAAACCCTGTCAACCCTAAGGATCTTGAATTTAGCGAAAAACGATCTTGAATTTAGCAATGCGATTGGGACGCCTTCCGAATAAATTCGGGCAATGTCAGTGTGTTTGGGACGAGAGTTTGCTTGATGATGATCCTTGAGCCTCGAGTGATGTTTGAACGGTCTTGAAGCCGTTTTCGTTCAGATACAACTTCGGATTGTTAGCCAAATTTGCATTCTATCATTGAGCAAATCGTACAATATAATATATACTTAGCGTCCACGAGCGAATTATTTTCAGCGTAGAAGCTTCTCAACGCATTGTAAAAATCTTGTGAATATCGTAGCTACTATTGTCCCAATCGCATTGTTAGGGGAGTAAGGGTAATACAGAGATAGGCATTTTTGCTGATTTTCACACGTTCGCCCCTAACACCTCTGATATCTCGAGAACGGTTACAGATAGAAAAAATCCGATAAGTCAAATTCAATTCAAAAAAGTCCAGTCATGCAGCATGACCCCATGAGCGAATTTTTGAAGAAATCTTAGACTTTTGACTGATTTTTCAACTTTGAAATTTTTGAAAACTTTATACACATTCTTATAGGAAATTTTACGCTGATTCCGAATATAACACATGTTAGTATGCTGAAAAAATTATTTCGCACAACAAATCGCAAAAAATAGGCTATTTTGAAATTTTTGACTACATTTTTGAAAATGTCTACCCTAAGATGTAATCCAATCATGCTGGCCAACGAACTTGAACTTTCGTTTTGTGTCCTTAACATTTTAAAATTTGTTTGAAGTTTCTAGCACAATTCTACGGACAGTTATCGTCTGGAATGACACATACATATGTATATACATACATACATACATACATACATAAAAAAATGCGTTAAACTTCAGAATATGATTCAGAATAGCCTGAAACGGATTTCTGCATAAAATTTTTTAAAAAAATCACATTCTACAAATTTTGAGGCGAGAGCAATAGCTTAATTTTCTTCTACAGAGGTGCAAGCGGAGGCGGGTTTGGAGAACCGTGAAGGTTCGGTTAGGACGGCCCTCACGTGGACGGAAGGGCTGACAAAACAGGTATTAGAATTGTATAAAATTCACCACAAAGAAGTGGGACGATCGATTCCGTCATTGAAAAAGTTATATGAACTCATAACAAAGTTGGTAAACGCTCAACAAAAGGCGAACCTCAAACCGTCCCAAGTAGAGCACAAGATGAGGAATCTAATAAAATGGTACAAGGCGGTGGTTGACAACAATTCGAAGACTGGTAGAGGTAAGAAATTTTTCAGATTCGAAACAGAGATGGAAGAGATATTCGGCCAAAGCAAAAAGATTCACCCGTCCATTTTACTTAGCGAAAGAAGGGTGGTATTATCTAAAGAACCAGTGAACCCGACGCATAACTCACCTGGTACTTCTGAACCTGACGTGACAAATAATAGTGAAGTTGGCGAGCACAGGGAGATGACACCACCTACCAACAACGCGGATTTGCAGTCAACTTCAAGCATTCTGCACACTCTACCACGAGCCGACTCCGTTGCACCTTCACATCGTACTCCTTCACGTTCCATCCCTCGGAAATCTCCATATTCCAGTTCACGTAGAACGAGAACCGTGCGCGATGCCAGACTAGCGGAGATTGCTGCGATGAGGAGGGAGAGGGCAGAATTCTACAAGCAACACCTGGAAATAATGCGGAAAGACGCCAAACAGCGAGAGATCATGACGGCGGTAATGACGGAAAGGAATGCCATTCTCCAGAAACTTTTGGAGAGTTACCATCCCGATTTCAAGTAGGTCACCCAATGATGGTAGTTTTGATGAGTTTGACTTGGGTGAAGCTCCTATTTTCGTAGCGTTCCTTTGATTCCAAGTCAGGGTTGCCTTTTCTTCCGTTTCAGTTGATTTATTAGTCACTGTATTTACCTACGACTCCATTTTCGTTTCTCTCTTCCTTTTCATTTGATTTATTAGTACATACCTAAGAGTTCGATAGTTCAATCATTATTTGTATGAGTCTGAATAAAAGAATGTGTGGTATTTTGTACCAAATTATTAGATCTGTTTTCTCTTAACCAAAGTCCTCAGTTGCCCCCCTTCAAGTTTTTGAGTTTCCCGCTCCTAAGTAAATGTCTGAATTTGTTTTGTTTGGGTTTAGGATAATTCTACGTACTTAACTTATAATTCAATATGTACTTATCCTTTTTCTGGAACTTAAAAAGTAAGAACAGAAAGACTGTTGCTGAAGAAGACAGCATTTATTTTATTTTCAAAAAATAAAAGAGAGATACCTAACTATTATGTGATATTACCTATTTTATTTCGAGTTTTTTGTTAAATGTTCTCGTTAAATGACCTTGAATTAAACATTAAACAACCAACTTTTTTGTGCTGTATGTCAAGTTGAATCCTCTAAATAACTACATATTCCTTTTCTCGAGCTTAAAAAGTAAGAACAGAAACACTGTTGCTGAAGAAGACAGCATTTATTTTATTTTCAAAAAATGTTTAGGGGTGATAGAGGTAACTATTATGTGATATTACCTATTTTATTTCGAGTTTTTTGTTAAATGTTCTCGTTAAATGACCTTGAATTAAACAACTAACTTTTTTGTGCTGTATGTCAAGTTGAATCCTCTAAATCACTATATACCTATCCTTTTTCTCGAGCTTAAAAAGTAAGAACAGAAACACTGTTGCTGAAGAAGACAGCATTTATTTTATTTTCAAAAAATGTTTAGCGGTGATAGAGGTACCTAACTATTATGTGATATTACCTATTTTATTTCGAGTTTTTTGTTAAATGTTCTCGTTAAATGACCTTGAATGAAACATTTAACAACCAACTTTTTTGTGCTGTATGTCAAGTTGAATCCTCTAAATAACTACATATTCCTTTTCTCGAGCTTAAAAAGTAAGAACAGAAACACTGTTGCTGAAGAAGACAGCATTTATTTTATTTTCAAAAAATGTTTAGCGGTGATAGTAACTATTATGTAACTATTATGTGATATTACCTATTTTATTTCGAGTTTTTTGTTAAATGTTCTTGTTAAATGACCTTGAATTAAACAACTAACTTTTTTGTGCTGTATGTCAAGTTGAATCCTCTAAATCACTATGTACTTATCCTTTTTCTCGAGCTTAAAAAGTAAGAACAGAAACACTGTTGCTGAAGAAGACAGCATTTATTTTATTTTCAAAAAATGTTTAGGGGTGATAGAGTTACCTAACCATTATGTGATATTACCTATTTTATAGCGAGTTTTTTGTTAAATGTTCTCTTTAAATGAACTTGAATTAAACATTAAACAACCAACTTTTTTGTGCTGTATGTCAAGTTGAATCCTCTAACTCCTTTCAAATACGTGTATCATTTCAAAATGTGGTATTACTTGGAAGCCCATGGCCATCATTACTACTAAGCCGCTTCTTGTTAACATGACAAATTTTGTAAAGAGGGGGCCGAACAGCATGGCCTCAACATACACCTTCATACGTGAGCTAAAAAATGAACTAGAAATGTTAAAATGCAGGTTCCTTAATAAGGGTTTGTGAAGTGTGCGTTGGTACACCAACTCACCTCTCCTTAACCTGTCATGAAGGGAGCTTGCAAAATCCGGATATTTTCATATTTTACAGAATGTACGTAGGTATTAAGGGAGAAATAGACGTTTTTCACCTACATACAATTGACTGGTCACAAAAATGAGTTTGACACCCGATTTTACTGTATTTTTTGGAGCTGAACTGAACGGTGATACAACCCTTCGACTTTTTTTAAACACCTACCCGTACCAAATAAGAATTCTGATTCCCCGTGAGACAAATTGGATGCAACATATAGAAGCTGGTTAACGAGGAATGATGAGACAGGCAAAGCAGCGATGGATAAATTTGCAATCTTATTTAATGAAACTTATATAAAAACTCGTGTGATATATAACACTAGCCATTACAATGAAAATAACAATCACTTCTTAACGACATAGTCAGCCAAAACTTGTTACTGCAAAACATATATAGCGCGATATTCTATCGCCCAACGAGGTGTTCACCAGGTAATTGCGGTACACCACTCCTTCGTTAGAGTCTGGCTCCGTCTGGTCACCCTCCTCGTCGTCAGCTACCTCCTCGTCCTCAGGTTCGATGACATCATCGGGGTTGGAAAATGAAAATTCTGGGTCGTCATCTAAGGCAAGGTTGTGAAGCACGGCGCAGGCTCGAATGAAGTGGGCGATGTTATCCATGCTCCTCAGTTTGCAGTGATACAGTTGACGAAATCGCTGTTTCATCATGCCGAAGCAATGTTCAATAACAGACCGACAAGAACTCAAAATTTTGTTGAACCTTTTCTGATCCCTGGTTAGCCGGTCGAAATCTTTAAAGGGCGTAATCAGGTTCCTTAGACATGGATATGCACTGTCTGCGAAAACTACGTTGTCGACACTTAATTCTACGATGTTTTGCCCGAAGTCAGAACGGCTGTAGACTCTGGCGTCGTGCACCGAACCTGGGAATCCTATAAATACGGATCGAATTTTTGCCTTGTGGTCGCAGACAGCTTGCATCTGCAAAAAGTAAAGAACTCATTATAGACGCAGCTACATGATCAATTAATTAAATAAAATAAATAAGTCATTAATGACATGAACCCACCTACATAATCAATTAATTATTAAAGTGTGACATTTTACTCATGTGTATAGAATGATGGGAATGTGTTAGTATGATAAAATGATGAGGCAGAAAACTATTCCTCAAAAGTGAATGCATGTACCGAACTTCATTTGGGCATTAATTTTCGACTTAACACTCACATCATCTGTGTTTGTACCGGGGATTTTTTCGCGAATTTTCGAGGAAAATTAATTAGGCCGTTCGAAAATTACCAAAACCCCGAGGTGGGGTGGGATGGGGGGGGGGGGGGGGGGGGGGGTCCCAAACTTCGTCCATAACGAATATTCGTCCTGGACGAATCTTCGTCCATAACGAATATTCGTCCTGGACGAAGAATTTCGATTCGAGATTTTGAATTTTTCGTATGAACGATTCATATCGTATGAACATATATATATTTATATACATATGTATGTATATAAATATATACATACATATGTGTAGTTTGGCACAATAACTGCCGTAATTTTGAAGATAAAATGTTTGTACTTGGCACAATCTTCTCCTCAAAAGTAATAATGAGTTCGTTAACCGGCCCAATCGGACAATGCGGCGGGGTTCAAATTTGCAAAATTGCGGGGGAAAAAATAAAACTGTTTTCAATATAGGCATGTAGGGTATCATTAAACATGTTGTTTGGGCTGCTGAATCGATTGCAACTAGTCCCACCTCACAAACTGTTCCCAATTTTACAATATTACGGACCAGAAGTCTGAGAACTGTTCATTCGTAACGTAGATATGCATTTAGAGCGTTTTTTCCTCCCCAAAATGATCTTTTTTGCATAATTTGTCATATATACATACTACCGCCCAAGTAGTCGTGTTCATTCAGATTACAATAGAACGAATGACCTTGCATAATTTGTCATATATACATACTACCGCCCAAGTAGTCATGTTCATTCAGATTACAATAGAACGAATGACCTCTATTGCAATTTCTTTTTTCCAAACTATTTTTTTTTTTGGAAATTCGCTCCTTGAGCCATGCTGCATGACTGGCATTTTTTTCCTACATTCGAGAAAGGGTGCAGGGGGGTCTACTGAAGAGTTTCCCAGGCCTCTTAAAGCAATAGGCCTGTAATCTGAGGTGAAAAAAGTCATTTGAAATGTTCATTGCTCTCACCTGAACGGAGAAATATTTCTTTCTATTGCAATAGCTGTCTGGGTCGACGGACGGCTTATCAATACGTGTGCGTACCATCTACAGCTCCTATGGCTTGTGGGAATCCCTTCGCACGGAAAACAGTCTCAATATCTCTTCGTTCCTGGCGAGATGGCCACCTGCATAGATAAGTAGAAAATTGAAAACCTTGACATTAATGACTAATTGAAAATGAAAATGAAAAATGAGTGGTCTGGAAACGAGGTTGAGATCTTGAAAAATTTTCTTCTATTATCCCTAAACTAGCCCCTATATCGGTCTGAAATCGGATATTCTTTGTGATGGCGTGAATTGGATCGCTTCGGCAACAGTTCTGTCCGATTCTGCGTTAAGTATAACTCGGGAAATGGTATATGAAATATAAAACTCAAGTTGAAAAATGCTGGCAAAGTGAGGGTATTGCAGAAATAGGCATTTTTGTTGATTTTCACACGTTTGCCGCTAAAACCTCTGATATCTCGAGAACGGTTACAGATGGAAAAAATCGTATGTCAAACTTGATTCAAAAAAAACGATTTTCTTGAAGGTTCTAAACAGAATTTCTGTCAGATCACATTTTACCCTCATTTTGAGCGCTACAGTGAGAAACGGAATGGAATACACAGAATAAAAATTCAGTCGGAAATGGGTCATTTTCTCCTTTGTCGTGAGTCACAGAAATTTGGCAATGGTTCCATTGAATTCTACGCGAAAAAATACATGGAAAACCACCCTCATCATGACGTTTAAAAATTATGTGGGATATGGGGGTAGCATACCCCATATCTCGAGAACCGTTTAAGCTATCGATGCGCGGTGGGTATCGTTCGATTCAGCACGAAAAAATACATTAGAAATGATTTTTTTGATGGAATCATCAGGTTTTGGTGGATTTTTGAAGTTTTCAAAATCAAATTTGGACTACTCAGCATGAACCCATTTTGCTGGTTAACGAACTTTGCCAAGGGAATCGGAAGAACTATTTTTGTGCCAAATATGAATCCTCTAGCTCAATCCGTTCAAAAGATAGCGTGCGCAATGACGTATATTATATATATATATATATATATATGTGTGTGTGTGTGTGTGTGTGTGTGTGTGTGTGTGTGTGTGTGTGTGTGTGTGTGTGTGTATGGTTCAATATATATATATATTGAACTATATATATATATATATATATATATATATATATATATATATATATATATATAAAACCAAAAAAGCGTTAAAACCTAGGATCTGAACCAGAATGGAATGAAACGGATTCCCATGCAAAAAGTTTTTATAAATGTTCATGCTCAATTATTTGACGCGATTGCAGTAGCTTCATTTTCTAAGAAAATTCGCTAACATCTCAACACCAAGCCAAAAAACCTTTTCACCTTACAATTTAAAAAATAAGGGCTCATAACTAGGGATAACATACGAGTAACATGAGGGGGTAGGAAGGTACCTACCGTATAACTTCTTCGGAAAGGTTGCTGACAAAATGTATGCGGAAAGGTTGCTGACAAAATGTATGAGGCGCACGTTTACTCGGAACAACGAGCTGATTGTTACATCGAACCGATCAGCTACATCCCGGTATGAAGCGGTCTGATGGCCAGCAAACCAGAAGAAAATGGGGGTCTGAAAAAAACCATAATATTAGAAACGTTACAATTTCCTACCAAGCTGCAAGACACAAACCATACAAAACTCATCATGTTCGTTATCTATTCTATATTGACGATACCTTATGCTGAAAATTGTTCACCTGGCTACATACCTGTTCATACGCGGTCATTTTCCCGTACCTTCCGCGGATGCTCTCACGGAAACTGGCACTCGCCTCGTACCTTTCAGCCAGGAAGGCGGCCACTCTCTTGCTGAGCCGGAAGTGCTCACGGAATTGTTCATCTGAGTAGAGGGTGACCGTATCTCGAATAAAACATTCATTCTTCGGTCTTGCAGCTTCGTCATCTTCCATCATCATCATCAGACTTTCAATGTCCTCATCGCGTTCAAAATCATTTGTAGTGAACACTTCATCTTCCAGTTCATTTGTCGTCAACTCTTCTACAAATAATCTTTCCAGTTGATTCATTATTAACTTCACACCGAACACAGAGTACAAGACGAACGAAATAGGCACACGACGAAAACAAAACGTTCCACGAACAAAAACAAGAAAATTAACGAATAGAACTGAAACAATGAAACAGACTCCTAACTAAATGAATTTCTCAGAATAAAATAGAGAATATAGAAATGAATTTCTCAGAATAAAATAAAGAATAAAGAGAATGAATAGAGAAATGAATTTAGAATAAAATAGAGAATAGAGAATAAAGAATTTCCCAGAATAGACCTACACGCATTGACGGTAAATTCGCAAGTGTTTTATCTTAGAAAACAAACATATGAAATAATTATTTTGCGAAGAAACCAGGGAAAAATATAAATCAATACTGTTTGGGATTCAAATAAATCTTTATTTTTCAATCTTGAAGCCATTTTCCACAAGTAGGTTGAGGTGTTCACCCACCGAGCTCGAATTTCAAATGAGGAAGGTTATGAGTAGGTTTCAATTGCGTGAGGTTTCCTATAACAACCGGAATGAACCGCACTCCATCGGGTGGTCGGTTTTGGTTCGACCGCGGTCGACCCGTGGTCGACCACGCTGCTATGATGGAACAGCGGTTCAACCGCTGTGTTGAGCTGATTTGATAAACAACCGATAAGTAATATTGGATTTATTGCTTAGAAACATAGCTAAGCGAAAACGTAAGTAGACAACTTTTAAGCTTGGAAACAGTCGCTGCCTAAAATTTGTGCCCACGGGTTGCGATGTAGTGAGTGATTTTATTAACACGGTACACAAGGAAAAAATCTAGTTTGTCCAACTAATGTATGTTACTAAAGGATTTACTTAAGATATTTTTTTATTTTTGAGATGCGAGCTTGCCCGCATCTACACCACTGATATAAACACATCATTCTGGTCTATTACAAAATCAATCCTTACATCGCAACCCGCAGACAAGTGCTGACTCTCTGTACTCTTTCTCCAAAAGTAGAAGCGTTTGGTAGGAGCTTTTCTGGGACGAATAAAATGATGGGATCCTTCCTGATCAGCTGAGTGAAATGAATTCTCTCCTGTTCGCCTATAGAAGTTAAAATGAAATGTCCTAGGGATGTCAAGAGACGAATAAAATGATGGGCTCCTTCCTGGTCAGCTGAGTGAGCTGGATTTTCTCCTGTTCAGACTAGGAAGTTGAAATTTGATAAGGAGACTCGGATATTGAGACCATTGCAATTATGGGCTCTTTCCTGAACAGCTGTGTGAGCTGAATTATCTCCTATTCGCACTAGGGCCTAGGAAGTTGAAATTTGATAGGCAGACTCTCTCTGGGACATCGAGAGACGAGTGAAATTATGGGCTCTCATTGGGGTCTACGAAGGTGTAAAACTCAGTTTTCATATTCCCAAAAATCCTCATGTTTCTAATATCCCAGTGTTGTTCAAATTCAGATGCTATAGAAATGTATGTTTGACACTTTCATAATTGATGTTCCGATACAATCGGGTACAAAGTAGTTATATCATTGATTGTGACGATTATATTGAATGGCATTAATCGGTTAAAAAAAAAAAAAAAAATCGTTTGGTGTTGAGATGTATCGAAATTTTTGAAGCATCGATTTCGATGTTGCAACCACACGCTCTCCCACTTTAAACGTTTTTGCTATAAAAGATTCAATCAAATTGTTTTCTGTTTTGTATTCAAATTTCCTTCACTTTCTTTAAACATGTATCATGTTTACCGCTGGGTTTTGTGCTTGAAAATTAAGCGAAATTCAGCGCAGCCGACATGTTTTCTATTGATTTTCACGTACAACCAATGCATTCCTAGGGAAGTCTAACTCCCTTAGTTTTCATTGCAGGAAAATCGTTCGCCACTTTTTGGAATACTCTCATTTTATCACAAAATCTCATGATCCGTAAGCCGCTGTAGTGTGAAGGAAACTTGGATTTATTACGCAACGTTATAAACTAATATTGCTAAGTAACCATAGTGGACTAGTAATGCGAAAAGAAGGCACTGCATGGCAGGTACTATTGAGTAGTAGGTACTAGAGGATGCCATAGACCTCTGACCAGCTGATTGGCTCCTAAAGCTGATTTCTATGGTAATTAATCTCTGAAGCTGAAATTCGAAACAAGGCCTCTGTGAGACAGGTGGAATAGAATTTTATAGTGTGGAACCACCATAATCTGCTGAGGTTCCTAATTTCTATGCTATTCGTCCTATGAAGCTAAAATTGTAAACTGAGCCTATTGACCATTTAAGTTTAATAAAGAAGAAATGACTGTGAAGCGTATTTCTACTGCACATGATGGTGTTGAAGATATTTGTGCAATTGAAACCACCATTGATGGGAAACAGACTTTCCTTGTACCTCCAGTTGTACCAGACACCAGGGGCCTATTTCATAAAGCAACAAGTTACAAGCCGATTTTATGTACAACTTGTAAAACATGAGTGTGTATGCGTTTCATTAAGGTACAAGTGTAGACTTGTAATGCACTGTGAAAATTAACAGGTGTACAGGCGAATTTGGACAAGTTACAAGCGTTTCCCCATCATTTTGAACAAGTCACTGTTTTACAGTTGTAAAAAATGGCCGATTTTTAACCTAGGCCCATTCACTTGTAAACTTGTTGTTTTCCAGCATTGTGAATTGCCAATTTTTTGGTGTTTAATAGGTATGTGGGAATCATATTCTGGTGAAGAATATAGACGAGAAAGAAGCATTCAGCGTAGAAAACGCCAAAGATTTTTCCAGCCACGAATAAACGCTCATTTCGTGGGTATTTTAGGGTTTAACGGGAGATTTAGGATGTATTCCGAGACCCTAGAAACATTCAAATGGTGCGTGACCTTGTGCAATTTTCCTGACCCTGATTAATCGTTTCCGCTTAATGAAGGAGAAAAATCCGATTATGCCAGCCATCAGAATAAGTTGAATTCAAATACACACTTTCTCCACTTTTCAGTTTATAATTTGTCTGCCTTCCAATAATTACACACTGTCATGTGCGATAGACATCCTATCGTGTACTTAACACCGTTTTCATGTTATGATTCGTTGACAAAACTCCAATATCGGCAACCCGCTTGACGTTGTTCATTTCGTTCGTCCCCACACGCCATTTTTCTTTTCTGCTACACTTGTAAACTTAGCTTCTACAAGCGCTACTTTTCTACACTTGGACTCTTTGTTTTGGCGAAACACTTGGTTTAGTTTACCTGTACTTGTTAACTTGTACACTTGTAACTTGTTGTTTTATGAAATAGGCCCCAGGTACATCCACTCAAGAGTGACACTAGACACTTCTTTGCATCGAACTTGATATGATGGCCCACAGTCCGAAAGCAGTGGTTTTTGAAGTTGTAATAGACTTGTAATAGGAGGCTGAAATTTGGAATTTATAATCTATAGGTCTGCTGTGTACGATTGACAAAGTGAGGACTACACAGATCAGCTAATTGAGCTTGGGAGCTAATTTCTCTCCTAATAGACCTAGCGTTGGACCAGGCCATGAGCATCACATTGCCTCAAGTCAGTGGGTTAGGAGCAGTTAGACTTCCGACGATGATACCACGGGAACCAGAAGACGAAACTGAACTTGAAGAAAGGGAGTCAGCTCTACTTGAAAAATGAAAACAAGTTGAGATTCTCAGACAGGAATCGGAGCATGAGAGAATGCAATTGGACGAAATGAGAGAAAGGAACAAAATAAAGTCTGAAGAAAAGGAACGAGAAATAAGAAGAGTGGTGATAGAAAAATCAACTGAAAGAAAGAAAGAAGATTTCAAAAGAAAGAAAGACTAAATAGAGGAGAAAATGCGGGAAGAAACGTTTAAAGAACAAGCAGAGTTGGCCAAACAGAAGTTGGCCTTGGCAGCTGAGAAGGCGAGAATGGAAGCAGCAATAAGTTTGCAGAGGCCATCTGAAAGTCCCCAACTACAACCACTGGACATGATGAAGACGAGGGCTGAGCTTAAAGCAGCCTTGAAAGCGGCTCAAGAGGCCAGAGAGGTGGCTGACAGAGAACGAAGGTGTCAAACAGAGCTGAGGAAATCAGTTGTAGAGGTAACGTGGGATCAGAGAGGCAAGGAGCAACAGTTAGTCATGAGAGAGCGTCTCCAACATGCTCAAAGAGGCAGAAGTAAAACCAGCAGAAGCGACAGCAGCTCTTGACTAGGCTCAAACACGAAATGAAGAAGTAGAGATGAAGCAGCTTGAAATCAAAGAAAGTCTGAGACGAATTGAAACCAAAGAACGAGTTTGTCGGCAGAATGGATGCATTTTCTTGAGTGCTCGGAGTATCGCGAACGCGAGTTATCAGTTCTGTTTATTCTTGGACGATTTGGCGTATAAATTCTAATCTAAAATTTCTACTTCTACAACATATGATACATTTTGGCCCTAAATTAGTTTACTGATGTTATCTAGGTGAAGAATTATTAATTGAAAAGAAAGTTCACAAAAGACACCTTAAATTTACAAAACTTAAACTTATAAATTATAAAATTTATAATGGAATAGAACGTCTTTCTATAATATATAAAATTATATTATATGGAGCCTATATAGGCATGCTGTGTATGATTGACAAAGTGAGGACCCACTCAGATCAGCTGAATGGGTTCAGGAGCTCATTTCCCTCCTAAAAGACCTAAGAGGCTGAAATTTGGTATGGAGCCTCTAATTAATTCTATTAATTGAAAAGAAAGTTCACAAAAGACACCTTAAATGTATAAAACTTAAACTTATAAATTATAACATTTATAATGGAATAGAACGTCTTTCTATAATATATAAAATTATATTATATGGAGCCTATATAGGCATGCTGTGTATGATTGACTAAGTGAGGACCCACTCAGATCAGCTGAATGGGTTCAGGAGCTCATTTCCCTCCTAAAAGACTTAAGAGGCTGAAATTTGGTATGGAGCCTCTAGCGGCATACTGTATACTATTGACAAAGTGAGGACCCACTCAGATCAGCTGAATGGGCTCAGGAGCTCATTTCCCTCCTAAAAGACCTAGGAGGCAGAAATTAGGTATGGAGCCTCTAGCGGCATACTGTATACTATTGACAAAGTGAGGACCCACTCAGATCAGCTGAATGGGCTCAGGAGCCCATTTCCCTCCTAAAAGATCTAGGAGGCAGAAATTTGGTATGGAGCCTCTAAAGGCATACTGTATACTATTGACAAAGTGAGGAACCACCCAGATCAGCTGCGTGAGCTCGGGAGCTCATTTCTCCCCTAATTTACGGAGGACGCTGAAATTTGGTATTTAGAAACATTAGGTACTACGTGAGAAAACACGATACACGATTTTCATTTAACGGTAGCCACAGAAAATCGACAATAATTTGTTTTATTCATATAAAATTGGTGATTAACGATTTCTTTGCACTTCAAGTGCTCAAATTTCAAAACGATGTAAAATAATAGGTAGGTATACGATTACTTACAAAAATTCGCCCGTACTATCATGCTGCATGATAGGAACTTTTTCCATTTTTATTGAACTTGTCTTTTTTTTATTTGTACAGTTAACCATTAATAAAATAATAGTTGGTGCTGTGTTATACAAATCTACTTTTGTCTTCTCCAGTGGTTATTTGGTCTGCGCTTGGAGCTCTGCTGTGGGCAATCATAGTGGCTTCCTGGGTCACCATCTACCAAACCCACCGCGTCGCTTGGGGTGAATTCGGTGACTTCATATCCATCGTCACTCCAACTGGGTCGGCGTAGCTCCATCACGCAATTCCCACCAAAAACACTATCTTCTAGGTAACTACCTGATTTTAAATTTTGAGTTACGTTCTCACTACTCCCATCATTATGTCAAATGAACATGAATGAATGAATCATGATGTGTTTAGAATCGGCCTCCAATTTTGTAATTTTGACAAGTCCAGTGCTGTAAATCTAGTAGATTGTTTAAGGTTTTCATAAATGTCTCCGATAACCAGCTTAATAGGAGTTTCAATTGCAGAATAGCTTAGTTTAGTGTTTGTCTTCTTCTTATTGTTATTTACAAAGGCTCCATATTTTCCTAATAATGCAAGAAGTACTACACTCCAAAATTTAGAAAAAAAAGTTATGCCTAGCTTGATGAAAGTGATTGTTTGCATGTTGAAACCATAACTTTGGGAAAAATGACCAGGATTCCCAATAATATTTACATTTACTAATATTGTACGTAAAGGTCTAACATGTACATGATACATATGATGATGATGAAAAAATATGAATAAGTGAAACAAACAAGACCTTTTAAAATTTAAAACACTCGTATTTTTCTTATTAAAAACAAAGTCAAAATACATTCACTCAAAATGAATCAAAAGGAGGTTTAAGTAACTCTTCATCAAAAACGATTTTTGCGCTCCCGTTTCCCAATTAGTGTTAACAAGCTCCTCGCCTCAAAAGCCAATATTGGTCTATAAGAAAGTCATAATTCACTCTATTTTGGTATGAAGGGTTAACCCTCTAACCAGAAACAAGAATCCAGTTGTATTGTTTTATGTGCTTAAAATTCATTTTTGTTCTTATTGGGCTTTATCTGGAAACTTAACTCTGGTGTATAAGTGGGTTCTGTTGTAAACGTAAGCATGTAATTGACGGGTCTTTCAATGAATTTAAATGTATTTCAACACTACATGAAAGGAAAGAGTAGGTTAATTTTGTACGAAATTTCTTTTATATATTAACGATTTTTAAAATAAATAAAAGTAAAATAAATCGTTTTTATCTAACTACCTAGGGTTGTGTTCATCGACCATTCTTCCCTGTTCCTACTTCATTTGTTACTTTGAACAATGGATCTGAAAGAAATACTGTTAACCGAGCTGGGTGGGGTATGTCCATAGAACAACCTGAATTTTATATTTCCAAAATTGAAATATTTTTACACATTGTGTAAAATAGTGTACACATAGTTATTTTAAGCGAATTTTCGTAAAAAATAAAGCTATAGCAATGGCTCAAAAAATTAAAAATGAAATTTTTCTTCGTGTTAATCCGTTTGAGGCATTCTGAAACGATTCTTGGATTTTAACGCTTTTTCACTTATGAATGTACAGGGTGTAGTTTAACGTCAGTAGAAAATGTTGCTCGCTTGAGGAAGTTATACTGCACTCCCAACTTGGCAGACGTTTTTTTCTGTTGGAAATTCTTACAAACAAATTAAATCTTATAAAACTATGTGGAACCACGAAAAGTTTATTAGGGGATGTTGCTCGCTTCGCTCGCAAGGTATTGCTGTATATGTTCAGCGAAATTTCGAACATGACAGATACTAAGGCCCATTTTCACCTTAAAGTTATTTACAGAGATTGGCCAAACTCCATTAAAAATAATCTTGGGGATCAAACCTTGGCGTCTGTCACCAACTCATAACTCGTTTAAACCGTTGTGATGCATAATCTTATCGTCCAATATGAATATGATTGTAATCGCGATAATTATTCGTTGATTTTGAGTCAACTGCGATTATATTCGTCTGTCGGTGATTACACGAATGCATCTCTTAGAAATGCATCATGGTCATTAATTTCAAGAGGGCGACCCTCCTATAATATGCAAAGTTTTGCTAATATGACCTAGCTTCAGAGGGACGTCCTTAAAGTGAATTCAACGATTGGAGCCCAGCCTATTTGTCTCAAATCTATTTCAATAGGACGTCCCTCTGAAGCTAGGTAATACTAGCAAGGCTTCACATATTATAGGAGGGACGCCCTATTGAATTGATGACTGTGACATATTTTTATGGGTTGTATTCGTGTAATCACCGACAGACAAATAAGATTACACGAATACGAATATAATCGCAGTTGACTCAGAATCAACGAATAATTATCGTGATTACAATCGTATTCGTATTGGACGATAAGATTATGCCCAACACTGGTTTAAACCCGAGTTTGGAATGTTTCCCTAACGGAGTTAGGCTAAAAGTCCAATAAAATTCGCTAAAATGTTTTGAACGATTTGAACACGGGGACAATGTATAAGTTGACGTCAAACCTTCAAGGGATTGCTATTCTTCATCCTGTTCACGTTCTATCATAATTTATTATGCGTTTTTCCTATCATCCTAATCTCATTTTTATTACATCTTATCAATTTGATTGTTGAAAAAGTTATTCAGAACTTACTTGTCCGACGGGAGCTCCAGACTTCGAGGACTTTCAAACTGTCGGATTCACGAGTCAAAACCTCCACCAAAACTCGATGTCGCCCGATTCCTCGAAGGGCGGAATCAGCTATCGGATCTTCCTCGGGCATCTTCGAGGAATCAAATATATTGCGCCGTCGCTGGGACCGGCGGATTGGCCGGGTAGCCTGTAGGGAGCGCTACGGGGGCTAAGAGGCCCGGCTTCGCCGTCGTCTGCCTCCCCTTGCATGAGGAAATAAGACGGCCGACGTTCCATCGAAATAGCCGAGTTATTAGCTCGTTTCGATGCCTCTATGTACAGAAATAGAGGGTTTAGGAAGGTGGACTCGCTTGACAGAGCGTCTTTCCTTTGCTCGTATGTCAGGGTCCTACCTTGTAGTCTTGAAAAAGACTTCCTTGGACGGTAAATTAGAGCGGATGAGCAGAGTAATTTACCGGCGTATCCCAGCGGTCGGTGACGAGCCTAATGCTACGAAACCCGGGTGATACGGCTCGGAACGTCCCTCGGGCGTACGATCTAAAGAGAATATCGATAGATGTACCGGGTGGCGTCCTGACAGATGAACTACGTTGGGCAATGAGCAGGATGAATAATCACTGGACTCGTAGATGCCAATGCGGGATCTGTGGGCCCAAGTGCCAAATTGCATGAATCCATTGTAAATCAAAACTGTGAATCTAACAAACAGCTATTAGCAGGTGACTCTGGCCAGACTTTGAGATTAAGCTCGAGCCGCCTCAGTAGGGGTTTCGTCTGGTGATAGACGTTAATCTTCGTTAATGTAACGGCCCAAAAATATTTGATACCTCGACAGGAGTTCGAACTCGCGTCATCACAACTACGGGAAATTCCCCCGCAGTTGGGACACTCTAACGATCAGAGCTAAGAGGCCAGGGTGACCAAACCTCTTCGACTGTAAGAGTTATTTTCCTGGAGCGTAACATTAATTTCCATTGTTTTCGAAATCAAACCCGTAATGAAAGTTGGCCTGAGGACATTAGGTATTCACATTAAACAGCTCGGATTTCATCATAATTATATTTCCATTCAAATGTACAAATTTGTTCGCAACTATTGCCTAAAAAATTGGTCTTTATCAATTATGGCAAATAGATTTCATCAATAATATTAAATCTTCCTATAAATTTAAAAAATTAACAAAATTTGAAATTATTTACAATGGTTTTTCTTCCAGTATGTGTTTAACACAAATGCTAACCACACTAATCAATCAGTGCTCCTAATCATTAACAAGGTTTACTTCGTTAAGTCCAATCTTTTCGCATTTAAAAAAAATTTCGTGGCATTGTAGAAATTATTAAAAGTTACAGCAATTTTAACATGTCCTATACATAGGATTGGCGTTAAATTTTTATGTAAAACGGTTTTATTCATGCCAATTATTAATTCATTTTTTGTAATTCCACGCCAAAGGAAAGCATGAAAGCTCATCTGTGATCTATAACGGTTGTTTTTTAAGAACATAATATGACACTAGATAAAACAAATATTATGAATGTCTCCTTCGTTTTCTGCTTTCTCGAAATGCACGAAATGTTATAACAATATAACTAGGTCATATGAAAAATTAAACTTCATAAATGGAAACAAGACCAGACCTGTGTACTTCAACGAGAGAGCTAATCGAATAACATCTATCATATCTGGTTAAATGAAATGACAACATTTAACCTTTTTAACTTAATATTTACAATCACAATTTAAGCGATCATGGTCTTTATTAAATTTCAAGTAGGTACAAATAATTTTGAGTACGTTTTTCTAATTTTAGTCCGATAATTTTTGAGCAAATAAATCGCTTAATAAACGATGAGCAATTATCGAGTGCAAGGTGAATAGCTAATTTGAAAATTTGGGAAAGACGTAGGTTTTGTGAGTTATGGGTGGAAATGAATGCTGAGCTCTTAGGGTTCAGCAGCATTTTCGTAATAAAAACGTTGGAATGACAAACTATACACATCATTCTGACCTATATGTCCAACTTATCTAGATTTTTACTAAGAATTACTTTTGGACTAATCTGGAATTACTTTTGATGTCATGTATTCTTGAGATGTGAGCATCCAGACCACCAAACTAAGGCGGATCATGCTCAGCCTTTTTGTCAAATAGAAAGGTTTTGTTTTGCAAAAAGGCTAAAAAATACCAGGCTGATTGTCAATCCTACGTTTCTATTACAAAAAGGCGCGGTATGTCGTAAAAAGGCTGATTACACAATAGGTCTGCGACATATATATACAGTATATGTATGCATATCTATAATATATATATATATATATATATATATATATATATATATATATATATATATATATATATATTTCTGACGACATCACTCCTTAAAATTGAGTCGCCTAGAATCAAAACGCATTCTATCCACGTTTTGAAAAAAGTGAGATAAGGGCGGTTTCCTATAGGAAATCAAAACGCAACCCATCCAGTGGATAGGATACATTTTGATTCCAACTCTCGTTTTTTTGCCGTCTTCAAGGCTGTTTTTCAGAGGGAAGGAATACGTTTTGATTCCAAGTCACTACACCATTGAATTTGCAGAATGTTATTCAGAAAAAACTTCATTAACTATAAACTAGAACATCAGAAGTTTTTGCACAAAACTATGAGAAAAATGTACTTAAACTTCATTAAAATGCGCTAAAACAGCAATAAATTGTTGAAAAATCGAAAATACTATGTAATAGTTGTAATACTTATATGAAGAATACGTATACATGATAAGTATGTGAAGCCCAATTTCATTTGTAAACAGTTTTTCGCCATAATTTACTGGTTAACTATTTCAGGGCACATAAAATGCTCACTTACAAAACAATTTCACGTACCTAAATATGAGTAAAATTCGCTCACATGGTAATGCTTACCTCGCCATGGGTTCGCAAAACTTGGACCATGTGCAGCATGATATTTGGTGATATGTGATAAAAGTTATTGTAGGTGAAAACTGTATGATGTAAATTATAGTACGGTCTTTGCAGAAGACTGTTTACTTATGCAGCTGACATGTTACACAGCCCATGGTGACTTTTCAGACAAAATATTTTAAAAACCCTGCGGGAACGCGGATTTTGAAAAGAAGCCGAAGTTTTACTCTCCCCTATTGGCTGCCCTGCGCCTCCCCACTCTCCAACATGTTGGAGAAAAGCGTTTTCACTTTGCATAGAAAACTAATACTCTGAATGTGCATAACTACACTTCACTCTCCCTTTCTTTTTCTTTTTTCAAATTCAAAATCTTGTTTTTTTTTAAATATTGTTTTGACTCTGTTTCGGGTTTTTGTGCGTACTGACGACGTTTTTGTTATTTTTTAACGTTGGTACCGATGGATCCGAGTCGTAAAAGATCAAAACCTCGAGTTGAGTCGGAGATGCCTCATGGCGGAGGCTCCACGTCCACTGGTAAACCGATCTGAGTCGGATTTTCCCGAAGTCCATCTAAGAGTGATAGACTACCATGCCAGACTCAAGCCTCCTGAGGGGTGATTTGAGCAACAAGGCACATAAGCGGACGCCTCATGCGATCTCCGACGTTGTCTTGAAGCCTAACCCTAACCTGTTCAACTCCTGTGGGTTTGACAGGGGACGGGACAGGCGACACAAGAAACGGTTGAGACGTCGTTGTTGCGAGGCTGATGAGAGACTGAAAAGGGGGCTTTGTAAAGCGTGTTATAAGTCATCCTCTTCGTCCTCCTCTGGGGAATTTAATGGCTTTGAGGCCGAGTCGAAGCAACCAGAAGATCCGCCACTCGTTCCGGCCCTACCATCCCACCTACAGAGTATCATGGGACTCGATGACCAGCCGTGAAGTCGATTTTCATTCATCCCATTGAGTGATGAGTGTAACATGTGAGTGCTCATAAGTAAACAGTCTTCTCCTCGACGAATTGTACTTAATCTTTCCCGAAGGTAAGTTGAGTTAGTAATTATTAAACTGTGAGCCGAATAAAATTAACATTAACTTAATCAGAAAGAGACTACAACCAGCAATATGTTGCCTATGAAAATCACTACTTTGTGTTGACCATATTATGAAATGATCACTTAACGACAATGTTTCAATTTTAAAACTTCTCTGAAAAGAAAATTGGAATTAACATATAATATCGGCATTTTGATATTATTAGACTTACATTTTCATAATTTTCTAAGAAAAAAATGAATTTCCAATTCATGATAATTGCCCATTCTGGTCATAAATTACTTTGCCACTAACGTCTCATTGCCTACTGGGTTAGGCATTTTTAATTTCAACTAAATATTGCACAATATAACATTCTTGGATATATTTTTCCTGCTTTTCAGAATTACAATGCTTGTTGGAACACGTTGATTACCAACTTATGAGGAACTAAGGGTCTTAGACGATTTGTTTTACATTTCGGCCGTAGTAATTGGCGTATTATGATTTTACGATTAAAATGAAAGCCTTGAATATTCAAAGGGTGGTCGAGTTTTTACACTTGGGTCCGTTGAGGCTCAAACGTCGGCTTCAGTTGCTCTTCAGTTTCTGGAAAAGAAGAACAAATTATCGTAGAAGAAAATTTGGAATGTAGAAAACACAATGAAGAACGTTGTATATTTCCATGAAAATAGAAAATTAGAATGCTGAACCTATTTCGATGGTTAGGTCATCATCAGTAACAAACAATAACTGATCACACATTAGAAAGAGCATAGCTTATAATAATTGTAGTAGCAAGTGAAAGGGAGCTTGGACCCCATTGGTCGAGAGAAAGAAAAGGGTTGGTACAGCCAATTGGAAGATCTCCCAAGAGCTCCAGAATGCCAGAAAAGTGACCCCAGTGATCACTGCTCCGCTGAATGATTCGCTAGAGAAAAAGTGCAACTGCTCTGACAGACACACCTCTGTGATTCCATGGGGGTTCGGGGTTTCATTGGGGTTTCATTCCTGGCCGTGCCCCAGGGATGTGGTATTTCGCTCCTGCTCATGACAGAGTGAATTGGCGTTTCTCCCCTAGTAAATTTGTGGGTTTTCACTCCCAGCTCCAGAAAAACTGTTAGTGGCACGAGAGCAGAGGGCACCAAAGGGAAAGGGTTTTTGTAATAACTCCTAGGCATAATTGTGTGCATATATGAAACAATTAAAACGTTAAGTATTGGCTGCAATTTAACCTTAATTGTTGACGCCCTTCAATTGCTGCAATTACACTTATACTCCAAGGATAACGCTATTGATGAAGGCGAGTAGAGAATACCACCCAAGAGTACTCAGCACAAATGATGATGGAGTGAAAAGGTCATTTATCGTATTAGGAAATTCAGTATCTCTGCTTGCGGAAGGTTCGCAGTCCATACTAAGTGATTGCATTGTAGGCTTTTTGATTGCTTTTTTGGATTATTTTCCAAGTTTCTTGTTTTGTTTCTCGAGAAGGGCCTCTTCCTGGGAGTAGCAGTAAGAATTTCAGATTTGTGTTTAGTTCGAGCACTCCCTTTCTTCCGAAGTGGTCCCGGGGAGGGCAACAACTCAGCAATGCTCACGCGTGCTGAGAAGGGCTGTCCCCCTTGTGACTGTCTTTATCGGAAACGTCTTAGGTTACAACAGGTGATACAGGATAATTTGTCAGAGCATCTGAAAATCTTTTCTTCGTGGCATCTGAAAATAAAAATAAAATTTATTCAATAATTTAACGATGAATATGCATTTTCAGTTGTCATTAGTTACCTAATGCGTGGGGAAATTGAAAAAAAAAAAGTCAATAAATTGAGCTGAGATGACGGAAACACTTTAAAAAAAAAGTTCTTGGGGTAATAACTATTTAAAAATGTTATATTCATTAAATAAGATATTTGACATGTTGCTATATTTAATTGACGACTCCCTGTGATTGTGTGACTGAATTTAGCAAATTGTCAAGACGGCCAGCTTCATTAGTAGCAGTAGTAACTTGCTTCATAGTATTTCAAAACTATACCTAACTTTTCTTCATACTTTGTGATTGATATCGGGGCATAACCGGTGACTGAACGTGGATTAACTGAACCACCGACGTGAAAGTGGATTAACTCTTTACCTGATTAGTACATGGTACTTCGTCCAAATAAAATAAATTAAGCTAATTATCAACATTTCATGACGTCAGTTATTGTCAAATCATCAAAAATCAAGTTTGGTATTGTTTTCAATAGTACAGCTTTGTAACATGCCTAACTACATTGATTTCTAAAGCTTCACTTTATTCCATTTATTCACTTGTTCATTATCACTCTATCGTCATGGTAACGCCAACGCTCTGTCATCATATATCTTTATATAAGGTTTGTTCCATCCACCTCACCGCGGTTAACCCACAGTCAGCACGCGGTCCACAGCCTCTATGATCGCGGTTGGACGACCGTAACCACGATCCAACCATGGATGGAACGCTCAACCGCAAGTGAGGTAAAATAGCGTTACACCAGTCATTTCGTGTGACTTAATTCTGAATGTTACTAGATCGCAACTCAACCGACCTATTTTTCACTAGAAGTTTGGCGTCATACATATGTCAACCTAATACGTTGTTTTACATTTTTCAACAGTTTTGTTTTGCGAAAGTAATATAAAGTTTCAATTCAAATGAATGGTTGCAGTAATGCCTGCCAGCGCGATTATTGGTTGTAGACGATACCGATCTAATAATGAACGAGTTTTTATTTGGACTAGGGACTAACTATTATAGGAAATCAGTGTCCGAAAACTAAAGAACTTCATTCGTTTAGACTGAGAATAAATAAACTGAAAAATAATGGAGAAAAAATAATTGCAAATTCCTCAGATCTCTGTACTGCGGTGTAGGTACTACATAACCATTGCCCTGGCAGTTTCATCAGCGTTTTAGACATGTTCTTATTACTATACCTGAGGCAGCTTTACTTGTTTTATTGAATGAATGAAAGGATAGATTTGGTAGTTTGTCGAAGTAAACAAGGCAGGTTGGTGCTCCACCAAAAAACGGAACTACGTAGGTACGTACAGCCTACCAAATAATTCGGTAGCTTGATATAATTCGCATACAATTTATTCTCTGGCACTTCGTCATCTTCCATCATCATGAGAATTTCCATGTCCTCATCGCCTTCAAAAGTACTTGGAGTGAACACTTCTTCATCTTCCAATTCATTTGCCGTCAACTCCTCCACAATTAATCTTTCCAGTTGATTCATTTTCAAGTTCTCAACTTCACACACGACCACAGAGTAGAAAAACTAGACAATGAACTAGGCACACGACGTACAACGAGTAGGTTGAGGTTCTATGTTGTTCTGTAGAGACCCACCCGCCACCCACCGAGCTCGAATTTCAAATGAGGAAGGTTATGAGTAGGTTTAAATTGCGTGAGGTTTCCTATAACAACCAGAATGAACCGCACTCCATCGGGCGGTCGGTTTTGTTTCGACCACGCTGCTATGATGGAACAGCGGTTCAACTGCTGTGTTGAGCTGATTGTTGGGATGGAACAGCGGTTGACGTTACTGCGCATGAGTCGGTCGAACATGGTCGACCACGGTTAGGTGGATGGAACAAACCTATATAATTCCGAACGGTCTTTGAAATTGTGAAGAACTTCGCGGTCCGATTTTATTGTTAGACTGCTCATTCGAATCAGCACGGTCCCAAGTTTGTTGCAAAAGTGTTGCCGTTCGTCTCTATACCCGCCTTGATCGTGTTCTAGGCGGTCCTTATCAACGAGAGTTGTTTACTAGGCTGTGGCGGTAACAACAGTTGCCATCAATTCACGGTAAGTAAGAAACGTAGTGCAGTTACTAACATCTAGGAGAGTTACCTATTTCTGAACGAAGAAATTGAAACTGAAGAACTTAGCGGACTTTATATATAATTCCGAACGGACTTTATATAGAAGACACGGACGCGCAGATTCACACGCTTACAAAGAACTACACCATCATCTCATCATGCCCAAATTCTGAATTCCCCGATTCAACTTTTTTTTTAGTCTCATAGTGGCGAGGACCACCCCAACTGGTGATATTTATTTTATTACATTACTTACATTTTGATCGGTGTTTCCTCTTTTTTAATCATTCAATAACATCGCCTTAGCTTTGCACCAGGTCACATAACGCCGCAAATAGGTAGGACTTATATCGTTACTATAATGTGCTGAGCTCCTATTAGGAACTAGATTAGGGCTTTCCAAGCCCTAACAGGCCTCTAGTAATATTATATTTCTAGGTTGTTACTGCTGGCATCATCCTTGTTCAAACAACTTAAAATCAATGAGGTGATTACCTACCTTGGCTTCACAAGCTCAATAGGATACAGATGTTATAATAAACTCGATTTCGGGAAGTCAGAATTCCATTGGAATTATTTATATTACCAGCTAATACAATAAATTATTGTCACAGTTTTCAAGGCGATTTTTAATATGTTTCACTGGTTACGATTCACTCCCGTGTTGATGTCTTTTTTTCTTGTCGATGTTTTAGCCCTTATGGAGAGCAAACAAATAAACACATAGCGACCGGGGTTGTTTCGTTCGATTCGTTGGGCGGGTACCTATAAATGAAACTCAAAAAACCATTACTGTTACATAGAAAGATTTCAAGATCTCGATTTTTGAATATTTCATCCCTTAGGTTCTTCCCTTTAGTGTTGATCGAACGCTATGCCGATGTTACTGGCAAATCCCCGGCCGATAAATGATTTTTAAGCCAAATTTCTTGAAGTTTGGTCCAATACTTTTTAAGAAAAGCTTCGGACAGCGGACGGAAGGATTTTTTTTCTTTTTTAATTCGATTTTTGGATATCTACGAATCTTGAAACGTAAACCAACAAATTTTGAGGGGGGGTTAACTTTTTTTTTCTTGGTTGATTACAAAGGTTCATCATTGAAAATAATTGACCAAAAGCTCTCTAAAAAGCAAATTTTCCCTAACTTGGGAAATGTCTAGTTTTTCAATCGGAAATTGAACTATGAGAGCGATTATTTTTTCAAGATGCAAGAACGGTAAAAACTGCGCCAAGATCTTATCTTTCCAAGGGTGTAGTCAAATTTACTTTTACTTTGCTAATTAGGGGAGAAAACTATGTTTTAATGTTGAAAAACATTGTTCTTTCAATGAACTCAAGGGTTTTCTTGAAAAATGACTCAATAAAATACGATTTGGGGTCCGCTTCTACGTATTTTTTTAATGCTGAATCAAATGGTAACACTTGCAGATCCCCCGAACCCCGTTATTACCGAGTTTTACACATTAGCTAAAGAGTTTCACCCCTAAAAACATATAAAGTTTATCATATCAAATGAACTCAAATTTGTTTGTTAACGTTTCAAACTTGGTCATAACGGGGTTCGGGAGATCTGCAAAAGTTGTCATTTGATTTGATGAGGTTTTGCTTTCATCTTGAGCTTTGGCTAAACATTGTAGAAACGTGGAACAATCCCAATTTCAAATTTCAGCTTTATAGATTAAATAGTAAATAAATAAGCTCCGGAGCTCACCCAGCTGATCTAGAGAGCTTCAGACTTAACGATTCGTTTCTAGGCGTCCCAAGGGTCCTCCATTTTAAATTTCACCTTCATAGGTTGAATAACAAAGAAATTAGAACCACCTCTACTTTAGTCTCGAACAGCAGAGAACTTAGCTTGGGGTCCCACTCATTTGATCTGGGGGGCTCTAGACTATGATTCGTTTCTGGACGTCCCAAGAGTTCTACATTTCAATTTTCAGCTTCGCAGGTTGAAGAGCAAAGAAATTAGATCCGCTGCTACTTCAGTCTCGTTTTATTGTGACAATATTTTGTAACACATTTTTCACTTTAAGCTCCTGGTAAAAAACAATTTAAGGACCGAAAGGACTTTTTTGTAAAGCTTTCAATTCAAATAACCTCTCCATTAAGTAAAAAACTGATGTCAACTACGAAAATGTCCCTGAACTCTGATGTTACAAATCACATATGTATAATTGAGCTTACCAGGTATTGCAAAGTCTTGATTCAAGTGGTAGTATCTCGAGGAGACCTCACACTGCACGAGATCTTCAGCTTGGCACGTCCTGCTTCGTTGATTGAATTTTGTGTTCGTCCCGCACCAGAAGTGCGATTTTAGCAGCCTGCAAAAATTACCGGAGATTTGTAGGCAATAGTATATAGAGCAGTCGCAGCCTGTTATTAGATATAGCATTTCCAGATTAAATTCAACATTTTCAGATTGAATCCAATATTTTCCAAACTGAAACCAACATTTTCCAAATGGAAACATTTTCAAATAAAATTCAACATTATAAGCAATTTAAAAAAATCTAAAAAAGGATATTATTGTTCATTTGCCACCTTTTTGATTTTTCAGATAGTTCCCAAGATCAGATTGATTACAAAACAAAATTCTACATTTTTCAAAATATGACATTTTCCAAATTGAACCAAATATGACTAAACATTTTCCGAATTGAACCCACCATTTTCCTAATGTTTTCCAAACTAATTCAACCTTTTCCAAAATAAATTCAGCGATATCTAAATTAAATTTCAATATATTCCAACATTTTATACATTTTATGTACTTTCTTAAGATTAGAAAGGGGACAAAAGAACTTAAACGTTCACACATCGTTAGATTTTTATTTCAAAATATTATTCATTCGGAAGCTTGTTCCTTGCAACAGTTTGATCGTCTTGAACAGAATTTGACCACCATCAAAACACTAAATGAAAACTGAATCATAAAAACGTTATATTAAACATTATTAAATGATGAAAAAGGTTGGGTTGAGCTCCTACATACTTAAATCTATTCATGGTATTGTTTCGGAACAATGTTAATGTTTAAAAGTCAATTTGGAAATCAGTCTAGAAAATGTTGAAATTTAGTTTGGAAATCGTATTTTGAAAACGTTGGATTCAATTGGGAAAATGTTGAATCCTATTTGGAAACTGTTAAATTTGGAATATCTACATTTTTCATACATTATTCGATTTCAGGAACGACATGACAAATAGTGAAAAAATGATCAATAATATCCCAAGCAAGGGTAATATTAATTCTTTTCCTCATGACTCGAGGTCGTTGTAACTTGAATAACATTCAAAATGAGCAAACAAAACAAGTTGTAGAGCCGCCCATAAGAGCTTAGTAATCTCTGATTTCTTGTCTAATTTTCAACTACCTAACGTACTGCTGGTGTTTCACAGTTCTTTAATATTAATGCGAAACGAGCTTGTGTACGGAAAATTTGAGTTGTTGCGTTTTATTGAAAACGATCCCATCACCTACAAACTCGTCAATGGGGGCGGACGGCGGAGGTTATGTGAGTGAACATTCTTTTTCCCGAGTGACTTGTGGCCGTTTTTTAAACAATGTTGAACGTAAATGTTAGTTGCTTAAATGTTTAAAATCATTACATATTATTATATTTTTGGTAATTAAAAAGTGGATATTGAAGTTTCCGTACACTCACAACTCAATGATAATCATCCATTAACCTCTTAAGGTTAAGCCTCTTAAGGTAATTAGGTGATCAGCTTTGGTAATCAGATCGTCAAGTTTTGACGTACGAGTTAACCAACGACGGGTGTTGGTGAAAGAAAAATCGCTCTAACGTCTGATTAAGCTCGAACACCGCGTTAACGCTAATTCTTGATTAACTCAAACGGTGAAACTGGCCCTATGTGCAAAATAAGTAGTAGACTTTTTATTAAAGGTGCCTTTGTGCCAATGAGGTAAGATTATAAAGAAGAAAAAAATGTGTGTGGGTATTTGTATTTGTGAAAAGCACTAGGATTGGATGGCTGTAAATATAGCTATTATTATTCTGATAATTTGGTACATACGGTCCATCGATTTGACCCTGAGAGCAGATGAAGAACCCTTTGCAATCGTTCGAAACGTCGGCGTAGAAACTCCCTTTGATTTTCCCGTCACAGGAAAATGTGGGATCTGGGACGAGCGAGGGGTCCATAGGAGGGGCAGGTGGAGGCTCGTTGGGCGGCGTAGTGCTGCGGAGAGTCCCTCGAACGCTTCCTCGAGACACGACCTTTGTCCTTTTGGGTTGTTCTGGGTTCCTAATTGCAGTCTCGTGCTCTCTTGGTGACCTGAGGACAAGGTGGAGTACATTAGGACCAATACACTGAGATTGCCATTATTCATTCACAACTGTTAAGGTGGGTTCACTTCCATCCGGAATTGCAGAAACGCGGCAATGCCTATGCGGTTGGAAGTAGTGGAGGGGAGTGTGGAATTGCGGAAGGACGTTCATAACCATTCGGAGGCTGTGTTATCATTGTTTGCGTCTTCTATTACCATTGAATTTCCAAAACAGACCTATTTCCTCCCGAATTTTCTCCAATCCATCACGTATTTCACGGACATCATACCTCCATAAACAATTTTCAATAATAAACTCATAAAAAATCATGAGGGCATACAGAGGAAATTGTTATGTATGCACATTAAAACTGCAAAGGCGACGTCGTTTTGAAATGAGACTGTTTGGTAATTATTCGGTCCTTTCATCAACTGCTTATCCCAAGATAACGTTATATTTCTACCCGAAAATCTGAATAGGTTGGCGCATTACAAATATGCATTGATGCACCATAAGAAGTACTTACTTAACGTAGGCGGCAATCTGTCCATTTCGTAAGGACAAGTAGCATTTCTATACTTCCTCTTCGTTTTTCAAGTGTTTTCTCAAATACCTACTTATTACAAAAGCATAAAATTGCCAATCTATAATCAAAGAATGTCTCGAAACATTCATGGAATAGGATCTTTAGGAAGGTAAGTTGTTTGTGAGATCACAAAATCGGTACCTACACCTCGGTATTTTTAACCTAACTCGGCCTCATCTGCATAAAACCGTGTTCAATTTGAGTGTTTTATTTATTTATTATTGTTATTCTTATACACAAGCGCTACAGAAATATATTTCTGTACTTAAATGAAATCAAAATTCGAGTTTTGTAAAACTACGGACTCGCACTCGACCACAGCCATAAAACAAGATAACACAACCAACAACAGCTCCTGATGGATGACGTAATTGCGGCAATCTGGTCACATATCTAATTTCAAGAGTGCTTGTCCGGCAAGATTCACCCCACTTTTCCGACTGGCACTAGCCAATCAGAAGGCCGAACGCATTTACGGATTGCCGCATTTCCACAATTCCGGATGGATGTGAACCCACCTTTACAGTGAACAGATCAACAGTGCAGAGAAACAGGTAAATAAAATTATCCCAGAGATTAAATTCTGTGTACCACTCATTTACTTACTGTGATCCCTAATTAACAACTGAAATATATATATTTATTATAGCTATTACGTAGGAAAAGAGGTAGGAATTTAATCAGGAAAATCTTATAGAGTATCACATTATAGGTACCTACACTAAAAAGCCCAATTTTTCATTCATTTGCTTGTAGGTACCTGTTGTACCCAATCACCAAAAACGTCCATTGGAATTTATATTTGTCATCCCTAGGTAGGGATGTTCGATACCAGCAAAGTATCGATATTAGTACTCGTAAAAGTACTTGAATCAAAATATCGATACCGTACTAGTATTGAACCGAAAGTATCGATAATGTACTTGTATCGATACAAAATTATCATTAGCAAAAAGTAAGAAAGAAAATCAGTTTACTAACTACAATAGTATACAGGTATACTGCACTAGTACTAATAAAATATTATTAAGTAGTACTGATACTAACGAATAAGTAGATTATTAAAAGAAACGTATTGTAGTGATAAGATAATACCTACTGATGATAAGATAATAAAAATATGTTAAAGGAACTGAACAGGCAAGAAAGTAAAACACCCTTTAATCTACCACCACCGCTTTTAATTATCTAAAAAATAAACATACAAAAATTTTTACAAAGTTTGATTGGTTTTACCCCTTCAAATCCCAAATTTGTTTCCCCATACCGCTCAGAAACACCAGTTCATTGAGATGTCTGGGGGGACAGGCGGACAGATGTTTTTATCTAATCCTAATCTATCTTCCTCTACAAACCTATCTTTCTCCAACAATCTATTTTTTACAGTAACACAATACAATAAGTTGATGATTAATTTCCATTTGAGTACTATTTCTTACGGTACTTGACTTTTTCCCGATACCAGTACTAGTATCAAAAGGAAAAGTATCGATACCGTACTAATATTGATAAGTTTTGAGTACTGGTTAAACTCTTTGTTCCGGGTGATCCTGGTAAATAATCACCCGAGTACCCTATTAATTTTTGGTGGTGGATTAATAGAGACCACAACAGTTGGGTAGAACAAAACGCGGGAAAAAAGGGGGCTTGGAAGAGTGTTCATCGTAAAAAAAAGTTCGAGACGCTAGGATGGAGGAAGCCAAGGGAGGGGTTCGGTTAGGTTGTGGAGGGGTTCGTTTGTAGGAGAGGACTTCAGGAGGAAGCCAAGAACCCGCTTCAGGCAGTAAGTTTGAGGCCCATGTTTTTTTTTTCTAACATTACGGAACCTCGTTTAAGGGTTAAAAAACGTTTGGAAAGTAACGTGAAGTCTCGTACCAGATATCATCAACTTGTCAAGTTTGAGTAAGCTGCTCTGCTCTAAATTCAGAAAAACCTGTCTGCTTTAAAAATTTTTATTTGTGACATACAGCGTTTTTCGTCTACACGGTTCAATTATTCACATCAGTACCTCTGATAGAAGTACATTCATAGTAGATTTGTACTTACCCGTTGGTTCTGGCTTCAAAATACTTCTCATCCTCAGGAGAGGTCCCTGTGTGAAGCCTCGGGCGATGCCTTCCTTGCGGACTTTGCTCTTCTGAAGCTCGTCTGGGGATTTGAACTTCATCCGATCGTGAAGTGCCACGGGCACGCCCCCTTCCCACTACTCGCACTTGTTTCCTTGTAGGCGCTCGGGTGATGGTTTGAGCTAGTTCAGTCGTTGTAATGTATTTGAGAGACTCATCCTTAGGATGATAGTCAGAAGGGGATAAGACAGGCGAATTTGGTGATGAGAGATGCTCACTGTCCGGGAACTGACCGTCAACAGACTCCTGAGCTCTGGAACTTGATGCATACTCGTGCCTAAAATACAAAGTAAACGCTGTTATATTTGTTCCGAAAAGATAATGCCAAATTGGCCACCTTGCCAACGAAGACAGACTGGTGCCAGGAATGCCCCCTCCACTTCCCCTCACTACCCACTGCCCCGCCTTCACCAATCGTCTACTGAAGCACACTCAACTGACTGTTCAGCCAAAATCAGCTGTTCTTTCCTTGCTCTTGATAAATATTGTTCTACTGCAGTTTTTCCACTAAATTCACAAAATTGGTCAAGTGAGTGGGAAGGCGGGGCAGTGGGTGATGCAGGGGTAGTGGAGGGGGTATTCCCAGCTCCAGTCTGACATCGACGAGCGTGTTGGTTAATAAATTAGGCATTCTCTTTTCAGACCAACTATACATGTATATTATGTAGGTTATTACTAGCTAAGGTAATTATATAGGATGAACACACTTAAGGTTTATTTAAACTAAGGGATTCTATAACTAATTCGAAATTCAATAGTTAACACCTGAGTTTTACAATAGATAACAACCACGAGTTGGTGATTTTATTGATCCACCATCAATTTCTATTCATGGATTAGCTGATCAGCGGATCAATTGGCATCTGAGCAGCTGACCTCAGCCTAAAACTTAGTGAATAACAGCTGATAAAAGTGGAGTTACAGTATTTTTTATCTGCCTCACATCGCCATTCCACCTTAATGAGAAATGCTGAGTTCATTTTGACGGCAAACTTTAAGGTGGAATTTCCCTGGCGCGGCTGCGGCGGGCGACCAGCCGCTCTCCACTCCTTCAGTGTATTTAGATGAAACCGATTTCCCTGACGCGGCCGCGGCCGGCGGCTGGCCTCCGCGGCTACATGGTCTTGAAAACCGCTACATGACAGCCGCCGCGGCTGCGGCCGGACTGGTCGAGGGAGCAGTCCAGCCGCGCGCCTACGCGGCTAGGGTATGCAGTCCCGCAATGTTCTCTCCCCTCATAATTATACATCCCTCTGAAAAGAGCGACTATAATCAAAAGTGATTATAATTAAATTTATCATATCAACATACGTAATGTATCTTACAACAACAAAAAAATATATAGGTATATATATTCAAAAAAGATAAAATAAAATAACCATCAAAATTTACCGGGATATCGACGAAAAAGAGAAATACATTGAAAATCTACCACGGAAACGAAATTGTACTTCAACGAAATCGGTCGAATACATGATTCGAAATTCCAAAAGACATACTTAAAGGGTTGAAATGAAATACTTTGTCAATTTATTTTTAAAAACAAGTAGCGAAACCTGTTTCCCCTTCAGGGAGGATGAGAGAGAATTAAAACGAGAGACCCCCCAAAATGAATACAACCTCTGTCCCATAGCAGTGTTCATTCTCGGCGTAAGCAGGGTGATGTCATCAGCTGCCCTCGTAAAACTGAGGTTCCTTTTGAGCTTACCACTACAGAACTCCTTATAAATAAATATCATAGTAATTTTTTCTGCAATTTTTCTTAAATCTAGCACTGCGAACTCCTTGAAAATTGACAAAGTCGGGAATCTGATCGGTTTTTTAAGCAAAATTTTAATTAGGCTTTTCTGAGTGATTGCTAGGGGATTTACTTTGATTCAAATGTTGAATCCCATGCCACTACACCTTAAACCAACAAGGAATGAACCATTGCTTTGTAAAATAATTTTTTTAGCTTCATGCTCATAAAATGTTTGAAGTTTAGCCGAAAGAAAGATCTGAAACGTTGTTCATCATTTATCAGGTGACAGTCGACGAGAATGTTGAAAAAGCCCTCTTCTGTTCGAGTTGAAAACATGAGTGCGTGAGGCTCCTTGCTCATCAACAATAATTCCTCCTCTTCGTCCTGCTCTGCCAATAAAAGGGCCACAACAACATTCTCTCTCGACATGATCGAAATCGAAACCGGAGCCTAGGTATGCGGCCGCTGGCCGCCGCCGCGGCCGCGCCTCTCTGAGAAAACTCTCTTTCACAGCGCGGCGCGGCCGGCGGCTGAGTATCTACATGACAAAATCGCGCGCCGCAGCCGCCGGCCGCAGCCGCGTCAGGGAAATTCCACCTTTACTCTGTCGTTACAAGCAGCGATGTTCTTGTTTCGTGCCTTGTGTAAATAAAAGTTCCAGCCATGTAGCATGATCGTATGTGCGAATTTTTGTAAATTATCGTACTATAAATATTGAGGATATTGAGTTTAAAATTGAGCACTTTGAGTGAAAAGAAATTGTTAACTACCTACAATTTTATCGCAAAAAAGTCGTTCTGAAGAATAATATGCTATTCAAAATAAGATTTTGGATTTTCAACTCTTGCAGTTTTTATCGATTTTTTAGCACATTTTAATGAAATCTGAGTACCTACATTTTTCAGCACGATTTTGTACATAAATATTTAATGTTTTATTTTATAGTTGACAAACTTTATCTGAAGAATATTCTGCTAGAAAAATATAAATTTAATGATTTTTAGCCGTTTTTTGCTATTTTTAGTGATTTTTTTTTTTTTTTTAGCACCATTTCTGTAAGTTGACCAATTTAGTGTGCTCACAAATGCTGGCCAACGAACTCGTTCTTTTGTTTGGAAAGCTTGATTTTTTGGCGCAAGAACGGTATTTTTATCTCAATCACACTAATAATAACAACAAATAATAATAAAATAAATAATAATAACAATAATAAATATTAGATAATTAATTAGGTAACATTAAATTCTGCCACATTCAATTCGGAATTTCGGATCTATAATATTTTTAATTCAACAATTTAATCAGGAAGTCAACTAGAAGGGTCATTAGCTCTATAATAAAACTTATTTATAGAATTTTAAACGTATTTATCCTCAACTAGTTCTGTTCGTATTCTCTTGCCTATTACCAATTATATATCTTTCTACTGTTTCTTCTTTACCATATCAATCGCGTTCGCCACAGTATTGTTTGAGACTAGTTCGAATTCAAATTATTATGTATTATCATTGAAGGACGCAATGAGTCCCCTGTGGTGACTCGCCGGACACTTGTTTGTCCGTCCGTCTGTGACCCGACACAGACCTCATTTTTGTGTCCTTTGGGCTGCAATTTGTACCAGCTGATGTTTTGTTTACTATCAACCTAACCTCACTTTCACGATAATTAATTAGGTAACATTAAATTCTGCCACATTCAATTCGGAATTTCGGATCTATAATATTTTTAATTCAACAATTTAATCAGGAAGTCAACTAGAAGGGTCATTAGCTCTATAATAAAACTTATTTATAGAATTTTAAACGTATTTATCCTCAACTAGTTCTGTTCGTATTCTCTTGCCTATTACCAATTATATATCTTTCTACTGTTTCTTCTTTACCACTATCACTATCGCGTTCGCCACAGTATTGTTTGAGACTAGTTCGAATTCAAATTATTATGTATTATCATTGAAGGACGCAGTGAGTCCCCTGTGGTGACTCGCCGGACACTTGTTTGTCCGTCCGTCTGTGACCCGACACAGACCTCATTTTTGTGTCCTTTGGGCTGCAATTTGTAGGGTAGACTCCTTAAGATCCAGAATCTACCGTAGTTTTTGGCCCAGATCCGGTAGGATGCTGCAGCAAAAACCTGGATTCACCCCCCCCCCCCCCCACTGCGTTGATTATTTCGCTGATAACTTCAAAACTGTCCATTTTCAAGGTTTTAGCAGAGGACTAAACTTGTAAAGAATCAAGTTCTAGTTCAAATTTTCAGTTTTAAACTGTTGAAAAAAATATTAGTACCTAACAATTAGAACAAACTATGTTGAACAAAAACTGTTAAAAATATGATTTCTGTCAATTCTGCAGCAAAAGGTGGATCGGCCGTGCATAGGAGACTGTCTGTTCCAAGGAAAAGACCTTATCGAAAGCCCGTCAGCAGGCAGCTGATAGAACAGCCTGGAAGTTCTTCTACAAATCCTCGAGACCTCAAAGTAGAAGTAGACATGACTAATGTTGTGCTCCAAAAATCTTCTAATCATCTGAAGATTTTCCTAAATAAATACAACAACTCAAGCCAGCTTGGCATCACGTGATCATCACACAGCTGTGCAAACCAGAGGTGGGACGTTTTCACCCTACCATCCTTTCATTTTCCCTCCTTCTACTATGACCTATAGAAGGCTGAGCCAAGCTGACTTGAGCACGATTCTATATTTAACTTTTGACTTTTCACTTGATCACACCTTACCCATCCCTCAAATTCAACGGTGTCCAGCTAAGCCGGGGGCTTCCTATTTTTGTACGACCCAAACGATGTCTAGATTACTCTAGTTTATGGTGGAGGTAGCAGAAATTCTCAGGGGAGTCCTTCCATCAACTTTCCTACTGAGAGTTAGGGCAAAGTCTAGATAGGGAGTTTAAAGTCTGATTCACAAGAGTTTCTGCTCAGAACACGACAACTAAGAAGAATAAGAACCTAAATCATTACCAATGTGTCTCTGTGGTAGTTAAAACGACTTCATTGAACATTGCGCATGAAGATGCGACTGCATCTGAAGACCCAGAAGTAAAGTATTCAGCCGTTTTATGTATGATGGACAGCCCAGTTTAATCTTTCAAGGATATCGTGGAAGAGAATACAAAATTTCATATATTTCAGCAAAAGAACCAATAGTGGTTCAACTCCAGGTAACCGGTGGAATCCTTTCTTTAAAAAAAAAATATATACATAAAAATTACCCAAATAAAAGTTTAAAAACTTTCCTTTGATGATTGATTTTTAGCTAAAAACTTTTAAAATAAGTTGAATACAGCTTACAGAAAGCAAAATCAGAGTATTATCATGAGCATTTTTGGGTCATTTTCTTGCCATTTGGTAGTCCAACTGTCATGGGCCACACCAACTAGTGCCCACAACCAGCGGGTGCCTGGGCAGAGAACAACAACAACAACTGAACGGGGAGTTGATTGTAGGTGATAACCGGCCAATTGCTTTGATATCGAATACAACGAAAATTGGGTCGGCCCCGTGTCACCAAAAAGTGCAAGGAGAGCAAAATGTGAAGGAAAGAATTAAAAAATTATAAGTGGCAAGGGTACCTTTTCTGTTCATTCGTGGGAACGATCGAATAAGAGAAGGTTCAACAGACGAAACAGTGAAGTTTCCTTCCTTTTAAAACCTATTTTCCCCCAAGTGTTCTAAGATCGTTCCACAAATTCGGAAAAAAACCTGGCAGCAGGAAGTGGATGTTACAATTTTATACGTAATATATGAATAAAAGACCAACATAAAATGCTGTACCTATTTTTATTCTGAAGAATCAATGAGTTTTCAATTATACTGGCTTTGACTATTTCAATTTCGTCTTAAGTAGTGTTCAAAAAGTTTGTGAGGAGATATCGTGAATTTAGGTATGTATGTTTACGTATTGTTATATGGCATTTTACCTGTAAGTAGCAGGTACGTTGGCAACTTCCCCAGAATCTAGCTCAGCTTCATAGCTCCGTACATCTCCAAGTTTTCCGTCTGCCCTAGAGGGAGCTTGTGTCCTGGTTTCAAACACCTGCTTGTTTTCCGTAGGGGTTTCTTGGGGCTGGAGCCTCAACTTCTGCCTTGCTAAGAACCGTCGATCCTGAGATGCCCGCCTGGGACTGTTCTGGTCCTCAGGTGGCCTGGGAAATTGATCGAGTCGAGCCGGTGCTTGCAAGCGCTTCCGCCCTACTACCCTCCTAGAATGCGTTCTAGAGGGCGTTGGTGGTGGTAGAGTGGCGCGTTGGACAGGCTCCGTAACCGGACTTTGTTCGTCCATGGCGTCTTGGAGCTGATATTCGGAAGAGTGGGGTGCACTAGGGGTCGAAACGTAAGCGTGAAGGGGGGACTGTCCATTAGACAATTCTACGGGCCTGGGATTTGGTGTGAACTCTTGCCTGCAAAATACATTTGTAATGAAACACTCCACAAAGAGATGGAAAAAAGATGGTATGATGTGCTTTGCAAAAACGGAAAAGATAGAGAAAATCAACATTAACATGGAGGATCTTCATGGAAGTATGAATAGTTATTGATGTGTTTTAGTTATCGGTACTGAAAATGTTGCATCTGGATATTGAAAACAACATAAAGGGCTTAACACTGAATGCAGGATCGAATAAGAAGACCCTAGTACCTACCTTCCAGATCATCATATATATGAATTTCATATATACGGCAATAAAAAACACTATAATACCACCCAATTACAGATATCAAGTACCTATAGTATATACACAGTGATTCACTGGCTACTTGAAAAAATTGCGTGAAACCAGCCCAGCTGCACCTTTTTATGCTTCTGTAAGTTTTTTTTTTGAGAAATCTACGTTTTTTGACATCAAAGTAAGTTCTGAACGTCCTCCTGGAGGATTAAATCCATGCTAAAGAAAGAAGATGTAAACTATGTTCCCTGGTAATTGAAGAAGAAATTTTCACATTGCCTAACACTCCCAACACATAACGGTGCAAGGTACGGGTTGCCAAATACCAATGTGTGTTTATGAGCTACTTTCCAAAAACTGCCCAGCTGTTGGATGTTGGTAAAGCGGAAACTGCGTTAAATCTGCGAGTAAACAACCATAGACACTCTGTGGTGGTACTAGACCAGGATCTCCCAGTAAGCCGTCATACAATCAATCACACATAACGCTCCATTCGACGATTGCGGGACAAAAAGAAGCCGAAAAATGAAGCCTAATGAGAACAAGACTAAATTGTTTCAGTCTCAGAAGGCTCACTGTAATGTCTTGAGAGCTCATGAGCCAACAGGACTCAATATTAGAAGTTGAATATTCCATTCAGTGCAATATATCCCCACCACAACTCCATAGCTCTGGTTTTTAAGATATCGTGACAACTTAAATTTCCCAACATCTACTTTATCGTTAGCTTTTTATTGGAAAAAGGCAAATTAGCCGAAATACGAGTACCTACTATAAACAATTTAGTTTGTTTCACTTATTGTTTCTTAAATTCGCATAAATATATATGAAGAAGCGCAAACTTCATGAATCGTTGCAGAATGCCTCAAAACGGATTTCATATTAAAAAAAGAAAAAAAAATTAAAATTTTTATTTTAAACTTTTCCGAGCTATTGCAATAGCATCATTTTCTATGAAAATTCCTAAAAGTAGTTTTCTAAAGAGATTGATTGATTGATTGATTGACGGGTTTTATTTAACAAACCAGGGTAAGATTAGGACCTCATGGTCCTCTCTTCCATCTTCCCTGGAAACATGAGATTCACATTCCTCGTACTATCGTCATAAGTTTACAATTGGTAGATAAATAAAATAAATGCATGAATAATAGACAATTAAACAGAAACAAAAATAAAAAATATCACTTCTTAAAAATATATGTATGTTGCGAATTGATGGTTGATTTCATATTATGCTTATAAATATAGATATAATAATTTAAGGGTTGTAGAAATTGAATAATTTTATAGATCCTAATGATAGTTAATATGTAGATTTATGTTCAAAGGTACGACAGATTCATCTTGCTTGTATTTTTCTATAAGTGAATTTTTATACGAATTACGAAAAAATGATACGCTTTTACTCAAATCGAAAACATCAGTATTTGCATTATATATATGAATGGCTTGCATAAGAAAAGAGCGACTGAACAGTATTGTATTATGTTTAGGAATTTGTAGCGTGGTTGTGGCATTACGAGTAGGCACAGAATGAATACTCGACAAAAACTTGAAATTTTTATAAAGGTAATATGGTTTCTTAAATTTCAGAATTTTGAAGAGCATGGTTGCTACAGATAGCTTCTTCCTATCCGATATCTTAAGCCAGCCAAGCTCGATGTATGATTGGGTAACATGATCGTCTAATTTCAGTCTACATACAAATCTTACGATACGATTAAGGGTTTTCTGTAGCTTTTCGGTGAGCTCACTATTTAAATCACAGTAGGCAAGCGAAGCATACTCAAAGTACGGGATGAGAAGGGATTGAGCCAATTGAGCCCTTACATGCCTGGGGAAATCTGATGCTGTTCTTCTCAATTGGTACAATCCCTTGTACACTTTTTTGCAAATGTCATTAACTTGTGAATCCCAACTCAATGAGCCGCTAACCAAAACGCCAAGATTCTTGAATTCACTTACCATCTCTAACGGCGAAAACCCTATTGTAATTGAAGGAATGTTATTTCTATCAATCTTAGAAACAATTTTAGGATTACCAATAAACATTCCTTTACTCTTAAGAGAATATAATAATGTTCCAGTCCATTGTTGATAGGTAAACTTTGTATGCTGCAAAAATAAAAATTCAACCATTACTAGCATTTTTAACTAAAGCAAAATTCTCGACATCGCAAGAATGGCAATTTTATCTCAACCCTTTGAGGAGCTATAGTTTGGCACATAAATACATACACATTACATCTTACATAGTATTTCCAAATCGACTTCGACATTTTCCAATTAGAAATGTACACCTTCAAAATGGCATGATGAACAGTTTCTAGGTTTCGACATTTTCTAAACAGGTTTCGACATTTTCCAAATATAAAAGTAAGGAACAACAACTTGACACCCTATAACATACAAATTGCCAATACCTACATTCTGTTTCTTCTCAGATTCACACCATGCCCAAATTTATTTGTAAAATGTTGAAACCTTTTCGGAAGGTGTCGAAACCTACCATTTCTATTCGGAAAAATTTCATCTATTTAGACTTGATTAAGTTCTGGAAGAATATCGAAATATTTGGACAACAATGTCGACAATTTGGATTTGCTATAGGTATGTATTATATTTTTTCTCGCGTTAAACGGCGTACATATCGCTAAACCCTAAGATCCGTTTCAGAATGCCTCAAAATTAAGAAAATTTTCGAAAATGATTGGAAGCAATGGCAATTGCTTCATTTTTTACGAAAATCCGCTGAAATCTCACAGCAATAGTAATTAGTGTCATTTAAAAACTATAAATAATTGAAGAATCCAACACTGAATATTATTTAGAAATTTTTTTGCCGAGAAACGTATAGATAGTTAACCATCACATGCATGCGTGTGTTAACGATTTGCATAAAAAGTGCTCAAATCGGTAATTAATTCAACATAAATGTAATTCAAAAAAAAAAAAGAGAAAAAAAAAGGCTCATACGTCATGCTCAATTGGAACTTTTTTTTGTATCACAACTTGCGGATCAATTTTGGTTCCCTGCCCATACCAATTTCGGCTTTAGTCCGATTTTGATGAAATATTTGAGGATTGTGAAGGTTAGTCCCTTAGCTTAGCAGTTTCCAACAGAGTTTGATAAGGTTTTCATGTACCGGTTAGACGGCAGATGGTCCCCTTAGTTTTGTTGCTCATTAATATACTTCACTCTGTGCAGCGTATACATCCATCAAACATGAGATGGTCTATTCATCCGATCACTTTCATATTCTGAGGGTTGCTGGGAAACGACGGTTTGATTGCCCTACTATTTTCAATGATCTATACAATCATGTTATGGAGATGATTGACGTGTCACTCCCACCAACTCGACAGACGTAATGGGCAGTTCCAAGTATTTTATTTTAATCCATTAGAAGATTATGCCGATATTTTATTAAACAGGAAGATCCGGGGGGGGGGGGGGGGGATCTGGAGGGTATTGGAAGATGGGAAGTGGCCTAAAATATATATATATAAAGAGAACTTAATGACGTCATAGGGGAACGACTACGACCTCACCCCGCATCCGACTGAGGGGGAACCTCAATGCAATTTTTTTTTTTTTTTTTTTTAATTCCTATCGGCTTCTTGTCCAATCCATTTGGCAACCATCTGGGAGCTTACCCGCACAATCCCCTTATGGACAGGGCTCTTCGTAAGCACATAAATGATAGGGTTTGGTTAATTTTACATACTTCACCTTTTCATACAAAAAACTTATTGGTAAGTAATGCAAGCATTACAGGGAATGATTATTACTGGACATCAATATGTTACGAGCAGAACTGTTTGTACAAATTGGTTGAAAGTATCACGGTGTATCGATAATTTCCCCTCCCCAACACTATGCAATTTAATTAATGAGAAAAGTTTCTCAGAAAAATTCAATTCTTCGCACAGACTAGTAAAATAATCGAACAAAACGAGAATCATCAAAATCGGTTAAGAATCGCGTAAATAGTAGGTACCATCACGCGCCATCACAAAAACTCGTCATCAAAAAGAAAAGATATCCCATCAAAAGTTTAGTACATCTATACCAAAAGATAAAAAATAATGATTATAGATAATAATAAACATAAATAATATAATGCAATTAAATTTAAAAAGATGACTAAAACCAATATGTGTCAGAATGGCCTACTCCTTTTAACCCCACCTATATTAAATCTGCAACTTCCATGGATACTTTTTACCCATGCCATATGCAAAAGGTGGTTCACTATTCCCTCCACAACTTGCGGGAGCTAATGGACTCGGACGGGAGAGTTATTGGATGGGAATCTTTCGCAGAGCTGCTGCAGCTACGGGAAAATGGAAGGACTGAACTTAGGGAACAAAATTAAAAAACAACATGTCAACTTTAAAACCAGAAAATGAAAGTAAATTTATCACAATAACTGAGCAGAAGTGTGGCAGACGAAAATATTGTAAGGTAAAGCAGATTTCGGGCTTTGAAGAGAATTAATTAGCATTCCATGACTACTACACCAATCATTCAAACGAGAGATGTCAGAGTTTACTTTTCCAATGCAACCACTTAAATCTTCTAATTTGAGGACAGAAACAATTGCAAATCGTCAGCATACTGCATAAAGCTACAATATTGTACCACTTCACTCAATGAATTGGAGAAAATAACAAATAATAATCCTGATAACACAGATCCCTGGGGAATTCCTACAACAACATTTTGCCAAGTTGAAAGTGCACCATCGGGTCCACGAGTACTTTGAGATCTTTCCGTCAAATATGAGGAAAATAATTTGATTAATTTTTCTGACAAACCGATTGACCTTAAAACTGCTGTCAGGATATCGTGGCTAATCGTGTCGAATGCTCGACTAAAATCAACCCCAACAAAAATCGTTATTTCACGGTTGTCCATAGCTCGCCTCACATCGTCGAACACTCCAACTAACGCAGTTTCCGAACTATAGTTCGACTTATACACGGACTGACGATCATTAATCAAATTATGAGTCACTACGTAGTTATTTAGTTCCAAATAAATAGCTTTATCAAAAACTTTGCCTGGGGCACACAATAGATTGATACCGCGAAACTCATCTACACGAGTAGGATTACTTACTTTCTTCAAAGGAGTTACAAGGGCTTTCTTCCACAGAGAAGGGTAAAATCCTGCATTGAGGCATTCATTAAAGATATGCCTTAAAACGGGTGAAATAACATTTATTAAGATGTGAAGTATGTCTATAGGCACCCCATCCGATCCCACTGATTTGGATTTGACCGAAAGCAAACACTCTCGTACTCTCTCTTCGCTTATTGAATCCAACACCATACTTTTACCGCTCGGAGAAAGTGAATTATAATATGCTATCGTGTCTGAAGTGTCAAAATTACTCTCTTTATTCGCAAAATGTTCATTTAATTGATCGACAGACACAGGAAGTGATACGACTCCTTTCTTATCCTTTCCGATCCCCAATCCTCTCAAAATATTCCAGAAATCTCTAGGATTACGATTAATATATATATATATATATAGAGAGAGAGAGAGAGAGAGAAAAAAAAATCACGGCGATGGATTAAGATATAAAGGGGTGGTTGTTTGTATTCTTCTCTATTGCTTCCTTACTACCAAGGTAGGGAAGCTTTGTGTTCGTGATTGAGGTCGAAAAAAATTTTGTACTCCAAAATCAAAATCTCCACTAGCTTTTTGCGTTTCAGAGCTTGCTGATCAATTTTGGTTCCATGTCCGTCTGTCTGATGTCTGTCTTGGTAAATCTATGTCACGACTATACCAAGTTTCATTCCGATTACGATGACATTTTCAGTGATTGTGCGGATTAGCTCCTGGACGGTCCCTTATAATTTTCAATACCGTCGAATCAACAGTAGCCTATGCGCATGCGCAAAAGAGAATTTCTCATAACATCGGTTTCTCATCATCTGTTGGTTTGATTTCGTTCAAACTCGATAGGTGATTGGGTATATGTTCTACAAGAGTGACCTATAAATTATATCGCGATTGGTAGAGTAATAACAATTACGCATGTGCGAAACTAATATCTATTGACACAGGCAAAACTCCGAGTCTAATGGAACGATTTTGATGAAATTTTCAGGGATTGTGCGGGATAGCTTCTAGATGGTCCCCTATAACTTTCATTGCCATCACATAAATAGTAGCGCAAACGTTAATTTATTATAACGTCGATTTCTTTTCATCTATTGGTCCGATTTCGTTCAAAATTGGGGAGTAGATGGTTATATGTTCCAGGAGAATTCTCTATGAATTATATCGCGATTGGTGGAGTAATAACTTTAGCGCATGTCCAAAACTAAAATTAATCGACATAGACAAAAGACCGAGACTAACTGACCGATTTTTATGAAACTTTCATGGATTGTCCGGTTTAGCTCCTAGACGTTCCTCCCATCCGCAAACATTTATTCCTTAAAACGTCGACTCGTACTTTGTTCTTCAACTCATTCTACACGTCCATGTTACAATATGTGAGAAAGCTAGACTTGGCAGACGTTTTTTTGGTCTAGTTTCACGTTAGACTATTCGAGCTTTTTAACACAGAATGTGTTTTAGCCATGGACTAACTAGCCGAAAATGGAACGCGGGATGTAACGAAATGTGTGACGGTGATGATTTTCACGTACAACCGAGCCGTTGGTAGGGAAATGGAACTTCCGCAATTTTAATCGCACAGAAATCGTTCACCATTCGTTGGAAAGCTCCTGATTTATCCAACCATATTATGTTAACTACTGGTTATGAGCATGGTTATTTGAATCAATTGTTTACACACAGATGATCATTCTCAATAATTGATATTGTCAACATGATTGCAACCGCTTGTAAATTTTCTTATGATTTTCACGTACAACCGAGCCGTTGGTAGGGAAATGGAACTTCCGCAATTTTAATCGCACAGAAATCGTTCACCATTCGTTGGAAAGCTCCTGATTTATCCAACCATATTATGTTAACTACTGTGAAGTGCGTGGCCATCAACCTGAGTTATGAGCATGAATAGTAAATGAATAGTAAACAATGACGCTTGTTTGGTTGTCACTTGGTTGCGCGACAACGCAAACACATTCTGTGTTTCAATAATTTCGTCCGAAGTATGTAAATAGAGGTAACCGGGGGTCCAGGGGGCTTGCCCCCTGGCGAGGCGAGGAGCTCCGAGTTTAGTTTGTTATGTTTAATAAAAATTGTATGTGTTCTTAGGGGAAAAACTAGTTGTAAAAAGTGAAAATCTCGGTTATGACGGAGTTGGAGAGATCTTCAATTTTTTTTTTTTTTTTAATTAAATAGAATAGGTGTATATAATGAACATTTTCGGAACTATTTTAATGAAAGACCCAGCATAATATGAGTCTTGGGGTTTGGCTATACCTGAAAGGAACTTGAACATTGGCCACTTCCCCAGAATCGTACTCTTCATACACAGGGACGTCTTTGAGTTTTGACACGTCTCTGGTAATGTTTGGTATCACCGCTAGCATTGGGATGGGTTGTGTTCTCTCGGCCGCCAAAGATGAGCGCTGGTGATTTTGGTTTCTTCTCCTGCATTTTACAAAATCACACATTTAGGATTAGCGAGGTTTCACAATGTTTAATAGTTCTCGAAATGAGTTAGGTATAATTTGAATGGGACGTAATTGAATCATAATGATAAATTAAGTAGCTATCTTCTTACTGTGATCAAGAAAATTTACCTATCCTACAGAATATTTGAATATCTTTGTCTACGTTTGAGAATAAATTGAAAACTTTCTAGGTACCTACCTGCTATAAATGCTCAGAGATTGTAAACGCAATGATTGTGTGGTTGTGGTTAGGGTTGGTTGTGGAGGGGGAATATAATAAGAAGTTTTGTTGACATTTTTAGTAAAGTAATATTTCTGTTAGCCCTTAAAAGGTGCGGTAGGTAATACTTCTTGACGTTATTTGTAGTTATTTGAGCAAAGCTGGAGCCGGTTAATTAGAAAGAGGGTGCTCTAGCGTATGTGAAAAAAACGCTGTTACTTTGTAATAAGTACATGAGTTCGAACTCTGTCGAAGTATTAAATATTTTTGGGCCGCCATATTTTGATGGAGTTGTAGGGCACAAACCTAAAAAAGATGCTACATCAGAGAATGTTATGTTTACAGTCTTGGCTGGAGAGGGCATAATTGTTTTGTATTACTTCAGGTCTTACTGACTGCGCGAAATATGACGGCCCAAAACTAAATTATACATAGCGCTCCAACGAGGTGAGCTGTGAGGCCAATTTAATCAAACCTCTTCGACTGTTGAAGTTTTTCTTGAATGTAATAATGTTTCTGGCATTACCTAGGTACTTGGATCTGATTACAAATGATAGAGGTAGTTAGTGTAGGGAGCACTGTGATTTTCTACATCTGGAACGAGGAGGGGCTTACTTCTCAATAGTGTATTGCTCTGAAGGGAGCTCCTTCTTCAGGGAGCTTATTCTGAGGTACCTTGATCAGGCATTGAGCAAGTTGCTGCTATGGGTAGGTACCTCCTGTTATGATAGGGGTACTTGGTGTTGGAATCACTCTGAACTTCGTCTGGGAGGTGAACAAGCTAGCTTCTCAATAGTGCGTTGCTCTGAAGGGAGCCCCTTTCTCTTGGAGCTTGGAGACAAAAAGTTTTGAAAACGTCGGGTTTTTGAGGTACCATGATCAGGCATTGAGTAAGTTGGTGCTGTGAGTGGGTACCTCTTGTAGGGTGGATCTACCAACATTGTTGTATGATTAGGGTGGGCCACTGTTATACTCCTGAGTTCCCCTGGTTCTGAGAGCTCTTGAGCACATTGATGGAAAACATCTCCCCAGCAATCAGGAGGCTTAGGTTGTTGCACTTCCTTATGATACAGGTAAAGTAGGTACAGGTATGATACAGGTGGTTAAATTTTTTTCTAACTTATCGCTCAACTTTATCAACTTTTAATATTTTTAAAAACTCCTTAAAAAATGTTTCTAATAAAACACAATGAACTGCACAGTAGGTCGGGCGCTAAGGAACAGGTTGTAGGTACTCGTAAATATTAACTGTACATAAAACATTGAATGATTGAAGGTACCTGAGTGATGGAGGCAATGCTGGAGTTGTGATCTCATAATTGAACCTTGGTCGTGATGCAGTGCTGTCAACAGAGCGGGTTGTTAGCCTGGGTTTTGACGTTCTGTCATTTGTCCTCAGATATGGCCTTGTTGTGAAATCCCCTAGACAACGTAATAAATGTGTTAACTCTTTAGGAGCAATTTCGAAGAACGATTCAACAACTAATTCAGTTTTAATCGTAATTACCCTTTATGATTTTCATAAATTATGAGGAGTGTGAGGCATGATCTACAGGGTGTCTCACGAGTTATACACCACGGACCTTACTTCCGTCAATATGTGAGCTATAGATACCAAAAATGGCATCCCCCACAATTTTTTGTGAGGAATTCAACCATGATATTTTTGCGCACTGTGCGATTGAATAACCACGCGCAATTGACACCAATTTTATTTTTTCAATTGGGAACCCCCAATTTTTATAACAGATTTGGATTCTACATAGAATTATATAAAACATGACTCATCACTTGAATTTTTGAAAGCACGAAAACAAGCACATTCATGCCCAAATGACGCACAAATTGTAATACATGATTTTGGAGTATTTTTTTTTTATGCCTAATCACTCAAACACAGCAGAAAGTATACTTGAATTGCGTTTATTTATTTATTTTTTTTTATTTTTTATTTTTTTTTAAATATTTTTTTTAAACACATGCAAAGCGTACTTAAATTTCGCTTTTTCGGTGTATTTCCAAGTTGATATTACAAATATTATTAAATGAGAACATCACTACGTGATTCAGCTTGAAAAAATAGCCCAAAATGACAATCACATGAAAATGCATCATCAATGTATCACATGTTCAATTTAATACTTTGAAAAACTCGGTATTTCCTATTTTGTGCACGGTTTGCGCCTGATTGAACTCGTTTTTGCGCACTCTACAATTGAAGCGGTAAGGTCATTTTTGGTTTATTATTTTCAATAATAAGCCTATGTGATTGTATAGCAAACATTTTTTATAACCCCCCTCAAACTTTGTCATTTCACGTTTCAAAGTGCGTAGAATCCAAATTTGCAATGTCCATCCGCCGTTCGGGCCATAAAAGGCCTTAGAATTGACTTAAAAAATCCGTTCTTTCGCACATAGACACCACTTGGGGTCTAGTTGGTCCTAACTTCTCGCCAGCTCGATCGCTCCACACCCATGGGTGCTATGAGCCAAAAATAGGTGAAAAAGTGTCTTTTTCGAGGCTTTGAGTGTTAGACTGACGTACGCGCGCACGCCTGGCACGCTTAGTGGAATTATGAAAACATTGGCAGAGGGTCATGAGCGGGGAGGGGGAGGAGGCGTGGCGCCCTGTAGGGGCCTAGCGGCACGTCACCAGGGGCGTAGCAGAACGGCGCCAGGGGCGTAGGATAACGGATATAATATTACTTTTACAAGTAACACCCATATAATACACCGCGGCACCATGAGGTGGGTACGGCGTTATGGGCAAAGCGGAACGGCGCCAGGGGCGTAGGAGAATGGATATTTATTACTTATACTTGTAATACCCATAAACATATTATACCTTAAACAAGCCATAGTTATGCTTTGCCTACGCATATTTAGTAACATATCCTCTCGACTTTTCGTACGTACTTAGATAATGATATTATCATCTACAATAATAATATCTGCAATAATTTGCAGCATTTTCATGAAATTTTGTGTAGACTCCGAATCTGCAATTAAAATTAGAGTTCCCATTTGAAAATACAAAGTTGGTATTAATTGCGCATGGTTGCGCGATTGCGCAGTAATGACAAGGTTGTATTCCTCGCAAACAACTGTGAAAGATACGATTTTTGTGGATTTTTAGCTCGTTTAGTGACATGAACATTCAGATAGCACATACAAGATGGTTCTTGAGTGGGGCAATTACGGACAAACTTTGAAATATTGAGTTTTTGAAGATATTTAATAGCCACGGGTGGTGCGTTACTTGGGGTATTTTCACGCGGAATCAAATAGGCATGTTCATTTATTGATATCCAAAAACAACTTGGGAAAATATTGAGGAAAAAATTCAGAATTACACATTTCCTCATTTGTTTTCATCCAGCGCAAAGCTTACTGAAATAAGATTTTTTGGTGATTTCCCAGGTTGGTAAAGCAAAGTGAAAAACAGAGTTAATACCTTCCAATACCTACTGAACTTTTTGGAAAATGCGCAAGTGGTGTTATAAAACTGTTTAGGTAATTTTTAATAAGGACTTCAAATTTCGTACTATATAAATTAATGTATTTTTGTCCATCCAATACCCAAATGAACCCGTAACCCAAATAAAAAAATAAACTGATTAAATAAGAAGGTTTTCCTCACCTTCATCAACCTCCTCAAAAACAGGGACGATATCTTTGATTGAAACTACACTAGTTCTGGTAGTTGGCCTTTCAGATACCAGTCTCGTTCTGGCTCGTCTTCTTGGTTCGTGGTCAGCTGTGAATTTTTCTGTATCCAAACCTTTCACTTGCCTTTTCACTCTGGATTTCTCAGTTATATTTCGATGCTGTTCGGCCTTAGCTGGGAACATTAAATAATCCCATAAAGGCTAACCTATTGTGTCGGCATTTAACGAAACATTAGGGATTGAGCAATGTTTACTTAAAAAGATGAAATCCATAGAACTACTTACCGATGTGCTGTACCTAATGATTGGTTTAATGCTGAAAAAAATGCGGTTTTTGGGCAAACTTGGTAGACCCTTTGGTATTAATCGGAGGATAGGTATTATTAAAAACGTATTTTGGTTTATAATTTTCATTAATGAACCTCTGTAATCGACCAAGAAAAAACATTTTAACCCCCCCCCCCAAATCGGTTTATGTTTCAAGATGCTAAAATCTAAAAAAAAAAAAGTTCGTTATCCAGTTTTTCTCCAAAACTTCTGGACCAAAGTTTATGGAATTTGGCTGAAAAATCATACACCTGCTGGGGATGTGCCAGTAACATCGGCATCAATTTTGATCAACCCTAAAGGGTAGTAGTAGTGATCAGAGCCCCAGGCCACTGCCGAACAGGCTCACTTCGGCCTCTGGCAACAGACCATTCTTGGTGTCTTCACAACAACACACCTACAAATCTTAGCTGCCAATGAAGCGCTTCAGCTCTCGGCTTCACCAAGACGACTAAAGTCGACAATTCTCTGCCTTACGCCCCGGATGACAATTCTCCGTTGGCAGCAAGAACTCTCTCTATGAGAGGAACTACTACCACACCTACTCTTTATGCCATGCCTCTCTCATTTAATGACTTTTTTCCCCAATGACTTTTAAGAGTTGATTTGAAACACATTTGTTGACTTTTCATGTGCAATTCTACTATATCAACATTGCAATTACCATGTACTCAACCTTAAGCAAACTCTGCTTTGTACTTTACAAAATTCACATAATTTCCAGCTACTAAAAGCTCTTTTTTTTTACTGTTGTCCTCTTGGCTCACACTTGCACGGGTCTGGCTCCTCCTCCTGCAGCACAACTCCTCTGCTCCACACTCCTATTCTGCAGTACACCTTCCTTGCAGCACACATCTTCTTCATCACTACTCTACTCAACACGCCGCTACAACCCATACCAATTGTAAACCGGGCATTGCTAACAATCCGTCACAACTGTAAAACGGTCAGCAAAAATTACAACAGATTTTTTCGCACTCATGTAATTTGTGGCTAAAAAATCTCATAAAGGGATGTAGTATACGCCCGGACCCATGGAAACTTGTTGTCACCCTTATCTGGCCTGGGAGGTGTCTCCTCTCACCAGGCCAGCACCTGTATAAAGAGCCAAGAGGGCCATCAAATATACCATTCTCATCTTAGACTTCTTGGAGTTATTATTTCAGATATCCTGCATCCCATACGAAGCAATCATTATAATATGCAAAATTATTTGAATACAGTTTCGACGGAAAACTTATCGCCAAAACAAAAACTGTCCTAGATGATTAATAGATGGTCGGATGTTACTGGAGGTAGGTACACCAGGCTACCTACAGGATCTATAGTGAAGCAGTCACACGTAGACAAACCTATTAAGAATGTTCCTGGGGATATTGATTTGGTTGTATGGAGTATTACTTAATTGAAACTTGAAGGGATAAATTGAAACAATGAAGCACTGATTATAAAGTTGTTAAGAGTTTGGTGAAAACCCCTAGCATGGAAGAAGGGGACCCTCTCCCATGTATCATAACTACCTAACCCTAATCTACCCACTGCGACTCGGTCCTTTCGATATGAAGTCTTGGACATGAATGAATTAGCCACGTCTCACCAATGTGTCATCTTCATCCAGATGACGTGATTACCCAATTTCTTAAACCGGATATTGACACACCACCCTTCCAAAGACACATCCGCATCTGATATAATCTAATAAGTAACCTGCTTATCACAGGCTGTTCCCAGCTTTGTTCCTCTGCTTTATTGCCACGTCGGGCGGTAGAATTACTGGCAGCCGAGGAGGCGCAGAGGTATACTACCTATTTTGCACGAGAACGGTCAAAAATGATACTATACCACATGAAAACATCGACTGAGCATTTGGGAGACGTTTACGTTCACATAACGCCAAGCCAGGGTCAAAGTTTTTCAGACAGTTGTACTACTGCTGGACGAGTTCAAAAAGGCCGTATTTGAGCTCATCCCTCTGTGCCTTCTCAGCTGCTGGTAGGTCTACCGGTCATTGGGCGGTACAGTACTCCAGGGGCCAAGAGGCTGCCTGTCCTCATGCAAGCAACCAAGCTGTGGCGTATGTGGCACCAAATGCGGGGTGCGAGATTCACCACCAGGTGGCGAGGCCACCTTGGCAATTGGGGATTAGGTATCTGAGTGAACAGGCTAAGCAGTCCTGGGGTTGGTTGGGCATGTTTCATCCTCAACAGATTAATGCAGGATTTGGGTACCGGTTTTCATGATGGCACTTTGGTGGGAGGTGGCATGAAGGAGAGGTATACATTTGAAAAAATACAGACAGCCAAAAGAAATGGGACCTATAGGGGTTGAAGGAAGAGAAAATCCTAATGATATGTGGGTTTGGTGCTGGCAATAAACAAAAATAAAGAACTACAGTGCCAGAAACACTGTTCAAAATCAAGGCATCGGGCGGTACCCCAGTAATGCGTTACAAACCAATATGTTTTGTCCATAATGAGCGTCAAACCATGGGTGCAAAAAATGTATTTTAACTATTTTTAAATGGAAGAAGATTCCATCCTAAGAAATTAGGCATCAACAGCACTCTCCTGCGATGAGTAGTTTTCTTTCTATGATTGTTCAAAGTTTTGCGCACTAACAATGCCAAAGCTCCCCTCCCGTCTGGGCGGGACCCCCCTGTCAACCAGTGTGACGTCACCAGTGCAAACTTTAAAAATCAGAAAGACAATTACTAAACACAGGAGTGCAGTTGATACCAAAATTCTTAGATTTCGTTGGAATCTATTTTCATTTAAAAATATAAAATTAATACGTGGGTAATGCTCATTGTTTTTGAACGGCAATAATAACACTCATTAGTACTTAATATATTTGATTATTAAGTAGATCAGTCATAGATGAGCAAATCCCGTGAATTGATGTCTATTAATTAGTTTCTTACAGATAAATATAGTCAAATCTTGTAATTTTAGCTTGGCATACCAGGAATTTCATCCAAATTTGACTGTTCTGAAAGATCAATTTTGTCTTTTACAAGCTCGTAGTCTTGCGCCAACTCAGCAATTAGTTTTTCCTTCTTATCTGCGTCCCTCCTGCTCCTTTCTGTCCCCACTTCAAACTTCAGGTCCACCTGTGGATGAAAGTACGATCTCATTATTTCTCCTGTTGAATGTCACTGATAAAACGATAGTTATTTTATATTATATTTAAGTTCTATTCATTATAGCAGAGGCAGATCCAGAAAGGGCCTTGGTAAAAAAATTATTTTAATTGTATTGAATAAAAACTGCAGCAGCCATTCCAACGAGTGTTCCAATAGTCCAAGAGGAAATTGGACGATTGAGTCCAAGACCGATACTCCTGAATTAGCCCGAAGGCTGATTTTGAGTAGGTGGGGGAAAAAACTAGAAGTATTGGACTTCTGGTTCGAGGAATGAATAATCCCAAGAAAAACCTGATTATTAAAATATTTGCTACCTACTGTGTAAAATGTTTAATAACTATTAGGACCTATGCTTCAGTAGGAAAACATAGTACCTAATTTTTATAACCTAATCCCTACTATTTGTCAGGTATTAAAAAAACTTTGTTATTTGGTAGGCGTAAATAACTTCAATTTCGTTAAACAAGGTTTTAGTTTCTCTGTAAACAAACAAGATTTTACTCCATTCACTTGGCGAAATACCTGCAAAACTCATAAATGTAACGATAAAAAGTATTTCAAAGATAATTTAACAAAATATAGTACGATAATTTACGAAAATTTGCTCATACGATCATGCTGCATGACTGGGACTTTTTGAAATTAGACTAATTTGATGTGCTCAAAATGTACTGCCCAACGAACTTACCCTTTCTTTTCGATTGCTTGATTTTCTGGAGAAAAACGGAATTTTATCCCAATTCAAAAGAGATTTTATCGTTTGGAATGACACGCACTATAGGACCTGTATAAGTACGTTCATTAGATATGTATGATACAAGCGTTAAACTCCAGGAATCGTTTCAGAATATTTCAAAACGGATTCAATAAAGAAAATTTTGGAGAAAAAAACCAGAAGTAAATAGGTAAACAAAGGATAGCAATGACAAAAAGAAGAAGAGGAGAGTGGGACCGTGCAAGATTTTATTTTCGGTTCAGAAGTCACTGGGAATCAGGGTCATCGCCTCTTGGCCGGCACGTGCAAACTGCGTGACACGAAAGCTGTGCCGGCTTTACAAGTGTGATGCAGCCCTGTGTAGGCAGTGCTGCAAGAGGACTCAGTATCGTAAACGTTATTCACCAAAACTGCCCTGCCCTGTTGTGTGGGCTGCATCTCGAAGTAGGCCCAGCCTTAAACTTAAGGTACATAAAAAGCCAACTAATTCACCTTTCCCGAACTTCTACTAGAGTGAGTTTAGACACTCAGAAACAGCTGATCAACCTTCCCCAAACATCCACCAGAGGGTATTGGCATTGTTTCAACCCTCATTCCCAGCCCAGGAAACTGATCTGTTACAGGTATGTGAGATGTCGCAACTAAGGGAGGGAGGGCAAGGTACACACAGAGTCAACTAGTCTTCTTCAAACACGCACAGGATTGGAGGATTTCCTTCACGTGTGTGTTGTGGCCTTGAGGCTATAGAACAGCCCATGCAGTCCACAAAGGAAGAAGCGGGGAGGGGGGGGGGGGGAGATTGGAGTTCTTTTGAGGCCCGGGACTGTATAGGTCACTCCCCTACAATGGCATGAGAGAACATGAGAAAATTTTATTCTTTTCAAGAGCCACTGTTTACAACATGTACTTACTCTCCAGCACTACAGGCCTATGTGGCCCTTGGCTAGATGAACTACGTCTCTCCATTGATCTCAAAGTTGTTGTATTTTGTAACAATGTTTTTTTTTTTTCGGGGTACGGTTGTTAGCCCTATGCCCTTTGCCCAACCTTGAGGGCCAGTGGGTTTATTAGGCTCCCCTCCCCTAGGTGCTTGCCTTCACTTGCCTTGGGAGTGCCACCTGCCCCTTAGCAGTAGATCTACTGAATCTATCTGGAGTTGCCATCGTTGATATACGTGATATTCCTCCAGAGCCTCGACACCGGTTGGTCAGCTTGACAAGTCCACCACATGAAGGTGAGAGGAGTTGCGAGAGAGGCTCTATGGTCCGCATCACCCACCCTTAGGACCCGTTAAACTTAAGTTACTGTCAATAATACATCGCCATCCGACACTGATACCTTCATGTCTTGTCACATACTCAAGGAAATATCCTCAGTGTAGGTGTGTGTGTGTGTCCTCAAGGATCGGCCTATACGAGTGTGGGTACACAGGAAACCCTCAGCCAAACCCTATTTCTATATCGTTCAATGTGTTAAACAGGTATAATAGAGTCTGGGATAGTTACTAGCCAATCCAAACCGCTTTATTACTCCATATTTATTAGAATATTTAAAAAGCGAGTTTCGCTTAGAGGTTTTGAATTATTAGTGCATGAAATTGAAATATAATGCTGAATCTACCCAGTTGATCGTATTAAGTAGATACTTGGTATTATGGTTGGAAAGTTTGTGTTATAATGTCCTAAATAAGTTGAACTTACAGAAAACCCTCAACCAAAATCGATCGTTTTATGATTCAACGCTTAAAGCAAGTATAACAGAGTCTGACCCTGTCAGTTATTCCACCTAGCAACCAATAGGTACCAATCTGCATCACTCACCTCTTGGCTCATCTCTTCGTAATGATGTTGCCACATTTCGTTAATTTTGTCCAGGTCCAGCATTTGGTCTGTAGCGTTTTTCTGCTCTGATTTAGCTTGGTGTATCGTCTTGTTTACGTCCTCCATGATCAGTTCACCGAGCTTGTTACCCAGCTGATGAAGCAACCTGAAACGTAGATAATTTTCACCTAACAACAGCAAAATACGTGGACATCCAATTTGCGAGTGCAGTGATAAAAAATTGTTAACAATTAAAAACGTGTCCGTGAGAAAACGATAGAATCTTCTTTGAGTTAAGGTTGCCGTTGCTTTCCTATAGATCCAGACTCAACATTCAATTATTGGTTAAGGGAATCTAGGCAAATCAATAGAATAGGTACCCTGCGGAATCATCCATTTCTTTTTCCTCGACCTTGAAGAATCGGACCATTTTCTGTCGGTCATGCTCCTCCATATCCAGGGAGCCCAGAAGATTCTGCAAGAACTCTTCTCGATGTGATGGCGTCTCTTCAGGTAGAAGTCGACCTTTACGAGTTGGTTTTCCTTCATACCGGTGGTTTTGGTGTTTGGATGTGGTGGTTTCAATTGTGATTTCATCAGGGTACCTGCAGTAAGAATGGTAACCTTCAACATGATTCGACATGTTATAAGCTATGCTAGTGTAGGAGACAATAGTACCCTATGCTTGACTTATACAATATCCAGTGATTTAGAGTTCCAGGGGGTGCAAGAAATGAAGCCGAAAGATCAGCACCTCTAGCTAGTTTGTCCCACGTTCAAGCAAGCAGTGTAATGTTCCCTCTTTGGGCGCATGTATGAACCGTCCCTGGGAAGGAGAAAGGGATTTTCTCGGAGCCTCACCATGGACGAATACTCCCCTTGGTACCCAGTCAAATGTACACGAACGTTCCCAATAATTCGCCAGAGGTAACATGTGAGATTTTCCGCACACTAACAACACGACAACCCAAAAAGAGGATTTCTTGTTGCTCATAGAGGAGCGAAATGAATTTGTTGTTTTATCCGAGGCAAATCTACGATCCCTCGCTAACAGTGCCACTGTTTTTGTTGACGGAACATTCGATTACTGCTGTACTCACTGCACGGGTAGGCACACTTCTATTTCTAATATTAATATAATATTTATAATTCCTCAGTAATAACAATAATGATCTAGTGCAATGCTCATTTGTGGACATATTTGTATTTTCAGACATTTTATTGGATTTCAATTTGAAGATTTGCCTCTGGCGATGATAATGGGAGACTACGTGAGCAACCTCCTCACGGTTTCCCCTGGGTAACGCTAATAGCTCACTACGTAACGATTTTCAGCAGGAGATTTGTACATAGCGTACGGACGCGTTCGTACATAGTTGACCGAAAAGAGAGTGCCCCTTTGGGAGCGTTCGTACATACCACTTTAACCCTTGGAGCGTTCGTGCCGTCCACTCCTTCTTTCTGTATAATAGTGGTTTATCAAGTACCCCTGACCGAAAATGAACAGCTCTTGAAAGAAAATTGAGGTACCTACCACAAGTTAGGTAGGTAACCAGTGTTGCCAGACCCCGTCCAACAAAAAGGGGTATGTATTGTAGATATTGAAAAGGAGTATAAAGGGAGACCTGAGGGTTCCAAAAGAGGTACATGTTTTTTTGTGATAATTACACAATACACGTATCAATTTGTAGTTGAATTTGAATAAATGATTGTAATTCATGCTTGATGTATGGAAGAATCAAAAGAAAGTCCTTGATACTCATTTTTTATAGTGCTGAATAACGAAGCTGAAACTTGCCAAAGTCTAAATGAGACTAATAATATTACATTAAAATATTAACAAAAAATAAATTTTATTGCTTTCTGAATTATTTTACTACCAACAAATTTGGAAGTGAGAGCAAATGATGTGTTTTACCAGAACTTACTAGTGAATTGACCAAAATAGAAAAAGTAATCTCTCTTCAGAAATTCCACAAGGAGGACCGGCCACTAGATTAAGATTATTCTTTCAGTAATTTGAAAAGTGTTCAAGATGTGAAAGAAACGGAACTACAGGAACCAGGAAATGATGGAAAATAGAGTGGGGTCATGAAAAAGGGGACTAAATGGGACTTCAAACCACAAAGGGGTTATTTTTCAGTGCCCCCCCCCCCCCCCCATGTTCTTGTGGTTGGGGGATCAGCGAGTGAAAAGGGGGTAATGTATTCGCAAAAAGGGACGTCTGGCACCACTGTAAGGTAACTCCGATTGCCTGAGTAGCAGAAGATAAGGGTAACAAGTTTTACAGCACCTGTAACGCACCTATGAAACAGTCAAAATGTGATTTCCTAAAAGTTGAGTTTTTGCTTTTGTATACCAGTAATACTCCCGATGTGCGAATAGCTCACTTATGATTGGCATGTCGTGGTTCTCCCTCTGATCGTTTTGTCCTGATTTTGGGAACGTCTCTGAAGAAGGCGTCGTCAACGGAATCATCCGGGTAGTCATCATAACCAGTTGGGAAATCATCTGGCGCAGTAGGCACATGAACGGACGGATCATCGTGCTCGTGCACTGTCACATTGGGTTTGATGGCTCTCACGCTGGTTGACGTCGATGTAGAGGTGACGATGGAAACGGATGCTTTAGCAGTGGGTTCTTTCCATGCAATCATGAATCATTGTGAGAAACAATTGAATTTTATATACAAATGTCATAAATAATTTACATAATTAATTTCTATCAAGAATGAGTCAAAAATTCAGATATAAGTGAAACTCTGTCCTTGTCATACACAAAACCGGAGGCTTTACTAGGAATTACCTACACATGTAAATAGAATCGCATTATGCTATGCCTACTGAAAACACACCATAACCATTATATTGTCGCCTAAGAACATCATGACATAACTGAAGTGTTGACATTTTCTGGTTTTTACTCTTTCAAACGTGGTATTTCGTGTCAAACCGTAGGGTGCCATTAGTTTTTCAGTTGAACAACTAGAAACACTAATACCGCCAGGCTAATATTCTTTTATTATGGAACGAATATTTACCATTGTACGAATCATGGTACAACTGAGCTATTTACCTTAGAAACTCTATAACAGGTGACAGAACGGAATTTAGAGAGAAGACGTTGACTGTTTCCACGAAAAGTAAAGAGTTACAATGTTAAATCGATTTCGATGGTTAGGCCATCATCAATAACAAACAATAACTGAACACACATTAGAAAGGACATATCTTATATAGTCACAGGTAAAGGGAGATTGAAACCCATTGGTCGAGAGAAAGGAAAGGGGGCGGGAAGTACAAACAATTAAGTACAAACAAACAGAGTGTTAAGTACAAATTAAGTACAAAGTGAAGGGAGATCATAGCTAATCAGATGAAGTGAAAGGAGAGGAAGAACTACTCAATATGGTTTCAACAGTATGAAGGGATAAAATTCCAAGCATTATAGAAATGGACTTATCAGTGGTGAAATATATCCTCATTTAAACATTTACCAGATCTGTCACTTTTGATAATTTCGAATTTTTCAAGAACGTTCAATATACCTCCCTTTGGACAACAATGAAGAAATTCTACAAACTGTCTATCTGTCAAATCAAAATTGTAACTATGATTGGATGGTTTAGGAGAAACTACAGACGAAATTGAGCTAATAAAGCTTTCAAGTGTGAAAATTGGTCAACTACTTCAGAATCTATTGTATAAAATCCTCCTGTGGGAGGGTTTGAACAGCCTTAAGATGCTAAGCAAATAGACCTACCCTGAAATCCCTACTTTCCTGCAATCTTCCTGATACTCTTTTATTCGTTCCCTGAATTTTCTACCAGTTTGACCGCAATATTCGTAGCTACAAGAACATTTTAGTTTATAAACCACACTTTTATCCTGAACATTGATTTTGTCTTCAACGGAACCTAGTAATGCTCTAAATTATTATTCTAATGCTGAAATTTGGAACGGAGCATCTCTGGGTGTATGTACTATTTCCCTGGCAGTACAGAAAGAGTTGATTAAAAATATGTACCTACATGGTATGATGGTACACTGTCGTGTACATTTAGAACAGCGAGTGGATATAGCTAGTGCTAAATAAATTTTCTAGATAAATTAACATTAAATTTAGTACCTGGAACTTTTCTTGGATGGAAGTATTGGTAGTTGTATTGCTTGCCCGTGTCGAAACTGTGTAAAAACGTAGAATCGCCGCTCTGCAATAAAATTAAATAAATATATGTATTACTTAGTTATTAGTAGGTAGGTACCTACATTTTCCCTTTTTCACTAACGAAAGTTATGGTATGTCGTTACCTACCTACATCAATTACAAACCAACCTATTTACGACTTTTGGGGATCAGGCGGGTTGGAACCTACACAGTTATACAGTCCCTTGCTATTTTCAAGAACAATAAAATTTTGAAACTCAATACATATCTATTATATCGAGTGTATGCACATCCACGTTTTCACAATACCTACACTAAAACTGCGATCCTCCGGTGAAATTTAAGTCATACCATTTCACAAAAATCAGCAATTCATAACCATTTCATGACTGTGGAACTATTTACATTATATCCCAAAATAACACATGAGGATTTACTACGAGATCCCGTTAATGCCCAACAATACCTTTACATTTGCTCTACGTGTGCATGTATGTATTTAGGATGTGTACATAGAACTCCTACGTCGCTTAAGATCAATGTATACTAAGTTTTATAGTACATTTTCCCTGGTGTACCTGCCACAAAAACGGCAAGGGGGACGATATTTATCTTGTACGTTTTTTCTCCGATTTTAGTAGTTTTCGAAGCAAATTTTTTGAAATTCGACCAATTTGCTGTGCTCAAAAATTGCTGTCAAACAGAAATGCTTCATTTTTTGGCGAAAGAACGGATTTAAAAAACATAAATCCTAACTAGAGTTACCGTCTAGAATGACATTATAATGATGTATGTAAAGAAAACTACCTCACTCATATACGAGCTGTTTTCTTCAGTTCGTATTTGTATCCCAATAGAACAAGCCTACTACGTAATTTAATTCATGGATTACAGCTGGGACTTTTATCACTGTTATCAAAGTTTGACAAATTTATTTTTATTAAATTATACTAGCTATTTCCAAAGGATTTGAAGAACCCTGAGATAAAGGCTTTAAATGTTGTTTCTTTCGTTTTTACAGGTGAGTGAACCTTTTGTAAGCCGATAATAATAATGGTTTAAAGTTTTTAATCACGTATTGATAATAAAACTTTCGTTTTTACAGAGAAACGCAATTTTGTCTTTATTTCATCGTCCCAGAGCAGAACATTCATTATAAAACAACATTTTCTGCAACTATTTATCGAATATGGAGAAGCTGAGGTTTGACTTTACAGTGCAACAATCGGTAGATGGAAAATCAAACATCATCTGCATAACTTCGATAGCTACACTGAATGGACAGACTTTTGGAATACCACCAGAATTCCAACCAGCAGGTCTACACCAAGAACTTACGAACACTCCAAACTATACCAAGGTAAGAAAATCGTTAACTAAACGTCATCAAACTAGGAAAATATGGATAACATTGACTGACGCTCTATCAAAAACCTATTTAGATGATGATCAAAACTTACAGTTTAATGATATTTACCTAGAGGAAACTACAGAGAAGGAAAAACTGTTAGAGAAGTTGGTCGAAGACAAACAAACAAAATCAGTAACTCAAAATATAGGAGCGATTGCGAAGGAATTCATGATAGAGAAATTCACAGGCAAAAACTCAAATGCAACCCAGTGGATCGAAGAATTTAATAAAGAATGTGAACGATTCCAAATCAATGAAGACAAACAAAAAAAAAAAAAAAATGTTGAAACATTTTCTGGAATGCTCCAGTGTGAATTGGTACAGCTGCATGCTAATTAAACTAACAATGGATTCTGAATGGAACGCTTGGGAGGAAAATTTTTGTAATACGTTTCCAAATAAAGGGTGGTCACCCATTAGATATGCTTTAGCCTTTAAATATCAATCAGGCTCATTGCTTGAGTATGCTTTAAAAAAAGAAAAACTATTACTGGAAGTGAGGAATTCAATAGATACTGGTACACTAATTGACCTTATAGCATTTGGTTTACCTAATTATGTGGCTGATAATATCGACAGAGAAATTTTACAAGGAACTGAAAATTTGTACAATGAAATAGGAAAATTGGAACACCTTGTTGGGAAGAATAAGTATGAAACAAAAAGTATTCTACATCCTGACTCCAAATCCAAACATATTGTAGAAAAAAAACCATGCCAAATCTGCCTTCACGAGAGAAAAGGCACACGATACCATCCTGAACAAAATTGTTGGTTTAAAGAGAAAAATCAGAAAGCAATTTTGAAAACTGTTAATAATTCTGAATTGGAAATTGAACTTAATAGGGATAATCCAAAAAACTAGAAGTGCCACCATTAATAAAAGTCAAGTTACTATTAAATGATAGATTAACAGTTTCTGGAATTTATGATTCAGGATCAAATGTATCATTAATTAATGCAAGATTATTGAAAATACAAACAGAAAAGCATACAAATGATGTGCAAATAGTCAACTGGAAGACAATTAATGGTGAGAAGAAAACAAAAGGTATGGTAACACTAAAAATAAAAATTTACAACATAGAAAGATTTATGGATATATTTGTAGTAGATAATGAAAATTTTAATAACGATTTCTTAATTGGTTTGGATTGTATCAAAAGTTTCAAATTAATGCAAAATGAAGACTTGCAGATCACGCAATGTAACAACTCAGAAGAAAAGAAGGGAATCTCAAATGAAACAGATATTTCACTGTATTCTGAGGAGCGAAAAATGAAACACACTAACAAATGTGAAATAAATTTCAATGAGCATATTGATACCGATGGATTCGAAATGATAGTAAACCATCTAGATGAATACCAACAATCGGAAATTAACAAGTTGATAGAAAAATATAAACCAGTATTCGCCAAAGATAAATATGACGTCGGAACTGTCAGACACTATGAAGCTCATATTGACTTGATGGTGGATAAATACTGCACCAAACGCCCATACCGATGCAAAACAGAAGATAGAAGACAAATAGAAACTCAAATATCCAAACTATTAGAAAAAAATCTGATTGAGGAATCTTATAGCCCATTCGCTGCTCCAGTAACTCTGGCCTATAAAAAAGAAGATGATAAAAAAACAAGATTATGCATAGATTTCAGAGACTTGAACAAAATCGTCGTCCCTCAATCACAACCTTTTCCTTTGATTGAGGACTTAATGGTTAAAACGGTAAACTGTAAATATTTTTCTACTCTTGACATAAATTCAGCATTCTGGTCAATTCCTATGAAAATTCAAGATAGATACAAAACTGCATTTGTCACACAAGAGGGTCATTACCAATGGACTTGTCTTCCGTTTGGGTTAAAGACGGCTCCGGCCATTTTTCAAAGAATACTGAGCAACATAATAAGGAAATACAATCTCACTAGCTATGCCGTAAATTTTATAGATGACATATTGATTTTTTCGAAAACTTTTGAAGAACATATACTACACCTATCACAACTACTAGAAGCACTTCTAACGGAGGGTTTTAGACTGAAATTTTCTAAATGTAATTTCGCAAATAATCACGCCAAATATCTAGGTCACATAATAGAAAAAAATTCAATTAGACCTCTGAAAGATTACTTAACTGCCGTCAAAAATTTTCCAGTTCCAAAAACAACAAAAAATATACGCCAATTTCTAGGAAAAATAAATTTTCATCATAAATTTATACCCCACAGTGCGATTATCCTGGACCCACTGCACAATTTATTACGAAAAAACGTGAAATTCATATGGTCCACAGAATGTCAGGAATCGTTTGAGAAAATAAAGGTACTGCTATGTTCAGAACCAATCCTACATATTTTTGATCCTGATCTACCAATAAAAATTTACACGGATGCAAGTATCAGTGGAGTAGGAGCGGTGCTGAAACAAGAAAATAAAAACGGGGAAAATTACCCGGTTGCCTATTTTTCAAAGAGATTAACAGAATCTCAAAAAAAGAAGAAGGCAATTTACCTAGAATGTCTGGCGATAAAAGAAGCTGTGAAATATTGGCAGCACTGGCTTATGGGAAGGAAATTTTGCGTCTTCTCAGATCATAAGCCATTAGAAAATATGAACATCAAGGTTAGAACTGATGAGGAACTAGGGGACCTAACGTATTACTTATCCCAATATGATTTCCAAATCATTTATAACCCTGGAATATCAAACCAAGAAGCAGACTGTTTAAGCAGAAACCCAGTACTAGAACCTCATGAGAATACAGAAGACTTTTTAAAAGTAGTAAATTTAATAAACCTAGCAGTTATAAAGGATGATCAACACAAAAATTTGCGCTTACTAAATGGAAAACAAATATTGGAAAACGGAATTTACTATAAGAAGAAAAAAGGAAGAAAAAAAATTGTACTATCCGAACATCTTAGCAAAATTCTAATAAAAGATGTCCACGAGAGCTACTGCCACATTGGAAGAACCCAGATGACCAATAAAATAACACCATTCTACACAGCAAAAAATTTAATCAAAAACATAAAACAAATTTGTGATGCGTGTGAAATTTGCATCAAAAACAAATCGAGGAGGAAGCCTAAATATGGTTTAATGTCACACTTAGGCCCAGCGACACGCCCGTTCGAAATTGTATCTATTGATACCATTGGAGGCTTTGGAGGATCACGGTCAACAAAAAAATACCTACATCTCCTGGTTGATCATTTCACGAGATATGCCTGTATTCTCACATCAAAAAATCAAAGCACAACTGATTTTATAAAACTAATACAAAATGCAACACAAGGCTATAATATTAATATGATATTAACAGACCAATACCCAGGAATAAATTCCAATGAATTTAAACAATTTCTGAAGAAGAAGGATATAAGCCTGGTTTTCACTGCTGTCGATTCACCATTCTCAAACGGACTCAATGAAAGGCTTAATCAAACTTTAGTCAATAAGATAAGGTGTAAAATAAATGAGAGCGGTACAAAACAAGCTTGGACTACCATTGCACAGGAATGCGTAGACAAATATAACAAAACAGAACACACAGTCACGAAGTTTCCTCCAAAATACCTTTTGGAAGGCAGTAATGTGAACATTCTACCACCTGAATTGAAATCAAACTGTACAAAAGAAGATCTGAAAAGAGACAGAGAACAAGCTCTCGCCAACACGATAAAATCGCACAACTATAATAAAAAAATATTCGATCTTCAAAGAGAAGAATATAAATTAGAAGTAGGAGACGAAGTCTACGTAGAAAACGGAAATCGACTGAATAGGAAGAAATTGGAAGAATTAAGGATTGGACCTTACAAAATAGTTAAGAAGATCTCAAATTCAATCTATGAAGTTGACACCGGACACAGGAAAGCAGAGTCAAACCTCTACCACATCACAAAATTGAGTCCAGTGTTAGCTAGTGAATGAACAATCACGTACACTGTCACGCACGACATTGTTTCTCTCTAAGGGGGGGAGATGTAAAGAAAACTACCTCACTCATATACGAGCTGTTTTCTTCAGTTCGTATTTGTATCCCAATAGAACAAGCCTACTACGTAATTTAATTCATGGATTACAGCTGGGACTTTTATCACTGTTATCAAAGTTTGACAAATTTATTTTTATTAAATTATGCTAGCTATTCCCAAAGGATTTGAAGAACCCTGAGATAAAGGCTTTAAATGTTGTTTCTTTCGTTTTTACAGGTGAGTGAACCTTTTGTAAGCCGATAATAATAATGGTTTAAAGTTTTTAATCACGTATTGATAATAAAACTTTCGTTTTTACAGAGAAACGCAATTTTGTCTTTATTTCATCGTCCCAGAGCAGAACATTTATTATATGTATACATCGTCATTCACACATAATACATACGGTCATTCTAATGATCGAACTATGAGTGAATTTGCGTAAATTATCCTATTATATTCATGTCAAATTCTTTTAAAATTTGAGAAAGTTAAATAGCAATGTTTAAATATCGAGTAAATATCAAATAGAAATGGTTAACTAGGTATCAATTAAAAAAAAAAAAAAAAAAAAAAAAAAAAAAACTCAAAATCATAATTGGTTTTTAAACTAAGAATTTGAATTTCAAGTATTATTTGCAATTTTTTATCGATTTTTTTAGCTTATAGGTATTAATAAAATATAAGTACATTTATCAGCAATTTTTTTAAAAATGTTCTAGTTCATAGTTGATGAACTTTTTAATAAGCATCTAAAGATAGATTTAATGATTTTAAGCAGTTTTTGTCACTTTTGGAGATTTTTCAGCAAATTTCATGAAATGAGAGCAATTTATTTGCTCAAAAACTGCTGCCCAACGAATTCATCGTTTCTTTCAGAACGCTTGATTTTTTAGCGAAAGAACGGATTACATGTGAAAAAGCGTTAAACTTCAGGAATCGTTTCAGACTGCCTCAAAACGGATTTCTAAGAACAAAATTTAGAACAATTTTCATTTAATTTTTTTTGGAGCCATTGCAATAGCTTCATTGTCTATGAAAATTTGCTAAAAGTTTGTGTAGTCACAAAATGCTCAAATATAAATACAACTCATCATAAATATAAGAAAAAATATTACGAAAATTTGCACGTCTGAATTATAATGATCAATCAAGTCGTTATTCAAGTACCTACCTGGAAATGGTGGTAATTTGACTTCAAGCTGGCCGGTGTGGTGACTTGATAGAAGTTGGTCTTGTGTCTTTCTTTCACAGATGCCGTCAGCGCGCCATGGCCTCCGAGAGGTGCGTACCGGTGAATTGGTTCCCTCTCGTCCTGGTGGATCCTTTGATCTTCATGTCGAATCCTGAGATCATCCTGCCGGATCCTTTGCTCTTCCTGACGGACCCTGTGGTCACCTTGGCGAACCCTCTGATCATCATGGCGTATCCTCTGGTCATCCTGGCGTATCCTCTGATCGTCTTGGCGTATCCTCTGATCATCTTGGCGTATCCTCTGGTCCTCCTGTTGGATCCTCAAAACGTCCTGGTGAATCCTTCGGTCATCCTGGCGAAGCCGCTGCTCTTCCTGGTGAAGCCTGTGATCTTCCTGGTGGTGTGTGCGGTCTTCTTCGAGGAACCTCTGGTCTTCTTGGTCGGGGTCGTCGTAGGGATCCTCCCTAGGTGGGAGCTGGGTGACTTGCGGCCGTCCGTAGTAACTGGGCTTGGGCGTTGAGGATGTCAAACCGGCAAAGGCATTGTTGATCACTCGGGGCGGTGGAGGTTTGACCTGAAATTGCCCAGTTAGCTTCTAATAACTAGCCAAATTAATTTACTCAATAATTTACAAAATGTAAGGACTTGATCGAAAATTACACATTGAATTATCATAATATGAGAAACAATCTACCAAAACTCCATTACTCCCATATCTGCCCACCTCCTGCGATGGACAGCTAGCAACAAGCATAGTTCATATTCACTAAAAATATAGGTGGACCGTTTAGGGTGTTACGATAAAATGATCGGATCCAGACTGGGATCAGAACGGATCGTACCCTCTCCCATTTTTACCAATCCACTTGGATTGAAACGAAATTGCTATGAAGGCACCGATGGTTTTTTGAATTGGATCTGCCTGTCTCGTCGAGGAAATCACTGAAAAAAGCGATGAAGGAACGGATTGAGGTAAGATCGGAACCCCGTAGGGTATGACCCTACCCCGTAGGTTGAGATCCAGCCGTTTGGATCTCTCCTTTTTGCTGTATCAAAACCGAAATGAGATGTTACGCTGCCTGGATTTGTTCTTTGAACGAGACTGCTGTACCGTAACGTTCTTGGAACAAGAGGTTGGGGATTGTGATAGGTACCAACTCATTCCTACTAGGCTGCATCCCGATCCCACCCTGGATCGGAACGGCTAGATCCGATCCACAAAACCAGCGGAACTGCCCATCCCTACTCAAAACTCCCCTCTGTTATAACAAAGATCCAATTTTAGTCCGCATGATATGGTTACTCTATTTCAACGTTGGAGCACCATATCACTCAAGAATTTACACTTACAGCCACTTTTACCAATCTGAGGTAATGTCACGTCAACTTAACCAAACGGTAACGGGAGACTGAGGAGTAAGAGCAGCGTTAAGGAATTATCATCCACCAAGTTAATTCAGACGTCAAAGGAATCCTCTCCGAGGCCGGTTATGGTTTGGTTAAGTTGACGAAACAGAAAAGCGGCTCCCCAGAGCTTGAAATCATAACCTAAACAACTTCAACAGCTGTTTGTTATCGAATTCTTATCACGATTAGGAGTTGATTTTGTTTTAAGTTGAAACACTGAAATTTAAAAGAATTAAATTAATTTTGAATATACCTTTAAATGAGAGAGAGGGAGAGTGACGCTTGAAAATCTCTTTAAATGAGGAACCTGTGAAGTGAAGTGAAATGAAACAGAAATATCTTTCCACTCTTTTGGTGGCCTAAGCAGTAGATCTTCCGGTACTGGAGGATATCATGACTACATTTCAAGAAATTCAGATGGATAGGAAACTATGGAAATCTCATAAGATAAGAAGTAAATACATTCAAATCTCTACTTCTCAATAGGAAACCTATAATTGCCATCCCAAGTCAGTTTTACACGAAATTATTGTAATGTTTGTTTTCCGAGTTGATGGGACCCAAGATTTCTATTTTCTATCAGCTAATTACAATACATTATTAATAACTACCTACCAGGCAATATATAAGCATGAATAGGGCTCGTATCAAGGGCCGAAACGTCGCTATTATGGAAAAATAAAAAACTACATTGAAACACAAGACTAGCTTGGTCACTACCTCAAAAAAATCTCGTTTATATATATATATATTACATAAAGGGATATTATTTCTCTGAAATCTTATATTTAATTTTTCCCCTTCTATCATCTTGGTTTGGACTGAAATGATTCTCCCTAATGATTCTCCCTAAGGCTTTAACGAATAATATTCACAACTTTTGAATATTAACTTTTATTTCTATCTCTTCTTATCAGAAAATGGAAATTGAAAACCTGAGGTATAAAGTTGTTAAAGTAAAAAACAATATGAGTACCGATTTGTCAAGTCTCGAAACTAGAAGCATTCTTTACAGAATTTAATGCAGAATTAGAATTTTCAACCCCTTTATTCCACAAACCTCCGTAAATATTGATTTTCTCCAATGTTCATTGGATTGGATATTGTGGTTTTCGTCTTACCATATTGTGATTCATGCTACTCAGTTAAGAAAAGTTCAACAAGAGCCCGCACCTTAGGGTTTTGTACAGATTGTGAGAAGGCATTATGAAGTGCCAGGAGGGCAGCTATGGTCTCGGGGTTGTTGGTCTGGTACTGCTGGCCTACTTTTGGTGTTGTGGGAGCGGCAGTGGTTGCTGTGGTTGTAGGCCGGGGTGTGGTTGTAGTAGTAGTTGTTGTTGTGGTTGTTGATGGAGACCGTGTGAACTTTTCCTTGGTGACCTAATCTGATGACAGAATCAACTCCTTAGGACTAATTGAAAGACCTTCCCCAGCCGCACCAGTCCTCCAGATACTAGGGTAGGGTATCATGGGTGGGCCTTAATGTCGTCTTCTTCGGTGCTGCAGTCTTCACAGAAGTGCGAAAACTTTTGATTTTTCTGTCCATCCTGCTGATTCCCCCGCCCTGGCCGCTGCTGACACTGCTGCATGTCAGTTTGTTTATCCCTGCTTCCTGTAAAATGACCCCTACCCACTCTGTTTGGCGAGGCAATGAAAGATATTGTTGCATAATGGTTGTGACACATGAAAGGTGCTGTGGTTTTAAGTTTGGCAGAAATCTGGGTCAATAAGTACTTCATGTACTTGGATAGCTGTTATAGTTTGGAGGCGCTGACCAGTTCCCAAAAGGAGTAAAATTATCAATTTTGATGCTATAATTTACCATCTTAAAACTGTATGGGGGTCCCATGTTTTGTTATATTTGGCCGCTGGTGGGCGCAAAGTGGCCACCCCTTTCAGAAACCTGGCAATTAGTGGATTAGATCCCAAAGGTTGTGTGGCAATCAGGGATAAGGCTGATCTATATGTATTAAGGGTTGAGTATGAGACCTGATCTGTCTCCAGCACTTTTTGTAGAAAATGAATAACTTGCAAGGGCTTGGGATCCCAAGCATCGAAAGATAATTCATCACAAAAATGCCACCACTTACGAAAACATGCTTGGTACTGAGCATAAGTTGAGGCTGACAATGCTGATAACATTGTGTCTGTCGCAGCGTCCGAGATTCCCCTCCTCATGAACGCTTGGCGGACAATTTCCCTGCTATCAAAATTAGTGTTTGCGATTGTGGATGAGGAATGCTCCTGAAAGGTAGATGTAAAAGTTCGTCATTAGGACCAAAATAAAGAGGGTCCCCACATAACAATTCAAAAAATACTGGGAAAGTTTGGGACTATCACTATTAATTCCTTCTGCCTCGTCTGATATCACTTTTCGTAAAACTCTTAGAATAAGGGAAAAAGGAGGAAAAGCGTAAAAATATATGTCAGACCATGAATGTGTGAAGGCATCGACGCCCACTGACCTAGGGTCTGGGTGCCATGAAAAAAAATTGTTACATTTAGTATTGGCTGCCGATGCAAACAAATCAATGTTTGGAGAGCCAAAATGTTTCGAAATCTCATCAAAAACCCTGTAATTTAGAGACCACTCAGTCTCTCCTGGCATGATGCGAGAACATTCATCTGCCACAACATTATCACTTGAAGCTATGTACGATGCAAAAATGAAGATTTCTCTGGCTTCACACCAATTCCAAATCCTCTTTGTAATTTCATACAATACAGCAGACCGCATGTCTATTGATACAGGCGATTGCCGTTGTGTTATCGGCTCTTATCAGGATTCGTGCGTCTGAAATATCCTTACAAAAATGTTGCAGGGCCAACTCAACCGCTCTCAGCTCCAACACATTTATATGCCAAGTGGCTTCCTCTAAAGACCACCACCCATGTATCCTGGTCTCTCCATCAGAGGCTCCCCATCCTGACAATGATGAGTCTGTTGTCAGGGTAATGGAATAATCATCATTGTGTAAACGTTTGGAAATTGACATGATATTGTCGTACCACCAAGTTAAGTCAGGTAAAATACACTGAGGTAGGTATATTTTTGCCTCAAAATTCCCCTCATTGTCAGCTAGGAGTTGGACTTTTATTGCCTCTAAATGCATCGTATATAACTTCCCGTAAGGTGTGGCAGGGCATGCTGCCACCAAAGTACCTATTAGCTTCGCTAAATGGCGTATAGAACATGATGATGTTTCTCTGAAACAATATAACATAGACTGTATACGCCTACGCTTATCAGAGGGAAGAGCAATAGTCATTTCAGCTGTGTTAAACACAAAGCCCAGAAAGGTAAAGCTTTGAGACGGTACCAATTTAGATTTTTCTTCATTTATCACGAATCCTAAAAATTTTAGAAGCTGTACTAGCTGGTTCACATTCTGTACACATTCTTGTCGTGATCTCCCCAGCACTCCGAAATCGTCCAGGTAGTTAACTAGCTTGACCCCCCTAGATCGTAAATACTGTACCACAGGACGCATCAATTTTGTAAATATCCATGGTGACACTGACATCCCCATAGGAAGGGAAGTAAATTGAAATAACTGTCCCTGTAGCCTGAAACGAAGGTAAATTCTAGAGTCTTCTGCAATGGGACATGTATAATAGGCGTCTTTAAGATCGACCGTTGCACCATAACAATTGGGAGTAATGAGATCACGCATCGTGCGATGGTCCTCCAACTTGAAGTGAGGGGCATCAATGAATTTATTTAAATGTTCTAAATTTAAAATGAAACGCTTTTCCCCTGAAGGTTTATCTACCAAAAATATGGGTGAGACCACCTGATTTGGGTGAGGCTCGCATGTTTCTATAACCCTCTGATTCAACAACCTCTCCACTATTAGCTTTAGAGTCTCAACATCACCCTTTTCCTGAAAATTAGACAATGAATGAGGGTGCGGAGTGGGGGTGGAGGTGAAGGAAATTTCATAGCCCCGTAACCAGGATAAAATTATATTATTATCAGTAATATATTTCCAATTAGACCAACATTCAAGTAAACTGCCTCCGAATGGAGGACATATTACCTGTGAGGCAGCGTGTACTGAAGGAGATGCTTCAGTCATCCTCAGTGGTGGAATTGTTGGGAGGGGCCTCCTCTGGTCTGACGACGAGAGCCTCCCTGGTTCTGCCTGAATGGTGGTAAGTTCCTGTCCTGATACTGTGAGTGGGGTTTGGCCTTGTTGTGAACCCCAAGCAGCCCGGCCTCTCACATTTCCCGACCCCCTGTTCTGTGGCCTGTGTGGCTGCAGTGTTTTAGGTGGGTTTGGGGGCGGCTTCTTGAAGGACACCAATCCCTTGCTGCTTGATTCTAGCCCCAATCGAGCCCGGAAACGGGACCCCAGATGAACAACCACTCGGAACGTCCCGGGAGATTGTCGTCAGGGTATTTGTGCATACATTTTGTATGACCCGACGGCGGGTACGACTGATGTCGAAAAACAGAGCTGTCAAGCATCGCATATGTGCTGGTAACTGGGCTCCAACCGCAGCTGACTCGCCACCTTGTGAATTATCTTTGTTATGCCTAAAGCAGTGAGCACTGTTTTTGAAGCGCCACATACTGGGCATCCACAGATTTGTGAATCGATCCAACTGATGCAGTGATCTCAGGGTTGATTTGGAGGAGCAAGGAGCTGGAGATTAGAAGGAATCGGATATGATTCCTTCAGAGTACTGAAAGAAGGTAAACCATATAAAATGTGGTGTCTCCACCGATCCGCTATACTATCATGCAAAGCAGGGGCAGGGGGAGGGGGAACCTGAGGGTTCTCGCCCAATGCCTTCAATAACCCTGGGTTTAAACCCGAATCAGGGTTTATTGTTTTGCCCTCTGTTTCTGGTGTTTCTGGTGGGGTAAAGCCCGCGAAGTCGGGCGAGTTAGAGTTAGAAAGAACATTGGGTCCCGATGGAACCCCGTCGCCCAAACTCAGAGTTTGGGTCAACGCGTCGGCCTGTTCATTCTCAAGCCGAGCCCCACTGTCGGACATTTCTTCCTCAACATCGTCGAAATTTTCGTCGGCAGTGTACGTACGTGGATACTCTGAGTATTCATCGTCCGAACTATGGTAATGACCTGGCTCGGAGCCCGGTTCGACCAAACGCCGAGCATAAAACGAACGATGTCCGTGTGCCGGAGATCGTGACCGATGACGATCTCCGCGAAATCCGAATGGATAAACTTCGTCATAAAAACGACGATGTTTTTGTGCGCAAAAAACGTGATTCCGATCTCGATCGATGCCAATCAAAATTCGGATCGAATGCGTCCCATCTCGGCTCTCTTCCATGAGAAGGGGACCGTCTGAACATTGTGACAAAACAAAATAAAGTGAGAAAACACTTACCGATCGTTCCTGCTTTAAGACAAAGTAATACAGATCCAGTCACAATACGTTTTTCCTTCTTAAATATATCAAATTTCTTTATAAAAATCTTCCAATATGAGTTTTGAAGTCTTCTCGAAAACGAAGTGAGCAGGGTTACCCGCGGGGAGAGGAAGCGGAAGATGGCTGGGGTTGATGCCTAGTCCTAAGGAGTTGAGGGCCCCAGAGGCCGATATCCTTTTCTTTTTCGAAATTCAACGCGATTTCGCGCGTTTTTTCGAAAAGATGTAGGTACCTACCTACCTAATCTTCCAAATTTCGAGAAGTGAAGTCTAATCCTAAACCTACTACCACGTTAATGTCCCAAAGTGCCCAGAGGGATATAATTTACAGGAGTAATGCCTGAAAACAACAAAGAAATGATTTGATTATGATTGAGGTACTAAAATGTCACATACCCTCCTGCCTGGTTGCCGTAGAGCTCAAGGTTGAGGTTGAAGAAATCTTCGGATTTGGAGCAGTCAACTTCATCAATCCGTTCGCAGACTCTCGTCTCCTGATCGAAAACGGTGCCGTTCAAACACAGAAACTTGATGTCCGTCACCTCACCTGCACATTCGAGTACTATCAGTATTTCTTTTCACACGAATCATTTCAAATATCCAGTATGTACATTATTACAATGAATTAATGGTGGAATTGAAACACTAAGCAGCACCTGGTCTTTTTACATTTTTGTATCAACATAATATACAGTACATGGCTATGTGCTTTAGGGTTTACGTAGACGTAGCATTGCAATCACTTTTGCAAGAAGGGTAAGGGGGGTATTAAAAATGGAAATGTATCCCAACTCGTATTTCACGTTTTGACCGTTTTAGAACAACTTAGCAAAACATTGAAACGATTTTAGATTCGTGTTTATACTGCCGTATTAAGAATAGATCCCGTATCTGACCAAACCCTACTTTTGGGAAAATGCGTCTCAAGGGTTTTGAGTTGAAATTTCCTGTTAGCTCTATTTTACGTTGTCTCAAGCTTCAAAAGCACACATTCCAAAGGAAATTTCTCGCTGAATCGCGTGGTGTGGCTGGAAAAACATTAGTTTGGTCAGAAAATTGTGAAAAAAAAGGTGTAGATCATACGTACTTGGCGATTACCTCTTATCTGGTGCACATACGAGTTTTTGTTTAACAGTAAGATTGATACGTTTTTCTAATACAGAATTAATACCGCTCTACGTGGCGGAAAAAAAAAAGTTTTCCCGTATATGCAGGATTCTAGGAGAAAAAATCGTGGTTGCCAACCTCCGAAAACCGTATCTGATCTGACAAGAGAAAATACATTCGTATGATCAAAATACTGGGATGAAAAATCGTATCTGCCACTGATTCAGAAATCGTAGCAGACGCCACGAGTCTTAAAATACGAAGAAATAAATTCTTATCTGGAGTGTCGCAATTCTTATGACCCTGAATACTAATAAAATAACCGTATCTGATGCCCAGATGCGGGTTTTCGCACATAGAAAAGGCCAGTTACGGGATTTTCATCAGTAAATCGAACCAAAACGTAGTTAATGCGATAATTGTAAGCAGTTTTTGAGGAATTTGCCGTTGAGATCCGACTTCGAGACTAGCGAAATCGGAAGAAACCACCCTCCCAAAGGGGGGGTACGTGTCACTTGATATGGTCAAAAATGCAGATACGGGATCTATTCTTAATACGGCAGTATATCGCTTTGTTCTTGTAACGGGTAGAACAATGCTTGGGTACCAACCTATTAACTCAGAGCCTGAATACGTGAAATTTTCAAAGATCGCGAAGGTTGAGTCCGATATGGTTTGAATTCCATTGCTTCTGAATCAATGGAAACCACTGCACATGCGCGAAAAAAGCAGGTTCAACGTCATGTTAAACTGCCAGTTTTATGTAGGCACAATATCACACCGGCTACAAAACCTATTTATATATCATTACCCAGTATAAGATTTGTTGGGGTCTTGAGGTTCAGTCAGTAAGACTGACCCCAACAAATCTTATTTTGAGCAAAGCAGTCGAGAAACCTAACCTTATCATTACCCAGTCACAAATTATTTTTAACATGAATTTCGCTCAGATTTAACAGTATTTTTTCTCAAGTTGTAACAGAGTTTAAATTTTAACGTAGAAAACGTTTTTACGGAGACCTTCATGCCGAAATTCGTCATCTAACAACGCAACGAAAAAATGAGGCGCAACAACGACACATACCCACAAGAAGGCTTGCTTTACTGTTTCCTTGGGATATCCGAAGCTAATTTCTTTGCTACTGAACTTATGAGGCTAAAATGTGAAATGGAGAACCCTTGGGACCTCTAAAAATGAATCATGAAGTCTAGAGCCTCCCAGACCAGCTGAGTGAGATTTGGAGCTAATTTCTTTGCAATTCAACCTATGGAGCTGAAATTTGAAATGGGGCCTCTTGGAACATCTAGTAATGTATTATAAATTCTGAAGCCTCGTAGATCAGCTGGGTGAGCTCCAGAGCTAACTTCTTTGATATTCAACCTATGAATACCAAATTTTTACGTATCATCGATGTTTGGTAGGCTCCTTAAAAGGACAGCTGCATCAAAACTTTCTACTCCCTGAACTCCGGTTTAGAAAAACCAGGTTCCAGATTAGGAGTTACACAAGATAAACGAAATTAAAAAGAGTAGTTATTGTTAACTTTATAACATTAGATATCCTAAATGTTGTAATAATTAGGATAGAGGAAATACGTTATTTTGTTTACGAGTCTTTTGGGAAAAAAGTCGGCCGATTCGGGTAAATACGTGCTTTCTTGTTGTAACAACATTAAGTAACAACATGTTGCTACTTGTTGTTACTTGTTGCAACATTGTAACAACATTAAGTTTTTGAAATAAAAAGTAGAGTTCTCTAGAGAGAAAAGATTTTTAATTTACTCACCATTGTACAACTTCACAACGCGCAGTTTCATAATTTTCAGTTCACCAATTTCAATAATGAACCTTTGTAATAGAAAAAAAAAAAAAAAAAAAAAATTCAACCCCCCCTACTGGACCAAAGATTATGAAATTTCGTTAAAAAATCATTCATCAGCCGGGGATGTGCCAGTAACAGCAGCTTCAATTCTGATCAACCCTAAAGGGTAGTATTTAAGGGCTGAACTGTTGAAAAATTGAGATCTCGAAAACTTTCAAGGTAGGTAACAGTAATGTTTTTGGTTGTAACTTACATAAATTTTCCCAAAAAATCTAATGAAATCATCCAGAAAGCCGTACGATCTTCCGTTCCCTCACTACGAGCAATAATGGAGTAGCGAACTATGTTTTTTTTTTTTGGGAAGTTTCATGAATGACCGCTAGATACCAAGCAAGTGGCATTACAAGGCATATGTGCCGCCAATGCGGTTTTGCCAATACATGGCACTGCATCATCACCTCGTGTAAGATAAGATTAGGTGTGTTATTTAATTTTATTAATTTTCCTTCAGTAGTCGTCAACACCTATGCAGACATTAGATACCTACTTAAGGATTTGTTTAATAACATAGACAGGTGATCTGCGTAGAAGAGCTATACAATACAGAAACAATAAACCTCTGCGCAATAATTTGCAACGTTTATATTTTAAGGAAAAAATTATAAAGAACAGCCTTGGGCTGTTAACCAAGGAAATTAAGAAGGCAGTGGATGGCAAGTATAATCTAAATCATTATCATCACACATCAATCTTAACGTTGTTCTTCACAATCATGTTGAGGTCAAAAAAGTAATGTGCCACACCCATAACAGGCCTACGTTTTTTCTCTCTGATAATATAATATTATGTTACAAGTTCATATTTGAATGTTATTATTAGGTATTTACCCCATAAAAAGCTGTTAGGTCAAAAATAAGTTATTAGAGAACCAACACCAATGCTCTATTTTTTAATCGTTTTTCATAGCACCATTCTTTCATGAGTTAGTAGTTATATTAGGCCATTCTACACTAACAGGGGAAGTGTTCGAAGACTCACTCACAAGGAAATTTGTTTGCAGGTGTAGCGGCCCAAAAATACACTTAACAGCAAAAAAACCGGCGCACCCTATATTTTGTTATTTTTTCACCTTAGCTTCAATTGGTTAATTTTTTTTTGCATGTGCCAAGTAAAGTCGGTGTCTTATGAGAGAACAGCAAGAAACAGAGTGGCAAATAAAAAATACCCGTTCGAAAAAATCAGCTTTATTCACAAAACTTCGATGTTTGGACAAAAGTAACAAAACATTCTTCTGCAGTTCTCGTGTGACAAAAAATTGAAAAATGAAATTTTTTTGAAAAATAAATTTTTTTAATACCGGGTGGTCCCTTACTTGTACCACCGCCTGCATTCTTCACGGCATGCTGTTGATCAAATTTGAAACCGTTTCTTGTCTGATGAGGTCTCATTCTTCGACCACCGCTGTCCTGAGGTCTTGGAGGTTTACAGGAGGGTTCGGTCGCCTTCGGATGCACCTCTCTAGCTCGTCCCATAGATGTTCTATGGGATTGAGGTCGGGGCTGCGAGCTGGCCATTGTAGGGTGCGCATGCCAACCTCTTCGAGGTAGTCAGTAACCACGTTTGCTACGTGTGACCGCGCGTTATCGTCCATAAAAATAAAATTATCGCCGGTGTAAGGGGCGAATGGCACTACATAATCTTCCAGGATGTCAGAAATGTACCTTAGTGTGGTTAGACTCCCTCGGGGGAACACATGGAGTTTCGTATTCGCCTCTGAAGTGATTCCACCCCAAACCATTTCAGAACCTCCCGCGTAAGGCACCCTTTCAGAAATATGCACGGAGCGAAACGCTGCCCTCATCTCCTCCACCCTGTAACACGACGATCTGAAGCGAATAGTGAGAACCTGGACTCATCGGAGAACATTAAGAGTGCTGAAAGGGTGCCTTAAGGGAGTGGGTCTGAAATGGTTTGAGGTGGAATTACTTCAGAGGCGAAAACGGAACTCCATGTGTATCCCCGAGGGAGTCTAACCACACTGAGGTACATTTCTGACATCCTGGAAGATTATGTAGTGCCATTCGCCCTTTACACCGGCGATAATTTTATTTTTATGGACGATAACGCACGGTAACACGTAGCAAACGTGTTTACTGACTACCTCGAAGAGGTTGGCATGCGCACCCTACAATGGCCAGCTCGCAGCCCCAACCTCAATCCGATAGAACATCTATGGGACGAGCTAGAGAGGTGCATCCGAAGGCGACCGAACCCTCCTGTAAACCTCCAAGACCTCAGAACAGCGGTGGTCGCAGAATGGGACCTCATCAGACAAGAAACGGTTTCAAATTTGATCAACAGCATACCGAGAAGAATGCAGGCGGTGGTACAAGCAAGGGACGGTACCACCCGATGTTAAAAAAATTTATTTTCAAAAAAAAATTTCATTTTTCAATTTTTTGTCACACGAGAACTGCAGAAGAATGTTTTGTTACTTTTGTCCAAACATCGAAGTTTTGTAAATAAAGCTGATTTTTTCGAACGGGTATTTTTTATTTACCACTCTGTTTCTTGCTGTTCTCTCATAAGATACCGACTTTACTTGGCACATGCAAAAAAAAATTAACCAATTGAAGCTAAGGTGAAAAAATAACAAAATATAGGGTGCGCCGGTTTTTTTGCTGTTAAGTTTATTTGATACCTTGACAGGAGTTCGAACTCGCGTCGTCACAACTTCGAGAAATTACGGGAAATTCCTCAGAGTTGCGACACTTAACGATCAGAGCTATGAGGCCAGGGTGACCAAACTTCTTCAACTGTGAGAGTTACTTTCCTGGAGCGTAACATTTCCCCGGAGTCAAATTCCAGCCGTCTCGGCTGGTTTGGGGTCGGACGAATGACGAAGTGTAACTGCAGGCCGCTGGCTCAGCAGATGCTCGCTGGAACAAGTCAGCAGTCGAGCGAGGGCATTGTCACGGTGTGTTTTGACTCAAGTGAGTGAGGAAATGAAAGGCATAACAACAGGAAATGTAATGTTTACAGTCTTTTGGCTCGAGAGGGATTTAATTAATTATTGTTTCGTATGATTTCAGGTCCTACTGACTGCGCCACTGTAGCAGCCCAAAAATATTTGATACCTCGAAAGGAGTTCGAACTCTCGTCGTCACAACTACGAGAAATTACGGGAAATTCCTCGGAGTTGCGACACTCTAACGATCAGAGCTATGAGGCCAGGGTGACCGAACCTCTTCAACTGTGAGAGTTATTTTCCTGGAGCGTAACACAGGGACCTGACATTTTGGGAGAGTGGGTTTTCTGACAGCTGCAGCTTGGCAGGTCAGAACGCGTTGTTCTCTCTCTTATTTTATTTTTGGGATGCTTCATGTTGGTAATATGGTTACTCAAGTACTTAGCTATGAATTGTATAACTTAACAATGTAATTGATGAAGTCATCAGGTTCCATGCTCCTGGAGGCCATTAGATGCTCGGGCACAATAAGATTTTTCAAAACTCTTGTTCTGAGCATCAGATTTTAATTTAGTCTTTATCCAACTAGACAAAATTAAAAAAAAAAAAAAAAAAAAAAAAAAAAATTCGAGTTTTTTTTTCAACTAGGCACCTACTCCTCTGTTACGCTCCAGGAAAATGACTCTCACAATCGAAAAGGTTTGATTACCCTGGCCTCATTGCTAGGATCGTTGGAGTGTTGTAACTAAAAGGAAATTTCCCGTAGTAGTAAGGACACGAGTTCGAACTCCTGTCGAGGATTCAACTATTTTTGGGCCGTTACAGTGGCACAGTAGGTAGGACCCAAACCTTCGCTCCCAGGGGGATTAAATCCCTCTTGAGCCAAAAGACTGCAAACATCACATTTCCTGTCATTAGCACCTTTCACTTCCTCACTTACTTGAGTCAAAACACACCGTGACAATGACTTCACTCAACTGCTGACTTGTTCCAGCGAGCATCTGCTGAGCCAGCGGCCTGCAGTTTCACTTCGTCATTCGCACGACCCCAAACCAGCCGAGACAGCTGGTATTTGACTCTGTGGAAATGTTACGCTCCAGGGAAATAACTCTCACAGTCGAATAGGTGTGATCACCCTGTCCTCATAGCTCAGATCGTTGGAGTATTGCAACTACAGGAAATTTCCTGTAGTTGTAACAACGCGAGTTCGAACTACTGTCGAGGTATCAAATATTTTTGGGCCGTTACACCTCCAAAGAAGCTGAACTTTGTGGTAGAGTAATTGGAACTAGAGGAACCACTCTAATCACCAGAGTGAACTTTTCAGCTAATTTGGTTTCCTACTCAACTTAAGATGATGAACATATAAAACAGGCCTCTCTAGGTGTGATAGAGAATAATCACAACTACAGGAATCAATCCAAACAGCTGAGTGGGCTCTACAGCTAATTTTGTTCCTATCCCACTTAAGATTATGAAATTCGGAACAGAGTCTCTCTGGGTGTGATAGAGTATGAAGTAGGGAATATTTTTCTAGCAGTCTGACAGAATCGATTGGAAATAAGGTACGGTAAAACAACACACGGCTGGTACAGCAATATTTTTTTATGTAGCAATATTGTTCTGGAGGAGCACCACAGACAAGCAGTAAAAATCTAATTCAAACTTTAGTAAAAGTATCATCAAGATCGGAGACGGACAGTGCCCTTGAAAGTAAAAAGTCTACTGGATTTTTGCTTGCATCTTAAGTACCTACACTAATTCGCAGCTGCCTTCATCGGGATGAAGGTATTACTAGTTCTATATGAGTAGAGATTATGTTTGATTTTTTTAGTACTTTGCTATAATTATTAATGAACTAGACAAATATGAGTAAATTAAAGTAATGTTACATTATCTAAACTAAGGTGATATGTAGGAACCCAGTGTTATTTTAGTGTTCTGTTAGCTAGCCAACAACCGATTCTAAGATGAAACATGCACCTCCACATTATTAGTGCTTCCCAAGAGTGACTTTGAGGGGTAAAGCCTACCTTCATGGGTCCATACATATCTGTACCTACGAATATTTCTGATAATATATGGCCCATATACTACTTATAATTTCCAACAAAAAGATCCTCTAAGAAATTTTACCGGGACCTATTGATACAAAATACTATTTTGCTATGTCAAGAAATAGGGTAAAACAGCCGCTGCTTAAACCTCTCCAAAAATAGAAGCATTTGGTAAGGAACCCTCTGAAACACCAAGGGATGAAATAATTGAGAAATAAAAGAACTTGTGAAATTCCTTTATAATTATATTTATTACGAGATGGCACTTGAGGGCGTTTCACATGTAGTATGGCAGAAATACCCCGACAGAGTTTGTTTAACGCAACTTGAAGATTTAAATTCGAAAAGTCCGGCCAAAGGCAGGAAAAATTGTAGGTCCCACAGCCTCCGCCTGAGCGCTCCCCCGAGCACACCCCCGACCGAGGCAACCCTGCAGCTTCCCGACGATACTGGCTCTTTCAAGAGAGAATTAAAATGTGAGGCTCTTCATTGATCAGCTGAGTGGGCTAAATTCGATCAATGGAACCCGGAAATTAGATACATAGTAAATCATTCAGATAAATCTAACGGACAACCAACATTTGAGAAAAAGGAAGCTAGATAGTGTAGAAACTGCTATTATGTCTCAATTTTATCGGAAAATCATTATTATATCAGTAAAAATTGACCAAGAATGCCTCTACTAAATTCGACGAGAAAAATTATTTGGGAGCCACAACCTAAACCTTCTAGTCATGAACAGGTCAAATCCAGCCATAAGGACCATAAAAACGCTGAATTTTCTTCGAAAACAAGTTTTTAGTTTTTTCTAATTAAAACGTATCTTTTAATTTCTTATTCTTTCTGTTATCCTTTTCTTACAGATTTCTTAATATAAATAGTATAGTGAAATGGGAAAAAATCACTGGTGAAAAGCTGAGGTTTTGAGGAAGTTTCTTAAACCTGCCTCATCATGCAGTCGTGCATTGCATGTCCCATTCTTACTTCGTAAATTATCTTCCAATCCCTTTCATTCAATGATGTCATAGTACCAGGGACGTCACAAACTGGTCTACAGACACTTCTACGATACAACCTATCCAATTGAAAACAAATTCAACGAACTAAATCACTCGCGACGAAGTTGTGGAAACCCATTTCAAAACGGAAGTTAGTGAAAAAACGTTGTCTATTTCCACGAAAAATAAACAGTTGCAATGTTAAATCGATTTCGAACCGTCGAAATCGATTTAACATTGTAACAATTTATTTTTCGTTGAAATAGACAACGTTTTTTCACTAACTTCCGTTTTGAAACCAATTATATCTACGGTTAGGAGTTTTTGGTGAAACTTGCGTGAAATCCTACACCATTCCTGTGGTTAAGGTAATTTGCACCTTGTAAAATCTATCTACCAAATAATCACCTGCTTCTACAATCCACCACTATACCACTACTATTCACCATGCGTCCAATGTGCTACCTTCAGTGATCTTTTTTTAAGCTCCTCCGAACCCTGCTACTGGGAAACTTTGGAAAGTTGCGTTCCCTGGTTGTGGGAATCTTGTTACTTTGTTTTTTTGGATATACGTACTTTGAGCGGGGTCAGTACCTTTTTGGCCGATCGTGCAAACGTGGAACATTTGACAACCGGTCTCCACATCGGCATAGTACCCTCCAATGACTTTGTTCTTGCATGAGAAATTAGTTTCCGGCAGGTTGTCGAAATCCAAGTACTGAAACATTAAAAAAACCAAAATGGTTCAATTACTGCATGCTGCAATATTCCAGTTTTAACTGTTAAAGAGGCATAATTTCCTAAAGGTAACTGTTTTTCAAAAAGTGCTCTCAAAATCATAACAATCTATTCAACTTATCACATAAACCCGAAGGTATTACAAGGTAGTTTCTCGAAACAAATGATGACTGTAACGATTATTTTTCAGGTAGGAGCACTGAATCTAGGACTGAAATCAGTACCATTTAAAGGATGGCACGATTTTAATACATATGGGCTGGGCTCCATCCCCTAAATCCACACATTAAATAAACAGAGAGGAGGCTGCGCTACAGCACCTTCTACCCTTAATAGCTCATTCATTTGTAGCTTTCATGGAATAACCCTCCCCATTTGAACGAGTTAGACCTCCAAAATCGCTGTACCAGGAATGCGGGAATGAGACGTTCGACCCATGCAACAGTGTAGGGTACACTCTCCTGGATGAGAGGGGGGGGGGGGGGGGGACCGTCCCAAGGAATACAATTTTTGCATGACTACTGTGGTGGATTTAACCCTTTTCCTCAATAGTGACACTGTAGTATTGGTAAGCAAACTGGAAGTAGCTTTAACTAGGAAAACTGCCACTAACAGGAAGCGAGAAAACTTTCTCTGTTCTATAGTTGAGTGATCGTTGTTTGACCCAGATCTGGTATATGTTCTGGTCCAATCCATTCAAAATTAGGATCATTATCAAATTGCAAAAGACAATGATACTAGAGGTGAGGGACTGGAGAAGTTACCCTGAAATCTGAAATGCTCAGGTATAAGGGGGCAGTTTTAAAAAATGGGAAGGGGAATCCATACAGTACTGAGTATATTTCTTGGAATGGTTCCATATGAGGTGCCCCGCACCCCACCCACGACTATGTCTGGTATGCATGTTGAGCTTCTCATAAGGGTCAGAGTCAAGGGTAATACTCTCCCACGTATCCTCAGATGCCGCTACACTGAGGTAATCCAGCAATATACAGGAGACACTCCTATCCACCGATGGCTCAGACACCTGGTGGTGTTGGTCTATGGAGCCCCAACTTCCAAGTCACAAGGCGCTTACCACCTGCTGCGTCTGTGTTCATAGCAGAGATGAGGACAGTGACAGTGGATGGTGTCCTCCAGGACTTGTGCCTGGTTGGCCTTTTCTTAATCCAAGCCTCCTCTTTATATTGAGACTTGAACAAAGAAAATAAGACGATTATGCTCGTATTGTCCCCCCACCTCCTCACTCACGAACGACTTTCGCACGATGCAAAATTTTTGAACTCGCATGGTAAAACAATGGTATCAAACTGATTCACTAATTCAACTTTGCAAAAGATCTCGAACTGCAACTCGTCAATCTTCCCAAAACTCAATTTGGCGCATCGAATCTTGAGGAATTGACGATTTTCTTCCACTTTTTGTCATTGAGGTTCCTCAGACCTGAGGAAAGTTCTTGAAACCACTTTCTCACATTCTTAGCAAACATACAGCCAAACACAGCTGGGGATGGGTTGATACCGGTGTTTCACCACACGAGTTCAAAAAATTGTGCCGAGCAGACTGCGAAAAGTAGTGACTGTGAAGGTGGGGGGGGGGGGGGGGGGATGTTGGAGGCTCCTCTAGTACGAGCATAAAACCGAAACTAATCGTCCGATTTATTTTGTTCACATCTTGTAGAAAAGGGGAGACTTGTAGCTAAATGGCAGTGTACCCAACATTGGAAGAAAAGAAAAATCCCTTGGCCGCTAGAAGCTTGGAGACATTTTTTATGGGACACGCCCCTCGTATATCAGTAATATAATAATAATCATAAATAAATAATTCTTAGAATATATTTTTTAGATTAATTAATCTATTTATTATTATCTTTTTTTCGCTATAGGGGTATGTAGACAGAGTTGGGGTGGTCATCACTGCACCCCTTGTGACAATTCGTTTTCTCTACAATGTAGATATTGTTGTTCTTTTCCACCTCCAATCTGCCGTCGATTAGATAATTCCCCTTAGATTTGTGTTCCTTACAGTGTCCCCTATGACATATTGCCCACAAGTTCAGTTGTTTAGACTCTCTATTAGATGATTTTGGTTGAAGCATCTGCTCAAACTTCCCTTCATCTTCATTCTTGACGCTGTCATTTACATTTTCAAACTCCCTCATATGATGCCGGACTCCCAGTTTACCCACCTTTATGATACAAGAAACAGTTAATCAAATCATCAACCATCAGAATCACCCAAGACCGTATGGACTAGGGGAGTTGGGATCAGAAAACAAATGTTATTTTTATTTTTATATATGTATAATGCTGGGAATCCAAATAGGAGATATATTAATAATTCAATCAAATTACTCACGCCTGCTTTGACGGCTGTTATCAAACCATAGCAGTGGAGGATGCCAAGTGTCAGCGCTGAAAAGAAAAAAAAAAAACAACATTAATTAGGCATCTGGTGATTTAGTAGGATTAATTTCTTCTAAAAACATATTGCGAATTATTACACAAAGGTTAATTATTGCCGTGTTATGCAGCCCTTTTGCGCTGATTACTGGTGTACAATTGAGGAGCTGACATGGAAAACGAGTTAAGTCCATAAATCGAAAGAACATATTTTTTCGTCGAAGTGCAAGTAAACAGTCACGCCAACGGCCTTAGGTCCTCCCGTCCTTGCTAGATCGCACCCTGAATAAATGTGTGACCTTTGCATGGAGAAGAGATTATGTCCAAAAAAATCTGATAAGAGTTCAGAGGGAGTTCCTATGAAGTTTGATTTTTGGACTTAACTCGTTTTCCATGTCAGCTCCTCAATTAGGTACCAAATCATTACACAGAGCCTATGGTTCATAATTATCATTAATTACAGACGTAGGAACCTACGGAAAGACATTAGCCTAAATGAAACCTCAGCCATCTATTGGTCACACAATTATAATAAATTAAATTTCAAGTTAAAGCAGTTCACCTACATGTTTTATGACCATCGGAAGCGCGTGTGCATGGGCAAACTTGAGTTCCCTGAAACACCTATTTCTTACGATTATCAGCAAATTAACATTCAACGAACTGGTTGAATAAACATATTAACGAACTGATGGAAAGACAGCGAATTTACAAACCTCCAAAACAACAGATTCCCAACTCTTAAACAGGGTGGCCGCCAAAATAACATTTCAAAATCCCCTTAGTGATCCACCGATTTCCCAGACTGAACCAAACCATTACATTGTATTGGGAATACGAAAAAAAAAGAACAGTAATTCTAACCAATCTTCAATCTTACTAGGTACCTAACCTAATTTATCTATCGCATGATAATACAAATTACATGCTTTATCATTAAAACAAACCATCCAATTCGGTATCAATAAATCAATGTGAATTTCAAGACTTGAAAATTACAAATAAAAATTGAAAAAAAAAAAAAAAACAGGTTTTATTGTTAGGTACTGATTCATTTGCTAAATGATTTCCTATTTATATTATTACAGTGAAGGGACCCAACTCCTATGTTACTGAGGGAGAATGTAGTGGCACATAATTTTCATCGGGCACTGAGCATGGATGTATAGTCTGTATATATATATATATATATATATATATATATATATATATATATATATATATAGTTTTGATGAAGGATGAAAACACTCGCGTGTAATATTATTTTGAAGTATTACAGATGGTTGGAAAATATAGTAAACACATAAATATAACTTACAAAATTGAGAGAATATTTCGCCGTATCGGCGTCGTCAGCTCTAGAGAAGAAGTAGTTGAAAATTCTTATATATATATATAGGCTCGAGCAGGCATATGCGGATCTATGGAGTTCCGCCTACGTATGAATGTCCGTAAAAAAGGGAATCAGCTGGTACCTCTCAAATTAATCAAATCCAAATTAAGCGAAGGCTTTGTCGTACATTGAAATCTAAGTGCCTAACTATACCCATAGTGAGAGAGGTGGATTTCCACGAAGTCCCAACGGCAGTATGATGCGATTACATCTAACCAAAAACCCGTGTTTTCAACGATTTGCAGATCACATAATTATGTAAAATCGACGTACCGCTTTAGACCGACCACTCCCTCGAAATACTGTACCTTTGGATCAAAAATAATTCAACTGTGATACAATTGACTAATTGCCTATACCTACCTATTAATTCATTTGTCATGATTAAACCAACACCCTAATTTTTATTTAGTATGTGACCCGGTCGAAAATTGGAAGAAACTTTCTAGGGTGAACAGGAACAATTTAGCTCATTAAGCTGATCAGGGTGGAGTCCCTCATTTCATTCGCTTATAGATATCCCAGGGAGGCTTCCTATTACATTTCTATCAACTATCTAGGGTGAGAAGGGTAGAATTTAGCTCATTCAGCAGATTAGGCTTTGGCCCAAGACTTCATTCGTCTCTTGACGTTCCAGTTATTAAATTTCAACGTTTTAGAGTGAACAGGAGAGAATTTGGCTTAAAAAGCTGAACAGGATAGAGCACGTCATTTCATTCGTCTAGTCTGGAAATCCCCGAGAGGCTCCCTGTTGAATTCCAACATTCTGGGGTGAGAAGGGTACAATTTATCTCATTCAGTTGATTAGGCTTCAGCCCAAGACTTAATTCGTATCTTGATGTTCCAGAGAGACTTCGTACTAAATTTCAACGGTTTTGATTGAACAGGAGAGACTTTGGCTCAATCAGCTGAACAGTAGAGCTCGTCTTTCATTCGTCTCTTTAATGTCCGAGGAATGCTCCCTATGAAATCTCAAGTTCATTCAACGATCAGGAGAGAGAATTTAGCTCAAACTCCACACTAGACAATCAAACGGAACCAACAAAAAATCTCCAGTACAACAAAATCCCCAGTTACTCGCCTTCATTATTCCTAGGATCTCTAGGTTAATTAAAAAAGAGTAGTAAGCCTGGTTACTACCAAAGTCCGTTATTATACCTTTGAGGATTGTAGCTCAGCAGATTTTATTTCTGGACTGGTTCGACAACGTGAAATTTTAGCATAAATTGAGATCTTTCCGACTAATGAGAACCATTTCTGTTGGTTGGAAACTGAAGGAGTTTCATTTCCCTATGAACGTTGTAAGCGGAAATAAACATTTTGTTTTCAGTTAAGGGCGAAAATTTGGAATGACCTCCGGAGCTAAGACAAGCGTGTCAAACATTGGTCCTAAAAAATCGATTTTTATCTAAAAAGTTTTAAAAAATTACTAAAATGCAAAAATACCTTCCTATGTGCAGTAATATGTGATAATATGCTAAAATGGATGAATCATGGTATCATTGAATTGATCACAATCAATAGCAATTCAAGCAACAGCATCACCTATTTCAATATCAATGATTAATAAGTAACTCTTATTACCATAAAGTTCAAAAAAAAAAAAAAAAAAAAAAAAAAAAAAACGGACGGTAGACCTACGTTTCTACTGTCAGATCATTTAATAATGATTAATTTTACACATTATTAGTTAATTACGGTTACTTAGCAATATTAGTTTATAACTGAGCGTAATAAATCAGCTTTCCTTGACATAACAGAGGCTTAGGGATTATGAGATGCTGTGATAAAATGAGAGCATTCCAAAAAGTGGCTAACGATTTTCCTGCTATGAGAACTAAGGGAGTTAGACTTCCCTAGTAACGCATTGGTTGTAGGTACGTGAAAATCAATAGAAAACCCCACCGTCACGTGATGCTCGTGACGTGACGAAAACAAATGGAAACGTCCTGTTAATCATTATTAAATGATTAAAAAAAGTTCTGGGACACTGCGAAAAAGTAAGTTGGACAAAATTTTGCCCTTAAGCCTATTTCTCTCTGGATTGAGAATGATGGACGATGGATGATACAATATTCCCATTATTAGTTGAGCTAGTGTCCCACGAGTTGCTTTCAAGCTGCTCGACAGGTAGCCACGTTCATTTTTTAGCTTAATTGTTCGTCATAATCTTAGCAATTTCACTCACAATGTAATATAAATAAGAAATACCACACGGATACCTACTCAGCAGGTACTGACGGTACCTACCACACTTTTCTTGACGGGTGTTTGCTATCTTAAGTAAGGATTAGGAAAGACAACAACTAAGTAAGGATTGGGAAAGACAAGACTCATTCATTATTACCTTGATAAACTCTGACTAATACCTATTTAAAAACCGATTTTTAATCCTCATCCTAATTTTTTAATGCTCAAAAATCCATTTTTTGTTGATTAATCGGTCTATTAAATCGATTATAAAAACCCGGAAATCCGGAAATCGAGGGGTAAAAATTGATTTTTCTATTAAATTCATTTTTGATTTTCATCCCTAATCCAAGTCCCCGCCCCATAACAACGTCAAAAGTCACATCGCCTCTACAATGCTTGTACTCCACCAACTTATTCAAGAATGAGTTCATCTTAGGCAAAGATCTATAAAACCAAAGAAGATATATATGAGTCTATAAAACCATACCTGAAATCACTTTTCAGATAATCGTAATAAGGCGTTTCTTTCATCACTCGAATTATTGTGAGGAGAAGTGGACGATCCTGGGGTACCATCAGCTTACTTATAGTAAAAACCTTCCGAAAACCGAAACGCATTTTCGAAATTGTCCTCATAAACACTGGCAGAGCGAGGCATCTTAAATAATGTCAAATATACCAAAAATGAAATAGTTGAACACATAAAGCCAGATACTACTGCTTAATTAACTTTTAAAATTATAATTCCTATAAACTAAATTATAACTCAACTCTGCGACACGGTACACAACTGAGAATAGACAACAGACAACCATACACGGAAATACGAGGTGGTGGTGATTCTCAGCTTCATTGTCCTTCAGCTTCATGTCGGACACTGTTGGAGTAAATTCACTGATGTATGCAATGTATTGAGTACCTATGTTCACTTCCTCAAATTTCTGCTTGTGATGCTTCTATGAAGTTGTATAGTTTCTTTAAAGAACTCACATTAAGGTTATCCTTTATGTCGTCTTGAATGAATGATGTGGTGATGTGGTTATCTTCTTTAACTTTTATTCTTTCGGTTGAATCGAGTGTATTGGTTGACAAGATGTTCAATGTAGCCTTGGCATGTAGAGCAGAAAGGAAAGGGATGATTAGTCCTGTTCATGCGGTATTTGAAAAGCCCGTCATTGCCGTGGCCAATAAGAATTCTATTTATTGTTGTGAAAAATTTGTTGGAGCCTGGAACATCAGCATACCAAGGGAGGGTTGTTGGGAGGGGTTTGATTTGTTGTGTCCATTGTCCACTATGTAACAATTCATTGCTGTGTGGATCCAATAGTTGCTCAGTTCTAATTGATTTTAGATATTTAACGTGGTCAGTTGTTGTAGAGACCAACAATGCCTTGTTCAACAAAGTGGCGTGCTGCCGCATCCACACGAGAGTTTGAGATCAATGCGACATGGCTGGGAATCCAGTGAAATGCTACGGAGTATGGAGTGCTGGAAACAATATGGTCTACTCACCTTAGGATTTATATTTTAGATTTTTTAGATAATTTTGAGCAGATTGAGCAAAAATGATCGGAAATTCGAAAAACTACAGGTGGTGCAGGATCCCTGGTGGTTGTGGTGATTCTATTGTTTGATGTCTTCTCGATATGTCGGACACTGCTAATTGAGTGTTTGTTCTATTTGGAGGAGAATACGGTTGTTGAAGATCTTCTTCAGATGGATGCTTGGTTATATTCCAGAAAGCTTAATTTATCAAAAGTAGCAAGGTAGCATAATTCAAAAGAAGTGAAAGCAACAAAATTACCTTGAAATTTGATAATTTGTACAGTAGTCCTTAAGGGAAGGTATAGAACCCAAATTGATATTGTATTTAACTTCTAGAATTAGGTATATTTCATTCTGATTCAAATTTCAGCAGTGTCCTTTGAATAGGGTTGCTTTCCCGTTCTATCATTTAATGCTCAGAGCCTGCCTCGTCACGTAGATGACATCAAATACTATGTTGGAAACAGCCCCGTGCAAGCGATAATAATTTCTGAAACCTGGCTGAAATCTTCCATCAGATCCTCTATTGTAGCCAGGGGCGGCCGGTGAGGGGGGGCATCGGGACATTGCCCCAGTACATTTGGGAAAAAAGTAACAAACTGGAACGAAGACTTTACAAACAAAACTCATCGTTTCAAATTAGAACGAAAAGTGGTCTGTAGCTCCATGCTGTGGCTCCAAGGTGGATGCTAGAAGGATCAGGTTTACGCTCCATCCAAGGAGGTTTAAGATCCATCTACCAGTGAAAAAGTACGTAGATTGCCATAAAATCACTCTATCAAGAGAGAAATTTCGTCAATTCAGGTTAGACTGTGATGGAAATTAAGGGGCAAGGAACGGGAATTAAGGGGCAAGGAACGGGAAAAAGAGGTCATAACAGTAAATTTCTCATCATTTTAGGGGCCATGCCCCAGGCAGGGTTTCCACTTTTCTAAAGACCGTAGAATGAAATTAACGTTATGAGTGGCTTCCACTAGAGAAGTTTCGGTTTATTCCATTCCAACTGAATGTTCATAGTTGGTAGGTTTTTTTTTCTAGTAATGTTTTGCTGTCTCTGCTGGTAATTTATGATGTTTTTTAAGTTCCTTCGGGCACGTGGTTGTTTCCAAGAATTTACTCTAAAGTAAAGTCCGTATTATAGCGTTATAAATATCTATTTTTATTCAGTCCTAAGTTGTTGAATACGTCTTTTGTAATAAAGGCCTTTGTATTGTCGGTCGAGTTGGAGTGCGTTGTTTATGTGTAGAGCTAGCTACAAAACCCTTTCCGTCGGTAGTTACGAACGTTAGTTACAAAAAGAAATTTTGGCAATGAAGAAGAAGCAACGATCACTTTGAATAGAATTCACACTGAAGTACGACGTTCATCGACGGATTTACGTAAGAAGTTCAGTCAGGTAGGTACTGATTTTGACATTTTTGACATTTGCATGCCTTTGCTTTGGCACATAAACTGAAAAATCGTCACGAAAACTTGCTCACGCTACTTACCAATAAATAAAATAGACTCACTGTGTTGCGTAGAGAACAATCAACTGTTTTCTTTATGTCATTGCTATGGCACATGAACTAAAATTTTTATAGTAACTCGTAAACGAGTTCCACTATCTGCTTTACAAGCAGATACCATGTTACATGGATATGTCTTTGATTGGGGATTTCATAACGGTTGAACACGAGAGTTGTAAATAAATCCTTCAACTTTAAACGAATCCCGACTAATTCCAACAAAACAACGGTTTACTTATAGAAATGTTGAAAATGACTGTGGAGAGAAGCCACTACAATGAGTTGTTATTAACAGTCGACTCTTGTCAAGTGGATGAAAATGTTTCCTATGGAGTGGAGTAAATTCTGCTATTGCTTTACGTTAAGAATATTGTAACCGGCCTATTAAAATTGTTTATAGTCCAATCAACTTAGTTTAGGAATGTAGCTAGGTACGTAAGGAGGGGGGAATTGGTAGCTTGAGATGTGAACATTTATCACATAAATCAAGCGCATTCCAACGAGTGGCGAACGATTTCTGTGCGATGAAAACTGCGGAAGTTCCATTCCCCTAGCAACGAATGGGTTGTACGTGAAAAACACTGAAATTGTGACACAAATTTTGCGTCACGGAAATTTTTGGTTGACCCCCCAGAGCAAAGACATATCCATGTCAAAACTCACGGAAAATTGCTCACGAAAATATTTTGATGATTTCCGCTTACAACCGAGTCGTTGCTAGGGAAATGGTACTTCGTCGTTTTTCAAATTCGTTGACCATTCGTTCGAAAGCTCTCGATTTATCCAACCATATTATGTTAACTACTGCGAAGTGCGTGGCCAACAAGCTGAGTTATGAGCAAGGTTATTCGAATAATTGTGTACACTCAGGTGATCGTTCTCAATAATTGATATTGTGAACATGATTGCCACCGCTTGTTAATTTCTGATGATTTCATTGAGCTGGTGTTTCGATGATTTGATTCATAGCAGGTGATCCAAATATTGCGAGAACGGTTTGATTTGTGAAGCGGTGGTTAAATCATTTTAATAGTTAATTTCTATGCTTTACACTCTAGGAAGCTGTAATTTCTTATGTAGCCTCTTATAGTAACAAAATCAGCCAAAACTGACGACATTTTGAGGTCACATTTGGAAAAAGCTACAGTGTTCAAAGGCACCTCCAAAACCATACAGAATGAGTAACGAAAACGTCTCTGATCAATATTTTCAGTAGAATATTGATCATTCTGGATGTGTTGCATTCATGAACCATCCCCCTCCTAGGTTCATGGTTGTATTGAAGAAAAAGGTTATATACATAAGTGAGTGGTAGTTGTGGGGTTAGACAACATTTCTATAGCCTTTTGAAACAATTTTTAATTGACATATGACGTCACACTCCTATCATTTCATCATAATTTAATTTGAGTTCTTTAATATTCCTTCAGAATTACTTCTCCTAAGTAGTTGACTAGTGCAGTACAATCGAAGCCTTGATAATTTTTAATACTTCTAATAATAAAGTAGTGTAGGTGTTTTTCTTGTTAGGATTGACGATAAACAGCCAGTTTTTTTTATTGGACCTATTGCAACGTACCTACATCCATAATAATTTTTCTCAGCTCTTTCCATGTTAGTTCGTCACACCTAGTTCCATGAACATAATATCCATCGTAACCCAATAGTATAGTATCCACACCAGCATGTAAGCCACAACCAACCAACAAATACGCAGAAACGTTGCAATATGACCAATAAAAAAACTGGCTGTTTATCGTCATTCCTAAAGCCGGTTTCACATGGAGGAGTACGAGCGTAACAACCGGAAAGACGGAAGGCTGGAAACCCCAGTGGAGGGGGCGGCAGAATGCGGCAGGGTGTTCACATGAACATGGACACACGGAATCATAACCTTCCTACTGAAACCCTCTCTGATCTGAAACCTCTACTTGCGGTTATCAACATTCCTGTCCAATAAGATTGCGCTCCGCTCGACGGAACGCGGCAACGGTATAAACATTTCTACCGCTGTCCGCAGACCGCCCATTCCGGCAACATGGCAGCCACCATCCTCAACTGTTGTCCCAACAGCCAATCAGATTGCTTTCAATCTTTCCGTCTTCCGGACATACCGCTCCATGTGAAACCAGCTTTAGTAAGTAAGTAGGTCCCTATAAGATAGTATTTTTAATTTAGTTTATTTAATTAATTAATTTATATTTATTTATCAATAATATTTAATGATCATGATTTATTGTCCATGGCATTTGACATAACCCAAGTGGGATTAATGTTTCATGTGTTTAGATCAAAATTAATTTTTCACTGAAAGCAAAACAAATGGATGAAAAACCTCCATGCTCTTTTTGACTGTCAAATAGGTAAATATTTTTGTGCCCCACTCCTTTTTCAGACCACCGGCCGCCACTGATTGTAGCCTTACCTGGTTTTAAGCTCATTAGACATGACCGATCTAGAAAGAATTCGGGAGGTGTTGCGATCTACTTGAGGGAAGGGATTAAACACGAAATTCTCTGCAAATCCCCAGACGGTTCTATTTTGGAGTACTTAATAATTAAGGTTGGTGTGGAGGGGTCATCTTTTCTCCTTCTTGTGATATTAGTGATTTTACTGATGTCTTGTCTAACTTTATTCACAAATATGATGACGTTATTGTTGCTGGGGACTTCAACATCAATACGGACACAACCAACGTTAATTCTACAAAACTTTTCAATTTATGTGCTTCATTAGGTTTGAGATTGTTGAATGCTGGACCAACTCATATCCTCAAGGATTCGTCAACAACAATTGATCATTTTTTAGTTAAGAAATCCGAATCTGTGAGACTTTTCAAAACATATCCCACTCCTGCTGTATCACATCACTGTGCGCTTCTCTGCTGTATCAAGTTGAGCAAGTATAAATTAAAACCACATTTCATTTATGCTAGAAGTATGAGATCCCTTGATGCTAAAGCAGTTCAAGAACTTGATCTCTCTCTCTCTTTCATGGGACGCTATCCTGGCTTCTGCCTGCGTTGATGAAATGGTAGATATCCTTAACTCTAATCTTTTGAATATCCTTGATTCATTAGTCCCTGTTCATCGTATTCGTGTGAGGCACCCTAAAACACCTTGGTTCACCTTTGAGTTAAGTGTTATTCTTAGAGCTCGAGATGTGGCCTATTCTGTTTGGCGCCAAACTTGCCATAACTTAGACTTTGAAAAGTTCAAGCAGTTACGGAATAAAGCTAAATCTGCTGTAAGATGAAATATTTTGATACACTTCTCTCTCCTAACCAATCACCTAAGGAATTGTGGCCTAAAATTAAAAAAAGTGGTCTTGTTTCTGAAATTTGCAATTCAATTCACTTTGACCCAGATGAGCTTAACAGTCATTTTAGTTCCTCCCTTGCGCCACCACCGACTACCTCTTGTAGCCCATCAACCAATAAAGATCAACAATTTGCATTTTTCTGCTTGTCTCATTTTGACGTGCAGGAGGCCTTGATGAGCATCAAATCACAAGCTGTCGGCTCTGATTTAATTCCGATTTCCCTAATAACGATGTGTTTTCCTGTTATAGCCTCTTACATTCTGCATATTTTCAACTTCATTATTACATCCTCTTCTTATCCCAAAAAATGGAAAAATGCCTTGGTAATTCCCATACCTAAATCTTCAGCTGTAGAAAAATTTGATGACCTTCGTCCAATCTCTTTGCTTCCTGCCATTTCCAAGGCCTTTGAACGTTGCCTATTGAATCAAATGCTCACATTTGTAAATTCTAATAATCTTTTCACTGATTTTCAGTCTGGCTTCAGACCTAAGCACAGTTGTCAAACCTGTATGGTCAGAATTGCTGAGGATGTTCGTAGGGCTATGGAGGGCAATAGATGCTCTATACTTGTCCTTCTGGACCTGACTAACGCATTTGGCTCTGTAGATCACCAATTGCTTATCCAGAAATTGTCTAGTTTTTTTCACTTCTCAACCAGTGCTTGCTCACAGATCCGTGCTGGTGTCCCCCAAGGATCTGTATTGGGCCTATTTCTTTTTTCAGTTTTTATTAATGATTTACCTTCAGCTCTGACTTTCTCAAAATATCATTTATATGCTGATGACTGTCAAATTTATCAGCATAGTCTTGCAGATAATATCTCTCTCTCGCAGGCTGTAAAGAATATCAACTTGGACCTGGATGAGATCCACCAGTGGTGCAGTGCAAATGGTTTGGTTCTTAATCCGAGGAAGTGCCAGTCTATAATTATATTCAAAAAGGACTTGGTGTCTCATGATACTCCTCCCATCCTTATTAATGGCGTCATAATTCCTTTTTCTAAGGTAGTCAAAAGTTTGGGTGTGATGATTAATTCGACCTTGTCTTGGAATAGTCATGTGTCCAAGATATCCAGGTCGATTTGTGCATCACTTAAATCTCTCAATAGGTTAGCATATTGTACTCCGTTCCATGTTCGAATGAAATTATTTAAATCTCTTTTATTGCCTCATTTCAGCTATTCATCTATCCTATTTATTTGGTCACTTGACAGTACTGCCCTTAAGACTTTGAGAACTGTATTCAATGCTTGTGTGCGCTACGTTTTCAGGCTCAAACCCCATAGTCACACTTCGGCATATGCTAGTGAACTGCTGGGTATGGATGTTGTGACGTACCTCATGATCCAGGGGATGTGCTTTGTATTCAAGGCTCTCCATCAAGCATACCCTCCGTATATTACTACTCTCTTTCAGTTTGGAGGATCCACAAGAGCCAAAAACCTTTCCGTTCCAGAACATAGGTCGAGGATGATGAGCAATTCAATCGCTGTTTCTGGGGCGAGGGCGTGGAATTCTCTTCCTGTGGAGGTGCGGAATGCCGGGACGTATGGCAGTTTCAGGTGTGCGGTCGAGCGTCACTATCTCTCAGACTAAACCCATCATCTTCATTCTTTCCTTCTCTATTTTTCTCTCCTTCCTCTTCACTCTTCCAACTACCTACTTACTACACACAACTACTTACTTGCTTCCTCTCCTTCCAAAATCTTCTCCTTCATTTTCATCTCTGATTTTGGTATCTTTACCCCTTTCCCCATCTTCCCTTACAGATAGTCTCCATTTACTACGTTTTTTTTTCTTCTTTGTTTAAATTTACTAAGTAATTTTTTTTAATCGCATTTTGATGATAGTTATTGTATTTTTTTACTATTTTGTGTTTATTTTATTTTACTTTTTTCTTCTGAAAGTATATTGTTCTCAATATTAGATTGGTTGTGCGCGAGGTGGGACTTATGTCCTATGCACAATAAATGCATTTACATTACATAGGAAAGAAGTTAGCTCAGCAATGCATATCGGCTACCTAGAGATTTTTAGAATAGGAGTTGTGGGACTTCGTCATCAAATGTGTACCTAGGTACCTACGAAGAATGTGCCTATCTGTCATCTGTGGAGGAGAACTACCTACCTATTACTAAAACAGATAATCTAATAAGTACCATTTTCGTAAGGATTTGCCAGGTTTTAAAAATTTCTTTTTTAGAGGGAAGAATCTCCTGCTTGTTAGGTGGCAACATTAAAAAGGCTGGAAAATCACTGTCCTACACTAATGACGTACATATACCTAATGTACCTTCCTAATAGGTAGGTACGTGATGGAGATGAAATAACCTGATAAGCAGAGCTTCATGCTTTTTGCCGGTCGATGTGAAACGTGAGAACGCTAGCGCTGCTTCTCCCATTAGAATTAACCTCTACGGAGATCAGTAACCTGAATCTTCTTCCGCGAAGACATCGAACTGCCATTGAGAAGAGATTCATCGAGAGAAGGGAAAGGAGTGTTGATGTTGACTAATCAATACTACTTATTGATGTTGCTAATTTATCGTTCCTCAGCATCAACAATCGATATATAAGTCCTACATTATCGGTTAAAATAATATATTTTTGAGAGATTTTGATGTAACAACAACTTTTATTGTGTTGGAATTTGTTTGTAGAAGGTGGAATTCTGCATCGAACGAGACCACCTCCAGTTACTTAAGGAATAGGAACATGGGGTATGTAGGTACATTCGGAATCAGCTCGAACTTTTCTATATACCCCATTTATATTCAGCCCACTTTTAAAAAATCACCGCGTGAGAGCTGTTAGAACGGTATGCTAGGGACCGTTTTCATAAGAATTCAATGGTTTTCAGGTAATCGGAGACAGTTAAGTACATATGTTTTTTTTCTTCAATGGTTTTCAGTTTATCGCAGACTGTTGTATCTACTTTTTTAGTCAGAGACCTAAAAAAACATAGTCAGAGACCTAAAAAAACATTAAGAGCAGCGAATCAGCAAGAACGATGCATAAAAGAGGAGAAGAGAAAAAGAACAACATAAAATACATATGAGACTGCACTATACAAGTGACAAAAACTGCTGATTTTCAGTAGGTACCGTAGAAGTTGGCAACTTCGGCCAGGTGGAGTAACTTCGGTCATTTCGTATTTTCGCGGGAAGTTGTGTTGTGCACAATATTGGGGACATTTTGAAGTAGGTATTTAAAATTACCTATGTCATCTGTTAGTCTGGTTACGAAATTGACTTTTCAGTTGTTATTACGATCTTCTTGACAGCTGTTGATGATCAGGGAATAAATTATTGTACCTAAATAATTTTTTTCTCAGTTTTCATACAGAAAGGGCCAATCCATACCCCAAGATTTTAGAAAATTTATAGTTGAAATTAAGTTCTGCCAAAAATCAGGGATTAACCTTACACTATACTTATTGAATTTCAATGAAAGAACACACAGTGGAGTGCTTACTTAATTAATTAAAAATAAAAGAATAAATCCTATCGGCAGATGAAAGACACCCATGGCAGATGAGAGACTCGTTGAGGAAATTCATTGGCAGATTAAAGACAATCACTGGCAGATTAAAGACGTGTTCATGTTTCATCCTAATTTTCCCCGTTTTTTGGTGCAAATGTAATATATAATGCACAATTTTGTTTGAAAATCTGAATTTAAATGCCTACTCTAAAAATGGGAAGGGTCAAATAAAATGACACAATGAGCAATTCTGTTTAATTTTCAATAAAATTTTAATTCCAAAACATTACAATATAATATGAATTTATTAGGAACAGTAACAGTCTAGTAGTCGCAAGTGAATTAGTTGCTTAATTAAAGGACGCAATATGTAACTAATAAATATATTATATAATAGACAGTATATAGGTATAATAACTTATGGTTATGTATTCCATCCATATAATCCAATCAAGTGGAACGTTTCATCACATGATTCCTTTCTCTCACTACATGTCTCTAAGAGCGTAATTATTGACTTGGATACCTACTTGATATCTGCTTTAACGGTTTCGTGAACCACTTTTAATACAGAAAATCGACCAGTCTTATTTCCTGGAACTTGCTATTACAAAATATTGGACAAACGACCCATCCACAAATAAACCAAAAACACGCTACTAAAAAATTCGCAGCTATCACAAAAATGCAATAAGTATTATATAATGTCATGTGAGATCACAAAATATGCGTAACGAAATAAATCTTGAGTGCAGCAATGAACTTAAATTACAAATAAAGAATAAATAGTAACAGTGAACTGACAAGAAAATATCACCAAGCCATTTGTGGCCTAAAAAAAACAGTGGGTTTCCACATTACCAGTTAGCCAAATTTGTGGATCAACTACTGGAAACACATCAAAAATAGAAAAAATAGGGAACTAGTTGCTTGACAAGGAAATTATTTATGGCTCAGTTAAAAGTGAAGTCGCCAGTAAGCTACATTTTTTACAAATGTAAAGTATTTGAAGCTCCAACATGTCATCTGCCTCAGGAAATCCTTTGTGACACGTTTCGTGGTAAGCAATTTCTTGACAAATATCACAGAAACGGCCTTTTTTTCTTGAAGTTATGGATCCCCCACACTCGAAACAGAGTCCCCTGACACATTCGAGGATTGTGTTGTGTTGTGAACCATCAGTCTCAGAAGTTGGTTTAATGTTTTGACTGTTGATGTAATTGGACTGAGGGGATGACTTTTGCGAATCATCACTTTCGTCAATTAAATAGTTGACCTCCTGAAGAACTGGAAATCCTGGGCTCAAGGTCACTTGAAGAGGGTTGACATAATTTTCTTCCAACTCCACTGGTCTTGAATCACCATCAACAGCTCGTTGCAAGTTTTGCAGATTGGTAACCAGGGGCAGAAATGGTCTCTTCACCTTCTTGGAATTATGGCTTTGGGATTTAGATTTTGTTGCTGTCTTTTTCTGTCGTTTGGAGCACCTCATTCTTTTTTGATTTGGCAGAGTTATGTGAGTGCCTAGCTTGTATGTCTCACAGTCGAATGGACAAGAAAAGCAGCTCAGCAGGTTCATGCTTAAGGCATCTTCACCCTTCTTCCAAACGACCTGATGGGTTTTCAAACTTCCAGAAAACGGCTTAATGCCTACGGGGATGGTTTTGGACACTTCTTCTATTACTGCTCCTTGAACAACTGGGAAATCCACGGCATTTATATTCTTTTGTAGAGCCAGAACTAATGAGTCAATGTCAACTATATCACGTCCCTGGGCAACTTTTCTGTCGGCTGTTCTCTTCACAAGACCTCCAATGCCGTCTGGGGCACCCTTACCGTGGCCGGATTCATGGTAGTTCCATGTAGCCAGATTGATTGAAGGAAACTCTTCAGGAAGTTTCCATTGCATAAACCAGAACATCGTTTTGTTCTTATATTGACTGCTGGGACCATCTGACAGGAAGTGAATGCTAGTTACTGTTGGGACTAGTTGGTGAATAAAAGTGAACACAGGTTGCAAATGCACCCAAATAGCTGCTGGACCGTGATTCAGGTTTTCTGAAAGAGTGCAGAAGTTTTTCAAAGAAACTGGAGCAAGCCATGATTCTTTGTAGTACACAACCACAGTATGCAGCGAGATACTCTGTCTGTTTCCCCCGAAATGAACTGCTTGTATTTCAGTATTATACTTAGTGGCGTAATTCTCACTGAAGTCCATGTGTATTAGGACTTCTTGTGGTGAGAGAGTTTCTTTCAACTTCTTAATTTCTTTATGCTGATGGACGATGTTCCCTTCGTGTGCCAAGAACTTCAGGAATTCTGAATCAGCCTGGCGAACCACTTCGAGCAGAGGTTTCTTGATAAGCATCTTTTTCAAACGTCTAGTGGTTTTCACTTTCTTGGTTTTAGGATCTTCATAGTCCAGTGTTGAGCTCATCCATTGTTCGTAAGTGATAGCCTGTGCACCATCAAACATGCTGTACAAGATGTTCTTGTTACTACACGACTGGCATGTTCTAAAGAAGCACTTCTCTGTTCTTTCTTCACAACACATCTGCATCCTCACGTTCTTTACCAAAGGGCTTGCAACGACTTTGGCATCATAGAGACCCTTTACAAGCAATTTGAAGTTGTCGTGTTTAATGCACTGACAGGTCTCTCTTTGATTCACGTTAGGACTCAGCACCCAAAATGGCTTCAAACGGGTGAATGATGTGTAGCTGATATTGTAGGGTCTTGTGGCACAAAACTTGGCATGCAGTACACGCAAGTCTTCGAAGAGAATTCTCTTTTGCTTCTTGACCTTTTTCCTGGTCAAACAGTCTTTCTTGCCTGGACAGATTTTGCTGTTTTCATCATCTTGTAAGAAGGCTTCCACATCTGCTCGAACATTAGCAGTGATGGTCTTGATCCGATAATTGTAAGCACTGTTGCTCACTTTCATCCTGAGGGAGGTTCTAAAAGTTTTGTTTGGGATGAATTTGCATGCTTGAAGAAGACCATACTTGCGCATCCATTTACCATCACCAATAATTTGTTTGACAAAGTCATGCCTTCCTTTCCGACTTCTGATTGCAAGAAAATTATCATTTAGTTGCCTCTCCAAAGTTTCTCCAAAAACCAATCTTCTCTTCACTTCAAGAGCATCTTTCTTTCTTATAATCTTGTTAACCATTGATCTTGGTGACTTGGTATTTTTCTGTTTCAGCCTATTTAGTCGTTTCCTCATTGTTTCGCACTTCCTCTCAAGTTCTGCTATCCTCGCGTTTCTAGTAGCAATTTCTTTTTTCATCAGAAGATTTTCTCTATGGCGTTTTTGTCTATTCCGGTCTCTCGTCTTCTTTCCTGAAGTAGACTGATGTGGGGTTTTCTTCAATGAAGTAAGCAAGCTTTTTCGATCAGTTGTAGGAGTGGGGGGTGCTTCTTCTTGAGGTGGGGCGTTGAAATCTTCATGATCTCCAAGAGTTGGCTCCAACTGAGAGTTTTCCTTCTTTTTTAGCCTGTAAGTTCTCTTTTTCTCTCGCCACTCCTTCCTTAAACCTCGTTTCTCCCTGTCACTTTTTTGACAATGTGGTTTTTCTTTTTCCTTTCTTCTCATGTAGTTGGCATGCATTCTGTTCTTAATTTCCAGTGCTTTAACTGGATCACTTTTGTTTTTTGCGTAGCGGGCCTTTTCTCTCGCACGCTTGGCGAGTTTCTTTTCTTCTTCATTTCTTTTAAGTGGTGCCATGTTCGTCCACCTGCAATAATTAATGAATGGTGAACGATTTTCTTGGGGTGAATTCTGCTAGAGGTAGGATTTCCTATAGCCAACTGATTAATTGTATACAGGGTGTCCCCAAAAACACCCCCCCCCCCCGCCACGTAATATCCTTATGGAGGGGGGGGGGGGGATATTTACAAAAAATACTCTGCCAAGCGGAGCTGGCACATGCTCAAGTCCACCACAGATTGAATCACGATTACAATTATATGGACATTACTCGCACATCCCCTTGAAATTTGAGAGAAATAGATCAAAACTGTGAAAGTTATGCCTACATGAAGATTTTTACGTTAGCGCATGCACAGAGCGTACCGCTGATTCAATAACTGTGAAACTCATATGGGACCTTGACAGGAACTACCCGCATGTACCCTCAAAATTTAAACGAAATTGGATCAGAACTGTGAGAGTTATGTCTACATAAAGGTTTTTACGTTAGCGCATGCGCAGAGCGTACCGCTGGTTCAATGACTATGAAACTCATATGGGATCTCAACAAAAACTACCGGCATATAACCTCAAAATTTGAACGAAATTGGATCAAAATTGTGAGAGTTATATCTACATGTTGGTTTTCACGTTAGCGCATGCGCTGAGCGTACCGCCGATTCAATCACTTTGAGACTCATATGGGACCTCAACAGGCACTAACTGCATGTACCCTCAAAATTTGAACGAAATCGGATCAAAAATGTAGAAGTTTTGACTGTAACAAGGAAATGTGGACGGACACACCAAATTTGTTCAGGCAGTTTTAAAACGCAAAGCGCGAGTGAAAATTTTGATTTTGGAGTACACAAATTTTTTCGTTTCCCAAAGTGAAAAAAAAGGCTTCCCTTACTCGGAAGCAAAATTTTGAATCTTCATGAATCGGGCAAAAACTCGTACCAGCGGATTTTCAAGGTTGCTGAATACAGTTCTGAGGTATAAAGAAATTAAGCTTATTTAAATTGCAATGGAAAATCCAAATTGAATCATAAACAACTTGAAAGTAGTCTTTTATCTGCCCACACAGTCTTTTATCTGCCGCCATTACTGGCAAATGAAAGACACAAGCTCTTGGGTGGCACATGAGTTTTTCAGCTTTTCTCACATAATGATGCTGTTTTTCAGGAATTTAATTATATCGCTGGAACCAGCTCGATAAAATCTATAACTAGAGAACAAATAGAAAGAATAATATCGATTTCTTACCGTTTTAGAGCAAGCAGATTAAGGACAGCTGTTGCCTGTGACACCTCAATTCTTCAACTGAAATCCCCTCCACTCGCTCCCAGATGAGATAAAGATGGTTCCCGCCGTTTTCTTCCATAACCTGACATGTAACTCCCCAACGTGAGATGGCAGTAAAACCGCGGGAAACGAGAATAAGCCGCCAAAATACGAAAACACGGGAAAGGCAGATTAAAGACCAAAACCTCCGGACAAGCACATTTTATCCTCATGCTAGCTCTGTTTGCTTCTGAAAAATTCTACAAACCCATTTTTTCCATATCTAGATATATGCGATAAATAATCCTTACGAATTCGGGTCGCTGCTTTAATCAGTGTTTCATAGTGTTCACGCAAAGTTGACTACCTAGGTGTCGGGACAACACATCGTCAAATAAACTGCTGTATGTAACTAACGGTAGACATTACAGCCAAGTTTGTGATATCTTTTGTTCTAGTATCTGTCCTGAACACATGCAGCTAATTTTGTTTGTTTTAAGACCAACTCAGTCTGCTCAGAGAACAATTATAATGTTCAAAATCTTGTATACAAAGGGTAACTTTGGCCATGTCTTCTTCCATGTTATTTATCTCGAAAAAGCAGTCAAAGAAGTTACACCATAGTAATATCTCAATTTGTGAAGCCTCAGTAAAGTATGCTGTATCCATAAACTAAAAAACCTGAATCTCCGTAAGGTAGGTTGCCCTTTGTTGATTCCCTATGCAGATGAAAATTTTATTGTTGGTGTTTTGAAATGCGCGGAATTGGGTTTCCCACTGGCTACCGCCGAGACATCCGCAATACTGTAAAGGGGTATTTGGACAGCCAGAGCAGAGTGATTCCTAAATTCACTAACAATCGTCCAGGGAAGTTTTGGGTGAACAATTTCATTTCTCGCCGAGCTGATGTTCTCTCTATTAGAATGAGGGATAATACAACGGGCTCGAGAAGCAGTAAATTTTGGTTGGTACTATCAATGCTACTGGTTCTATCAAGAACTATTTTCAGAACCTCAGGATAACGTAGGCAGTACCAACTTCCTTATTTTATTATTATTATTTTTTGCATTTTACTGTTCAATAAAGGCTGTCTTATACTACGTGTGTAAGTATATTATTTCAATTCCCAAGGAAAGCGACAAAAATATTTTTTTAAACTTAAACCTTGGCCGAAGTTAGTGTAGGACACTGTTAAGTAACATAGTTTTCTCCCGATTTTAAATTGGTGGCCGAAGTTACTAGAACTGTGCCACTAACCTCGGCCACAATTTAAGTTTTTAAATAACCAACTGGGTTGGAGTTAAAATGTCAACGGTAGCGACATTTAAAACCTGAGATGTGAAGCTATATAAATTATTTTTTTCATCATTTTAGAACTAAATTGTCATGGTAAAATAAATGAAAAACAACAAAAAGTTGCCGAACTTACCAACTTCTACGGAATTGAGCTAAACGTAAGTTTTGTCACAAAAAACCCTTTTTGCCCCACAGTGTGCCGTACAACCAACAACCTTTGGGGTCTTAGGGGCGGCATCTCGTGACGTAACCCCCGTGGGAACATCCTCACCACCTTACCGTCCCAGTTCTGATGAGTTCAGAGCTTTTTTTCTTTATGGGCATGAAACAAGCTTTCGACTCGGTAAGAACAAGAACACAATCTGAACGTAATCACGGGGTCACCGGGGCTCCGGATGACGGGGTCAGGGTCGCTCTGACGCCGAATTACCAATCTACCGCTACAGCTATTGATGTTTGCACTTTAGAGTTTTTTTTTTTTTTTTTGAAGAATGCCGCTCTTTTTTTTTGTTTTGTTTTTAAAATATCAAGGTTTTTTGTGTGTGAAAGGGTTCAGTTCAGAACACCGCATTGAATTAAGTTCCGAACTACTATTTGTATGACTGATAGCCCCCCACTTACCAACTTAAACACTGGAATTTCTGCCGCACTATTTTACTACACACTACTATGGAACTACATGGTAGGCTTAGTATTGGCCGACAATAATTATTTAGCGTGTCCCGCCTTAAGTTCGTCAAATTCGAAGGCTCGACTCTAGACATCATTTCTGATTAAAGGTTCCTCTTATACATTTTTTAAAACACTTTGTTTTCCTGTTTTCTACCTTACGATAGTGTTTCTTAAACTTTTTGCTTCCGAGTCTACCTAAAGGTAGAAGAAGCATTGTTTTCACTTTCGAGAGAAAAAATTTTTGGTCTCCAAAATCAAAATTTCCACTTGTATTTTACGTTTTAGATCATTCTGAACAACTTTGGTTCCGTGTCTGTCTATGTGTATGTCTGTCGTGTGTCCGTAAATCCTTGAAACAAGCTTATTTTCCACAGTTTTCATCCGAATCGGATGACATTTTCAGGGGATGTGCGGGCTAGGGGTTAGACGGTTCCCTATCGGTTTCATTATTGTTGACTCAATACCTCACTCTGCGCATGCGCAAACGTAAATTCTACAAAGCATAATTTTCTCACGCCCTAGTCGTCCGATCTCGCTTCAATTTGGATGATAGTTGGGGGATGACGATTTGATCATCCCATATCAATTTCAACAGGATTGTATCATTAATAACTACTGCGCATGCCCCTATGTGAAATCCGCGTAAAGACCATAATTTCCACTGTTTTCATCCGATTTCGATGAAATTGTCAGAGAATGCGCGGGATAGGTTCTAGATGGTCCCCTATCAGTTTCATTGTTGCCAAATTAATACTTCATTCAGCGCATTCGCAAACGTAAATTCCATTATGCTCGATTTTTTCACACTCTAGTCGTTCGATTTCGCTTAAATTTGAATGAAAAGATGAATTTTATGGAAGAAGATGACTTGATAACCTCATATCAATTTCAACACGATGTTATCATTAATTGCTAATGCGCAGGCGCCAATGTGAAATACTTGTAATGACCTTAATTTCCACACTTTGTATCAGATTTTGATGAAATTGTCAGCGAATGTTCGGTTTAGGTTGTAGATGGTCCCGTATTTATTTCGTTGTTTTCAACTCATCAGTTATTACTAAGTTAAGGAGATCTGCAAGTGTTACCATTCGATTCAGCGTTAAAAACTACGTAGAAACCGACCCCCAACTCGTATTAGCGAATTTTCTTAGAAAATAAAGCTATTGCAACGGCTCCAAAAATTTTAAAATAAAAATATTCAAAAATTTTCTTCATCGAAATCTGTCTTGAAGCATTCTGAAATGATTCCTGGATTTTAACGCTTTTATATATATATATATATATATATATATATATATATATATATATATATATATATATATATATATATAGGTATATATATATGTATCATCCCAGACGATAACTCACGATAGAATTGAGATAAAAACTTCGTTCTTTCGCCAAAAAATCAAGCATTTTAAAAGAAAAGATGAGTTCGTTGGACAACACTTTTTGAGCACATTAAATTGGTCAAATTTCAAAATATGTACTCAAAAAATCACTAAAAATAGCTAAAAACGGCTTAAAATCGTTTAATTCATATTTGCTGGTAGAATATTGCTCAAATAAAGTCTATCAACTATGAAATAGAACATTCAAAAATTTATTTAAAAAATTTTGCTGTAAAATGTACTATAAATTTATTAAAATTTGCTAAAAAATCGATGAAAACTGCAAAAAAGCTAAAAATTTAAAACCTCTATTTGAACTGGAGATTATTATTTAGAATACGTTTTTTGCAATAAAATCAATAGTTAACAATTTACTTGCACTCAAAAAGCTCAAATTTCAAAACAATATAATATTATATAATACGATGATTTACGAAAATTCGCTCATAAGATCATGCTGCATGACTGGAACTTTTCATATAGGGTCATTTGTCACAAAAACCCTCAATTTCATGGGAAAACCATGTTTTTCGACATTAATACATAATCCTCCCCCCTAATTAGCCAAGTAAAAATAAAGTTGACTATACCGTTGGAGAGCTGAGATTCTGGCGCAGTATTTAGGCTTGCTTGCAAAAATGCAGGTTTCTCATTACTGGGACCTATGAGTTTTGAACAAAACCAAAGATTTTCGAAAATTTACCTATTTCACTTTTTAGGCTGATTTATCCCCCGTTTAATCCAAGCAAAAAAATTTGATTTGGCATCATCGAGAAATTTAATGCTCTTTCCAACGGTCTCCTCAGATTTGGTTTTACTCACAACTTTAAAATGGAAAAAATTTGGTTTTTTAGCGGAGTAGATAAAATTGCGACACTTTCGATCAGAAATTAGTTGTAGAATCGAACCCTGGCCGGTGGTGCGACCTTAGTGTGTACACCTTATATATTTATGTATATGTGTGAAAAAATCCGAATTTATTCTGTTGACATGGCTCTCGCTTCGCTCGCAAAGTGTGGTATGTAGGGCATGTTGCTCGCTTTGCTCGCAAACGGTAGATCCCTAAGGGTAGGTTTAACGTGTGTAGGGGATGTTGCTCGCTTCGCTCGCAAACGGTAGATCTCTAAGGGTAGGTTTAACTTCTGTAGGGGATTTCGCTCGCTTGAGGGAGTTATACTGCCCACCCAACTTGGCAGACGTTTTTTTCTGTTGGAAATTCTTACAAACAAATTAAATCTTATAAAACTACGTGGAACCACAAAAAGATTATTCGGGATGTTGCTCGCTTCGCTCGCAAGGTATACCTGTATATAGGTAGGAAAAAACCCGTATTTATTCTTTTGAAATAGGCCTGCAGGTAACATTGTGAAATACCTGACAAACCCCTTGACGTCTTCGTAGAGCCTTCTCGCGAACACGGCAAAATTAATTTCTGATGTTAAACGCTTCTTCTCGCTTCCGCTCGCGATTTGACCGACTTAACGTCACTTTTTTCGATATCCGATTTCGGATTCAGATTCGGCGGACCCAAAGCTGTATTTCGCCCGCGAAAACCGTTCCGAAAAACGTACCTTTATGGGGTATATTTTAATCGGAAAAAACCAAGTTTTTCGGCGGACTTTTCGAGAAAACGGGTCCGTACTCTCGCATTTTTTTAACGCATTTCCCGATACTTTTTTCGCGATCCGATCGCGCCGTCGTCTTCCTCGTTCAAAAACCTACGAAACCCGTATTTTTCCGGAATTGTCAACGGCCGTTTAGAGGGGTAGGGGAAGCGGGGAAGTCCAAAAAGCGCACATTAATTCTTACTTCGACCCCCCTCCCGCCCTACGGCCCATGGTTCGGCTGGGATTAGACAATTTTAAATTCGCTCGTTCCACCTTTCGGAAAATCTCAAGAAGATCCCCCCACTCGTACACTCCCCCCACTCAGCCGTTTGGCCGTGCATAGTGTGTGTATGTGTGTGTAATTCCAGACAATATTCTCCTTAGGGTTGAAATAAAAATTCCATTCTTGCGCCAAAAAATCAAGCTTTCCAAATGAAACGACGAAATCGTTGACCGGCACTTTTTGAGTACATTAAATTAATTGGTTAAATTTCAAAAAATGGCTAAAAATAGCTTTAAACGACTTTTTTTTTAGCAAACTTTTAGAACAAAAAGTGCATCATTGATGAACCAGAACGTTAAAATATCTACGATAAAATTATGCTCTCTCTCTCGGTTTAAATATTAGGTAGGTAAACCAAAATTTCTAATATTAAGTTAATTTCAAGTCAGTTGCTCTCCATTAAATGAGGTGGGTACCTAGCTAAACTCAATTAGCCGGAGAATGCAATTTTTCCGTTGACGCAAATTGGTCAGTTTCGTCACTCGTATCGATTCCCAATTAACAAAGATGTTCGTGGGAGCTCCGCCCTGTCGTAAAAACCCTCCTAGTCGACCTGTTTCAATTTCATTGCGATCCGTTTTTCCGTTCTCATCGGCCGCTAGCACCGCCGGCGTTGCGCAACGCAAAACTGGAAGTTGTGAACCTGCGAGAAACCTACCTACCTATTAACGTCCTCCTTAGCTGGTTAGTCAGCGATATTTTAATTTCTTTTGTGATTTTAATGGATTTTTAAGGTATGCTTGCAAGGAGCGACATAAAGCAGGAGAGGGTCGTAACTGGTTGCCGGTCACGGGATTCATGTGCAAGTCTGTTTCATGAACGACTCAGAAGACTTCATAAATGAGCTGAAATTCGATGGAGCGCCGCCACCTACTTCAACGCTGGGACCGAAGGAGCTTAGCCAATCTTCAGTACGGTCCAATGGTGTCAAAAACCGTCTGCCGAGTTGGGTGGGCAGTAGGGGAGAGTGGGGTAATACCGCCATCCCATATAATCATTAACCACCTGAGTGACAAATCATGTAGCCAAATATCGTCATCTGTCGATCAGCAGTAATGTTGGAAAAGTTGGTTTGGGGTCATTAATTTGTTTTCATCAAAGATAAGCGAGTTCAAGGTATTTGAAGCTTGGCGTTTTAGTTTTACTGTTATCGAGTTTGCGAGGTAAGAAACAGTTTTTCATACGTTTATGTAAATTGTTGAGCATGACGGCGTAGAAAAATCATTTAGCTTTAATTTCCACCCATTACTTCATGATTTTTTTTTACAAAAACTGTAGTTTTTTCTCGAAAAGTTTACTAGGGCAATATCGCCCACCGAATTTAGGGTAATTCCGCCACGGCGGTATTGCCCCAATGCTCCAATCATCAGACTTGTTGGAAGTTAAAATATGAAATATATTGTGATAGATTATCTCCATAAGCACCTCTATATTTACCTAACGGTGATTTATTAGATTTATACCTACCTATCTACTGAATAATTGTACAGTAGGTATCTACCCAACTGCCTTCCTAAATTTAACATAATCGTTAAGATTCCACTCTTCTTGCTCCCGTTTTGATTTTAACAATGGACGTTAGTCTTGTGAATTTTGCTGCGACCTGAAGAAGAGCACAAATTTAAATTTTTAAAAGCTGGTAAGATGGAATGCTATATAATCTTTCTGTTTTTAACACGAGTTCCGTGTTGAACAGTGTCAATACTGAAGTTCCTGTGAAGAACCAACATTGTTTTACCAGTATTATTTTGTTCCAATTTTACTATTCTGAACCTTTAGTTTTGACATTGTCAGCTAAGTACCCAATATGGTGAGAAACTACCCAGGAAGAGTTTTTGAAATTCAATAAATCGTTATTCCGATGTTCTGATGAGACTGTTCATTTCCTCCTTGTTTTAATATGACGTTATTACCCTAACCTCATGGCGGTGTTTCCCCAGCTAGCTTCCCCCAGCTACACAACAAGGGTCATTGTTGTTTACTAATATAAAAGTGCTACTCAACCAGCAAAATCGTTGTAATTCACCACTGGAGATGTTTTTTTAATAATTTACTTCAAAATCTGAAGCTCCTGGGTGCAAACCTGGGCTGTGATAGAAAAATATGCTTAAGGTGGCGGTATTACCTCATTTTCCCCTATAGCTTCCCCACACATTGTAACATGGACGTATAGAATTAGTTGGAGAACAAAGTACGAGTCGAAATGATTGACAAGCCGACGTTTTAGGAACTGAATGTTCGCACATGCGCACAGACTACTATTAATGCAGTGGCAATGAAATTTATAGGGCAATGTCTAGGAGCGTATGATTCTGCAAAGGAATGATGATTACAGTTTCAGCTTCTTATGTTTCGTATTTCCCATGTTACTGTTACTGTATCTAGGTACTTAGTTGCAATTTTATAGAGCTCTGAGCCATCAATAGACGAATGAAATCAGCAGATTAGCTAACACCCTTAGGAAAGTGAAATTTGATAGAGAGCCTCTCTAAGCCATGATAGAGGACTCTATTTTAGGTGTGGACTTATTTGATTACTTTAAATTGCGGCAGACACTAACTGTTCATAAAATTATGAGTGGTGCTTTGCCTGGCTACCTTAGAGGCATGTTTGTGGGTTCTCTTTCCCAAAGATCAGGGGCCATTCGTATCCCAGGCCATGCTACCAGAGCTTTTGGTCAATCGTTAGGCGTCGTGGATGCGAGACTGTGGAACTCTCTGCCTGTCCGCATTCGCTCTCACTCTCATAAACAAATTTAGGAACTCTTGCAAGAAATTTTTATCCACCTTATAAGCCTTCCTCTGCCCCCTACTTAATTTTTTGATAGATTAATTTTACTCTGCATTTACTTGTACATTTTTTTTTAAATTAATTTTTTCTCTTCTATTAGATCTCGAGCGGCTGTAATTATTGTTGTTATTGCTTGTACATAATGGAAATAATATTTCTTCGTACAATAAAGTTTATTTGATTTGATTTGAACTAATTTTCAACAAAACGTGCCTCTTAGACATTTTTTTTAGAGGCATTATTTTCGATTTATTCACGATTTAAGATATTTTTCGTGTTTTCAATCTTGCATCACAAAATTGGCTGTAACTCCCTTCCATATTGAATAAATACTTACAAATTAGAGGATACCGTTGGAAATAGCGTTACGCTTATTTTTGGATAGGCTACCCAACGTGTGAAAATATGTGGATTTAGTAGTCAAAAATTCACCGAAGTGAAAAATTTGTCGAAACTAGAAAATCTTCAGAGATCTATTTTCGTTTAACCATCCCGATCGCTTTACTCGCATAGATGCTATGGGCCAAAAACGGGCAAAAAAAGGGTTTTTTTCTACGCGCGCACGCCTGGCACGCTTGGCAGGGGGTCGCGGTGGGTCGAGAGGGGGGGGTGGGGTGAGCGGGCGGTGGAGTGAGAGGAGGCGCCGGCGCCGCGGCACCTTGTGGTGGGTACGACGGGCGCCGGCGTTCCTTCGAGGCATGAATTATGTTTTTTCAAGGTCATATTTGTGTGTTAATACCAAAGCTCTTCCTACGCATATTTAATAACATATCCTCTCGACTTTTCGTACGTGCTTAGATAATGATATTATTAAGGCAATAACTATTTGAATAGATTGGAGCTCAAATCGAGAAATATAAACATGCGTATACAATTATAGAAGTATAGGTTGTGGCAACTCGAAATAGGATACGCCGAGGAGTCTGGACGGGCCTTATGACGTACGTACGGGCCTAAAACTATGATCATACTCAATTGAATTTTTTAAGCCACAGGACGGCATACAATAATCCCCTGAATTGCCAAGCCCGTTTCGGGGAAAACTTGACCCAAATCTCATCTTTCCAACGGTATAATCAATTTCTATTTTACATTGCAAATTAAAGGAGAAAAGTATATTTGTATGTTGAAAAACATGGTTTTTTCAATGAAATCAAGGGTTTTCGTGAAAAATGACCGTCTAAAAAAATTGGAGTTTGGGGCCGGTTTTTTTTCGTATTTTACGCTGAATTGAATGGCAACACTTGCAGACCTCCCCAACTCCGTTATAACAGAGTTTTATACTTTAACTCACGAATTTTTCAGTTCATTTTTTTATGCTCAATTTGATGTGTTTTTGATGGTAAAACTAGTAAGTTAAAGTGTAAAACCCTGTTTCCTTCCCAAGATGTTTTGCAGTTCTTCAACAGCCGAGCGCGGCTTTTGACGGGTCCGCCCACTCACGGAAGTTTTATCACAACGTTCAAAGGTGGGCGGTGCAATACTGAAAAACGTAACGTAACGCGAAAAAAAAGAACCGTCATGCAACCTCCCCCCAAAAAAAAACCGGTCATTCCAACCGGTCAAGCGTAACGAACGGAAAAACTTCCAACAGACGGACCTTCGGGTCAACGGAAAAATTCTACAGATCGCATTGAAAAAACGAAGACGTCAATCGGCGTACGTGACAAATGGACAATCACCCCCCTGTCGAGGAGACACGCTACATCTCGTGGGTTTTGAAGACGTTGATTTTTTTTTTTCATTTTCTTTGGGGACGCCCTCCGACAAAGGTTTCCTTTACAGAACGTGACGGTACGGCGATCTATATGATTTCTAGGAGATGTTTCATTCCCGGATAAGCTTTCATTTTTCAATATTATGAAACTTGCGCAATGTTAGGGAGGACCAGCTGTGCTCGCGCGTGCACGGATAATTTAGACGAAACGAATTTGGGTTCATGGAGTAGGTGGGTAGGTACTTACTCGTTTGTAGTAATGGGGTTGTGGGTGGCAGCTATTGAGACGCTTCCCTGGTTGCGTAATATAATAATTATTGAAATACCTCCACTACAGAATGGGGTTTCCATTTTAAAAACCGAAGTTGATGGGCTTTGCTCCACTGTGGTGGGTTCCAAGAGAATTATGGTTAGTGAAATCGAATGCAGGATCAATATATAAAAAATTAGTTTTTCCTTCTTTAAAATTCATTCATTTATTTGTTCACCTACCGTACCGTACAGTTAGCAGGGGGTGGACCCCAGACACCTTTGTTTCCAGCTGGACCCAAACGGCTGAACATTGAAGAATGTGGAACACGCATTATCTCTGGTGTCGGTAGTAGTCTTCGTGCCAAATTTCAACATCCTAGGGTGAAAAGAAGCGAATTCAGCTCTCTCAGCTGATCAGGAAAGAGCCCTTAATTGTATTCGTCACTTGATGTCACAGAGAGACTTCCTAACGAATTTCAAATTCCTAGGATGAAGAGGAGAAAATTTAGCTAACTCAGCTGATCAGGATGAAGTCGGTTATTTTATTCAACTTCTGTTGTCCCTGAGAGGCTCCCTGACAAATTTCAACTTCCTAGGGTGAAAAGGAGCGAATTCAGCTCTCTCAGTTGATCAGGAAAGGTAATTGCATTTGTCACTTAATATTCCAGAGTTTAACCCGAATTTAAACATACCAGATTGAAAAAGAGAGAATTTAGCTCACTCAGCTGAACTGGATGGAGTCCGTTATTTCATTCGATTCATGTTCAGTAGGTTTACACGTCTCTCGAACACAGGTGCCATTCACCCTCAATGTCGAAAATGTCGAACAATTTAATGTAAGTGCCAAGATTTTGAAGCCAATACAATAACAGCTTAGGTATGTATGTTACTCGCTAATGAATTTGAACACCCCATCCGCTGACCTTATAAGCAATATGAGAAGAGCCCAAGTTCCCGAGATATGTTCCAGCAGTAAACGCAAGCTTACCCTGACGATAACTGGTACGAGTTGATGACAAACGATGAAATAATTATTAGGACGATAACTGAGGTAAAAATCCGTATTAATTTTATACATCTGTGATGAAGAATCACGACTTTCTTTAAAAAATTGATAGTTTTTTCAAAGCTTGCGATGTTGAGGATTCAGAGAAGGCCAACATATTCAGAATAATTGGTTGAATAAGGAAGATTATGACCTAGAATAAGAGAGAACATGTTGACAAGGCTGCCGAACCTGGTGCCTTTGCCCTCCATGTCAAAAATTTATTGTTCCGTGATTTTGAAGCCAATAAAATAACAGCTTATTTGACTCGCTAATGAACCAAAACACCCCCATCAGCTGACCTAATCAGCAATGCGAGAAGTGGCAATTTCACTTTAGCAGTAAGTAGTAGGTCTGCTCGAAGCTTGGGATGTTGAGGAATCAGAGAAGTCCAAAATATGCTGAATAATTTGGCTAAATGAGGGAGATTATCACTTGAAGTGAGGAAAAGCATGTTGACAAGGCATTTATTTCGTTTATTTGCCGTCACATTTGTTTGACAATATTCAGCACTTAACAATAAAATACAAATAATGGTTATAATAATAAAAATACTCAGATAAAAAAGAAAACGAGACCAACTGATGCACCTACACAAATAGCTAAGCAAAGATGCTGGGCTGGCTGCATGCATCCATCCGCCCAAAACGGCGGCTCAGCCGGCGAATCCTGGCCGAGCCCGGACCCGGCCCACCATGGCAGCCTCCCGAGGGTGCTCAAACACTGGTGCTGTCGAACGCTGGTGCCTTTATCCTCCACGTCGAAAATGTACAATATTTATTGCTCCATTATTTTGAAATCAATACAGCTTAAGTATGTAACTTGCTAATGAACCACAACACTCCATCAGCTGACTTCATCAGCAATACGAGAAGTGGGAATTGAGTTATCAAGTTCTTGCATTATTAGTAGCAGGTCTACTCGAAGCTTGGGATGTTGAGGATTCGAAGAAGTCCAACATATTCAGAATAATTGGTTGAATAAGGAAGATTCCTAGAGTAAGAAAGAAAATGTTGACAAGGCTGTCGGACACTGGTGCCCTTATCCTCCATGTCAAAAATAGAAAAAGTAGAGTAAAAAGTTTGCCAAGGACATGGCACATAAGCTTCCTCGTGGAGTTCGTAGTATGTCACAATTAAATGTTCAGAATTTTAGTTCACAAGAAAAAACAACGTTCACGCATGTGCTGAGAGAAGCGCTGATTCAATCATGATGAAACTGATAGGAAAACATCTAGGGCTAAACCCACACTATTCCTCAAAATTTCATTGAAATCCGGTCAAAATTGTGGAAGTTGTAGCTGTGGCAAGGAAATATAAAAACACAAACGCTCGCACATGTGCACAGCGTACCGCTGATTCAATCATGATGAATATCGCCAGGGACCTCAAGGGACCTTTCTCGCATAATCCCAGGAAACCTGACTAAAATCTGTTCAATTCAACGGACATGACTAACAAGAAAATAACGTTCACGAAATGCGCAGAGCATACCACTTATTCAATCTTGTTGAAACTAATAAGGGACCATCTAGAGCTAAACCTACACAATTCCTGAAAATGTCATTACAATCTAAACGAAATTGTGGAAGTTATGACTGTGGCAAGGAAATTGCGACGGACACAAGCTCGCGGATGCGCACAGCGTACCGATGATTCAATCATGATAAATGTCGTAAGGAACCTCAAGGAATCTTCCCTGCATCATCCCTGAAAATCTGACCAAAATCTCTTCAACATTGACGGTGTAACAAGAAAATCACGTTCTTGCATGCCCAGAGTGTACCGCTGATTCAATCATGATGAAACTGGGAGGGGATCATCTAGGGCTGAACCCACACTATTCCTGAAAATTTCATCAAAATCAATACGAAATCGTGGAAGTTATGGCTGTTGCAAGGAACAGTAGACATACAGACGGACAGACAGACACAACACCAAATTTGTTCAGGAGGCCATCAAACGCAAAATGCGAGTGAAAATTTTGATTTTGGAGCACACAATTTTTTTCTAATTTCAAAAGTGAAAACAAAGCTTCCGCTGCCTTGCAGACTCGGGACTAGAGTCTGGTACTAGAGTACTTTACTTACTAGAGTAAGAAAGAACATGTTGACAAGGCTGCCAAACTTGGGGCCTATTTCATAAAACAACTAGTTACAAGCCGATTTTATGTACCTACAAGTTGTAAAAAATGAATGTGCAAGCGTTTCATAAAGGTACAAGTGTAGACTTGTAATGCACTGTGAAAATTAAGAAGTGTACATGAGTATTTGGACAAGTTAAAAGTGTTTCCCCATCATTTTGAACAAGTCACTGTTTTACAGGTGTAAAATGGCCGATTTTTAACCTACGTCCGTTCACCTGTAAACTTGTTATTTCCCAGCATTGTGAGTTGACAATTTTTCGGTGTAATATGTGGGAATCATCTTCTGCAGAAGAATACAGACAGGAAAGAAGCATTCAGCGTAGAAGACGCCAAAGATTTTTTCGGCCACGAATAAACGCTCATTTCGTGGGTATTTTTGAGTATAACGGGATATTTAGGATGTCATCCGAGACCCTTGAAAGATTCAAATGGTGCGTGACCCTGTGCAATTTTTCTTGATCGGGTATTGTGGATCTCCCCATCATTGAAGAACAAAGTGAAGTGTGAAGATCATCTCGAAGTTACAGATGACATTCTTAACCCGATTATCCGATTATCCCAGGCATCAGAATAAGTTAAAATGAAATACAGACTTTCTCCACTTTTCAGTTCATAATTTGTCTGAATTCCAATCATTACACCTTGTCATGCACGATAAACATCCTATCGTGTACTTAACACCGTTTTTATATTACGATTAGCTGACAAAACTTCAATTTTGGCATCCCGCTTGACGTTGTTCATTTCGTTTGTCCCCACACGCCATTTTTCTTTTCTGCTACAGTTGTTAACTTAGCTTCTACATTGGTAACTTTTCAGTTGTAATCACACTTGTACTACACTACATTTGTACTCTTTGTTTTGGTGAAACACTTGTTCTAATTTAACGGTGCACTACAAGTACCTCTACTTGTTAACTTGTACACTTGTAACTTGTTGTTTCATGAAATAGGCCCCTGGTGCCTTTGCCCTCTGTGTCAAAAATTTAATGTTCCAAGATTGTGAAGCCAATACAATAACAACTGATGTAACTTGCTGATGAGCTAGAAAAATCCATCAGCTGATCTAATTAGCAATACGAGAAGTGCCCACTTCTGTACTCCAGGCCTGTTCCAGCAGTAAACGGTTCCTTTACGATCTTGAACGGCCGGCGCGCCGGTGCCGTGAATGCGGTTTCATCAGAGCCCTCTGTTAAATACCATTTGATTTTCTGTCAAACGCTTTTTCTCGAAGGGTTTCTCGAAACGGTCTCGCTTTGTCAACTGGAGGTTTTCCTTCTTTTATTTAACGGTTCGAATTATCTATCTCATTTTCAAGGACGTCGGGCGACCTGGAGGCTCGGGCTGTTGCGAGTCAATCGAATGAAAGGAAACACTGGAGCTGTCGAAGGATAGGTACGACAGAACCTTCCAAGAAGCTAATCTTAGTTTACATGTTTATATTATCATGTTAATCATTCATACATAGATTATCTTTATTATTATTATAGTTTATATTGCTTCCGAATCTACTGGGTGTATCAGACACGACTTGCCAAAGTTCAGGGATCGATTCTACGACTAATTTGCTACAAAAAGTGCCTCATCGACTTTTTTTTAGAGGCTTCGTTTCCGAGTAATTTAACTTTTAAGATTTTTTTTTTTTTCCGTGTTTTTGACCTTATATGTCACTAAAATTTTCATAACTTCCTTAATTTGACGAGTAAATTAAAATTTGGTATCACCGTTGAAAAGAGCGTTAAATTTTCTATCTCCTTGATGCCAAAACAAGAATTTTTGAGCAGCTCCGATAGCTGGAAAATGAGGTCAAAGTCATAATTTTGAGAAGTTGACAAAATTTCACTGTTTCGAATCCGCTTATTGACTTTTTTTACAGTAGTGCTTTTGAATCCCCATTTTCAGGAAAACTATCTTAGAATTTCAGCTTTCCAACGGTATATATATTTATTTTACTTCGCTAATTAGAGGAGCAAAGTATGTTTGTATGTTGAAAAACATGGTATTTTCTATGAAATCGACAGTTTCTGTGAAAAATTACCCTCTAAAAAAATTCGAGTTTGGGGCCGGTTCGGCCTAGCCCACAAACTACCAGAAAATGTAATCAAAATATAAAAACTAGACCTTGTTCCTCGAAGTACACTTTAGCGCATGCGCAGGAGCTAATAATGATGCAATCATGTTGAAATTAACATGGAATAATTAAACCATTGTCCCCCAACTATGCACCGAATTTGAGCGGGATTGGATGACTAGGGCGTAAAAAAATGATGCCTGAAGGAATTTACGTTTGCGCATGCGCAAAATAGTGTAATGGTTAGAGAAGTACGGAAATATAGTGGACCATTCACAGCCTAACCCGCACATTCCCTGAAAATTTTATCAAATGATGGTTGATGGAATTAACGTTTGCGCATGCGCGGAGTGGAGTATTGATTTGGGAACAACGAAACTCATAGGGGACCATCTTCACCCTAACCTGCACATACCATGAAAATTTCATAAGAACCAGTTGGATATTGTGGAAATTAAGCTATTACAAGGATTTGCGGACATGCACACAGAGATAGAAAGACAAAGAAAGAAAGTTGTTCAGAATAGTCTAAAACGTAAAATGCGAGTGGAAATTTTACCACAGTAAAACAACAGCCGTTTAATTTTAATGGAGACCATAACTTTTAAATCTCTCGAAAGTGAAAGTGAACTATTCAACGTACAGGTTGCGGTTGGTTTTAATCGATTCTTTGGGATCAATTTTGTTATTGACAAGCAAATAATTATTACGGTTACTTAGAAAGTTTTTGAGATCTCGATTTTTTTAATGTTTAGCCCTTTAATACAACCATTTAGGGTTGATAAAAATTGATGCTGAGCTTTTAGGACCATCTAGACCCCAAATGTGATTTTTAACACAAGTTTAGTATAGTTTGGTCAAGTATTTTCTGAAAAAAGCCATGGACAAAGGGTTTTTTTTTTTAATTTGATTTTTGGATTCTACGCTTTTTGAAACGTAAACAAAAAAAATTTCAGGGGGCAATTTTTTTTCATAGTCGATTACAAAGGTTCATTATTGAAAATGAACCAAAAAGTCTGAGGCACTTTTTGTTGCCAGTTAGTCGTAGAATCGATCCTTGAACTTTGGCGATTCGGTCAACAACAATTGCTATTTATTGATTGAAAATCGGGCAAGCGGTCGGGCGGGTGGGCTTCGCAGTCACCTCTCTTGATGGTCCTTCAGTCGTTACTGTCTTTTTTTCACGCTCTAGGGTGGCCTTGTCAACACGTGGATTCAGGCCTCCAGCAAAGGAAGGGGTGCCCCATCTTCCAGCCCCAGGCCTTCTGATATTACTGGACCGGACATGTTGTATTGAAGGCGCCGTCTGCCTCCCCTCAGTCGTAGCGAAACTGCCCGAATCACTGCCATCTGGATCTTGACGCGTACCCAACCGGCGATCTGAGATCGAGGCTTTTCCCACTTTTCTGCAAGTGCCTCGGTCAGCTGTTTTTGGAACCTCGAAAATTCCCGGTGGAGTACCCCCTCACATGAACACACGAGGGGAGTGAAGGAGGCCCGGAGATCCTCGGCTGCTTCGTCGTACTTCCTATGTTTTGCCCTTGCGGCCTCGCCTGAAACATCGGACCAGGGTCGGGATGAATACGAGGGGGCGTCGGCGTTGATCACTCTGTTATCGAAAAACGCCACCCTCGCTCTCTCCCAAACCCCCACTGCCTTTACATCAGCGATCAGCCCCGGAACCCCCTCTGCTCCCTCCCGCAGCACTGGTTCGGTTGCGACTCCCTGCCACGCAAGGCTGGCCATTCTAGCCACCTCGTCACGAACCATGTCGTGGCCATACTTCACTAGGCCGCCTTTCTTGCAATTCAATGCGTGGTTCGTCGACATATGTCCACTGCAGCCATCACAGATTGAGGGAAGTCCAATTACCTCTTTTCCATACCGTAACGCAAGAGCATCTCGGAATTGGGTGGCGGACAGGTCCAGATTGTCGCTTGTCAGGGGAATAGCTGAAAGCCACTGTGAAGCATTCTCCTCGACGATCCTCTGCACCGTGTGCTTCACCGTTTCAGGAAGTGACGCAATGATCCGCTGGCTTGTTTCTGCATGCCTTTTCTCCCGCCGGGTCCTTTCTGCTTCCAACTCCCCCTGCATATGGGCCATGTGCTGCTCCCCTGAGAACTCCCCTTCTCCAGCGACGCCATTTGCCAGAATTATTGTCGCCGTTGCCACCGGATCTTCTAGTGCAAGGCCCCCATGTTTCACTGGCAGCGCCATTAGCCTCTGTTCTTCCTGGCTCACCGCCTGTCCAAATATCGCCGGTACCAGCCTTTCCCGGATCGCATCGCGTAGGGGGGCCAATTTTTCAGAACAATCGATTCGTGTCTGATACACCCTGTATAGGAAGAGGAAGCATTGTTTTCACTTTCGGGAGAAAAAATGTTAGATCGAAATTTCCACTCGCATTTTACCTTTTAGACCATTCTGAACAACTTTGGTTCCGTGTCTGTCTGTCTGTATGTGTGTGTATATGAAGCGGCACGCGACGGGAGTGCGGTGGCTCCAGCCCGCCCGACCCGACCCCCACTCTAACACACCCTAGTCACTCCGTTCAAGCTATCCCACTGCTGTGCTTTTGACCGAGATTTTCCAACGTTTGTGGGCAAGAATAAATAATACAACCCTTCTTTTTTTGTAAATTGGTATAATTCCTTTCTGGGGTAATACAGTATTGTGGCTGATACAAAATACAAAACAATATTTTAAACAGAATTAAAGTTATTGTCCTTTGAATAGAACGAGTTTGTTATTTTTCGCTCGAATCCGTTCTCTGTGCAGATCGTCATTAAGCGTTTTCAAATGATGGTGCATTCGAATTTTCAAATACAGCTGTCCAATTGCTCTAATAAGTGACGTATAATGAGTTTCTTCTTCTGAAAAATGAGCAGACTCATCGAAAAAATTCTTCCCAACGCACTGTTAAGTAAAAGGACCCTAAAAGTCGCCGAGTCCGCCGTTAGTTCTTTTCTGTCCTTTTTGCTCCTGAAAATTTTTTCACATATCGTATAAATATTAACTACATCTTCATCTGGCAAAATCAATCCTCCACGGTCCTTCATTGCAAGTTGGCCTTTCCCATTAACAGTGACGTTTTTCTCAATATCTTTCAAACAAGCTTTACATTTTAGCATCAAGTTCAGTTTTCTTACAACGAGTCCTGCAATTTAAGAAAATGCTTTACTTTACAAACGTAAATGGTACCTAATAGGACATGGAATAAATAATTAACTTTTAATGTAATCCTCTACATAACTTTTAGAGTAGGTAGTTGTTGTCATTTTATTATCAGTTTATATTGTGCCCCTACATTTTTTACCTGATATGTATTCGACAATATCTTGCGTCACGTTCGATATATCCGTATCTTCGATAGAAATGTATTGTGCAATATCTTTCACAGCCAGCCAGCTTTTTTGATAAAAATTCCGATATATCTGTTTCTAAATCTTAGTGTCCTGCATGAAAATAAATAATCAATGAGTGATCTCCAAATCAAAGAAAAATAATGATTTTTGATGGATTAATTGTCAATTTTGACGATATCGTTCTTTTAGTTAGGTAGGTACGTGAAAATTTACCTAGTTCACGCGTGTCTTCATCCAACATTCTGTTTCTTCAGAAAGTCGAATTGATTTCATTTATAGGGCATGATGGTGGATAGAGGAGGTCGAAACAATAATCCCAGCTGCAAGGAATTCATGTTTACTAATAGAGCTACACACATTGTGTAGTTGCATAAACAACTACACAAGTCTTCAGCCTCAAGCTCAAATGCAATACCCCTTGACAAAATCAATATTGTAGGAGTAGGATCGAAGCAATCATGCAATATAAATGAAATCAATTCGACTTTCTGAAGAAACAGAATGTTGGATGAAGACACGAGTGAACCAGGTAAATTTTCACGTACCTACCTAACTAAAAGAACGATATCGTCAAAATTGACAATTAATCCATCAAAATCATTATTTTTCTTTGATTTGGAACTCACGCATTGATTATTTATTTTCATGCAGGACACCAAGATTTAGAAACAGATATATCGGAATTTTTATCAAAAAAGTGCTGGCTGGCTGTGAAAGATATTGCACAATACATTTCTATCAAGATACGAAAATATCGAACGTGACGCAAGATATTGTCGAATACATATTAGGTAAAAAATGTAGGGGCACAATATAAACTGATAACAAAATGACAACAACTACCTACTCTCAAAGTTATGTAGAGGATTACATTAAAAGTTAATTATTTATTCCATGTCCTAGTACCATTTACGTTTTTAAAGTAAAGCATTTTCTTAAATTGCAGGACTCGTTGTAAGAAAACTGAACTTGATGCTAAAATGTAAAGCTTGTTTGAAAGATATTGAGAAAAACGTCACTGTTAATGGGAAAGGCCAACTTGCAATGAAGGACCGTGGAGGATTGATTTTGCCAGATGAAGATGTAGTTAATATTTATACGATATGTGAAAAAATTTTCAGGAGCAAAAAGGACAGAAAAGAACTAACGGCGGACTCGGCGACTTTTAGGGTCCTTTTACTTAACAGTGCGTTGGGAAGAATTTTTTCGATGAGTCTGCTCATTTTTCAGAAGAAGAAGCTCATTATACGTCACTTATTAGAGCAATTAGACAGCTGTATTTGAAAATTCAAATGCACCATCATTTGAAAACGCTTAATGACGATCTGCACAGAGAACGGATTCGAGCGAAAAATAACAAACTCGTTCTATTCAAAGGACAATAACTTCCCTACATTCAGTCCCTACATGGAAGACTGAAGAGAAGAGGGATTTCGAAACAAAGAAAAAAATCTCGTGAAGAAAACCTCCCTGCCACGATAAACCCAAAACTCAAATACAATATGTTTTCATAACTTTAATAATTAAAGTTTAATAACAGAATTATAATTAAAGTTTAATAACAGAATTATTCTGTTTAAAATATTGTTTTGTATTTTGTATCAGCCACAATACTGTATTACCCCAGTAAGGAATTATACCAATTATTACAAAAAAGAAGGGTTGTATTATTTATTCTTGCCCACAAACGTTGGAAAATCTCGGTCAAAAGCACAGCAGTGGGATAGCTTGAACGGAGTGACTAGGGTGTGTTAGAGTGGGGGTCGGGTCGGGCGGGCTTGTGCCACCCACTTACCTAGCGTTCGGGGCCCTTGCCTCTTCTATTCTATTCTATGTTCTGTGGTCAGCAAATCTTTGTAGCAAGCTTATTTTCCACAGTTTTCATCCGATTTTGATGAAATTGTCAGGGAATGCGCGGGTTAGGTTGTAGATGGTCCCCTATCAGTTTCATTGTTGCCCATTCAATACTTTACTCTGCACATGCGCAAACGTAAATTCCATTACGCTCCATTTTTTCACACCCTAGAGATTTTATTTCGCTTAAAAAATTTGGATGATAGTTGGAAGAATACGACTTGATTACGACGTATCAATTTCAACATGATTGTATCATTAATAGCCACTAACCATGTGCCAATGTGAAATCCAGTTAACGACCTTAATTTCCACAGTTTTTATCATTTTTTGCCTAAAACCTGAATGTGTAATCTGTGTTATTACAACACACATTATATACCTGTACAATGTACATTCTACATTAAATATAATGTTTTATTTTTCTTCTTCTGTAATCTGGATTTTGAAATATTCATCAATACAAATTTTTATTAGTCGATTTCAATAACTCATTTTCTTAATATTTAGCATTTTCCCGCTCTTTTTGACACTTTGAATCTTAATTAATTACAGGCCTATCACCATATTTTCTTACTTCCCTCGAGAAGCGATGCATTATGTAGATCAGATTACAAGGTCACTTAATTTCCTTTCTGTGGTAGCAATACATTATTCCTGTCTCTCCGTTTTGCATTTTCATGAGATCACGAGTCGTTGGAATAAATTTTTTTCGTCTTCAAGAGAAGGAAGCTCAACGGGGAATTTCACACCTTTGAAAATAAATAAAGGCCGATTTCCATAATTTAAAACCAACCCTGAAGAGAATAGAGACATTCACTGCGTAGCATCCAGAAGTTATTAGAGTGGTGAACTGCCTAGATAATTATCAACAGGTCAATTTGACGATCGTCTTCACACTGTCGTCCGCATTCCTAAATCTCTTCTTTAAACGAAGACCTTTATAATGAAGCTGTCCTGAAGAATACAATGGAGAAATCCGAAATCAATCCGAACGCCATCGCGAGTCCCGTATAAATAAACTTAATGTGTCACAACATGACGTCATATTCCGTAGGCGTTGTTCCCTGTCCTTGTTTGCACGTTGGGCCCACATCCAGGGGAATTTTATTTGCCACAATTCTTCATGAATATGCTGATCGAAAAAAGCTGACTTTGAAAGGAGCGACATATTGACGGATTTATCGACACAAAGTTGACGCTTTAGGCATGAGCAAAATCTTTAATTAAAAAATAACTTACTTTAATAATATGTACCTAGTCGATAACTGCGCATTTTTGACTCTAGAGAAGATTTGTGTTCGTGCAGGAAGTCAAAAATGTTTTCCCTCCAAAATCAAAATTTTAACTTGCTTTTAGCAAATTTACGTAGAAATGAAGCTATTGCATTGGCTCAGAAAATTATGAAATAAAAATTTTGAAAATTTTCTTAATTGCAATCCGTTTTTAGGTATTCTAAGACGATTCCTGAAGTTTGTGCTTTTCACCTGCCTCATATGTTTCATATCATCTTAGGATTGAGATAAAAATCCCGTTCTTGCGCCGAAAAATCAACTTTCCGAATGAACGGATGAGTTCGTTGGTTAGCACTTTTTGAGTACGATAAGTTGGCCAAATTTCAAATAATGTGCTCAAAAAATCACTTAAAATCACAAAAACGGCCAAAAATTGTTAAATTTATAATTTTTAGCAGAATTTCAGTCATAACAAATTGTAAACTAGGACATTAAAATGATTTTGCACAAAATTATGCTGAAAAACGTACTTACATAAATTTCATTAATATTTGCTAAAAATCTATAAAAACTTCAAAAAATCTAAAAATCCAAAATCTTTTATGAATTACTTACCGAATTTTATTTAGTTTGAGTTTTTTGTTACCATAAAATTGTTTTTTTTTTTTTTTTTTTTATATTTCTTTGTACCCTAATTGCTCAAATTTCGGTAAAATTTAACGTATATTATAATACGATAGGTGATTTAAGAAAATTTGCTCATACGAGCATGCTGCATAACTGGGACTTTCTGCGTCGGCTCTTCGAGTGCTGCTGACTAAGGAATATGGTATTCGGTCGAGTGAATAGTCCTTTCCCTTCGGTAAACAACAAATCACCAACCAAACTCGCAAAAATGACCTTTTTCCAGAAATCTACCATGTTAAAAGTTTGTGAAAATTGCTATTGCTGAGAGTTAATCAAAGAGCGACCACAAAATAACAAAAACTGAAACGAAATTCACAATACAACCCTGCTAAATCAATAAATAATACGGAGCTCGCAAAAAAACATGTACGCTCTGCTCGGCTACCTAACTGGAACTCCCCAACCCCGCTTAATACAGAAATAATAAACCTTTGTGTAATAATTTACAGCCGTTTACCGTATCAACAGGAAACAACAAATTTCATCCACGGAAATTGAGTAAGGTACATTTTAGGAAAGTAGTGTGGACTCGCATCAGATTTTGTCATCGCAGCACCAAATTGGAACACGTGCGAGCCGTAACAATCGATTGGAGCTGCTGCGAGCGCCTTCCAATTTTCAGAATTCATTCTATGGACTCAATTCCAGGCGCCACCAGTCTGATAGCTCAATACTCAATACAACCTCGTTGAATACGTCGCACAGTGTTTCTTAAAGTCGCACAGGTCTAAAAGTCAAAATAAACGTTAAAAAAAAAACCTCTTCGTCTTCAACATCCAGGGTGGTAGATGAAGTTCTGAAATAGATAAACTATTTACGTGTGTTACTAAGGGTAGCCAGATTTTCGCGGACAATATACACGGTGTACACAAATTAGGTCCGCCAAACTGCAGGAATTGATTTTAGAGCTCATTTCTGATTCCAAAGATTTTTTTACTATTCTAACTAACTCGAAGGGTAAAGGGAAAGTCTTACAATCACCCAGAAAATCAGTTTCTGAAACCCATGGGTATTTTGTTCAACCTGAATCCATATCTATACGTTTCATGAACATGTATGTATGTGTGTATGTAACTCGTGGACATAATTGCGACCTTACGGTACGAAATAAATTCCAATTGCGGGGTTGGGTTTCTATACTGTAGAAAAATCAGCTTAAAATTATCGTTTTTAAGGGGTTAAAAAAATCAGAATAGGTGAAAAACGTCGTTTTTACACTTTTTTTTTGCCTTTTTTCCAAAATGGCTCGAGGGATTGAGATGAAATTCGCAGGAGTTACCTACTATTCTTGTGGGTACAAATGATATTAGACACACCTCATGCTTGGAAAAATACTCTAAGGGAGGTAATTAGTAAAATACTTCCGAAAAGTAGGTTAAAAAACATAGTTTTTTCAGCACCTTTTTAGTATTTCCTTCAATATGGCACGAGGGATATTGATGAAATTCACCGGAATTACTTTTCTTATGGATACAAAATATTCTATACCCGCCATGACCAGGAACATTCCCTAAGGACAGTAATAAGCTAAATAAATGTAAAAACATAATTTTTACGACTTTCTTACAATAAAAAGAGCAGTAATTAGAAAAAAACTTCCCAGAGATGTGATCCATCATGATAGCAACTATATAAAATGAATACAAGTAAGAAAGCAGTGTGAAGCCTCGCACCAGATGTTTTTTTTTTTTCAACATGGAACATGTTTTTGCCTGGAACTGTATCTTAGGAATTAATTGCCTAAATAAAATAAATTTTCTCATCGTACAAAATTCGTTCGCCAGTCGCGCGTGGCCAACAATCTGAGGTATGAGCGTGGTTGCCTGAATAATCGTTTACATACAGGCGATCCTTCTCAGTTAATTTTGTAAACATTATTGCAACCACTATTAGACTGGAAAGAAACTTGGAAGTTGAAATTTGATAGGGAGAATCTCCGGTTCATTAAGAGAGTTCATGAAGAGGAATGATGGTCTCTTTCATGATCAGCTTAGTGAGCTAAATTCTCTCCTGTTCACCCTAGGAAGTTAAAATTTGATAGGGCGACTCTTAGGGAAATTAAGAGACGATTGAAATGATGGGCTGTTTCCTGGTCAGCTGAGTGAGCTAAATTCTCTCCTGTTCACCCTAGAAAATTGAAATTTGATAAAATGACTCTCTGGGACATTAGGTAAGAGACGATTGAAATGATGGGCTGTTTCCTAACCAGCTGAGTGAGATAAATTCTATCCTGTTAACTCTTTGAAATTGAATAGGGAGACTCTCTGGGTCATTAAAAGACGAATGAAATGATGGGCTCTTTCATGATCTGCTGAGTGAGCTTAGTTCTCTCCTGTTCGCTCTAGCAAGTTGAAATTTGATAGGGTGACTCTCTGGGACATTAAGAGACGATTGAAATGATGGTCTCTTTCCTGATCAGCTGAGTGAGCTAAATTCTCTCCTGTTCACCCTAGAAAGTTGAAATTTTATAAAATTACTCTCTGGGACATTAAGAAACGATTGAAATTATGGGTTCTTTCCTGATCAGTCCTGGCCTGATTTTGCTACTTTTATGCTGTAATTTGGCATGTAGCCTCCGAAGTTACGAAAACTGTCTGGATACGGTTATTTCAGCAGTCTGTGGACCGCCTAACCAGTACAGGTGGGTCCGTGAGTTGAAGCAGATGAAATACGAACAGTGGAATAATGTAAATGTACCTAGTGTTACAGTTGATCTGTGTTCTAGTACTTAATAATTAATTTTGAAAGAATACACGTTTTCACATTTTCTTGAACACACACGAAATGAACTTTATTCAATATTGAACATATATGAACATATGGAACCTAACAACATAACACAAGTTGTGTGTAGTGGCCAACTTAAACTTCAATAGGTACTCCCCCTTAAGTGGGCACTACACTCAACATGTCTGCAGGCTCCGAAACTTCTCGAACTTCAACATAGGTCTTGAGAATGTTTCATTGACTACACCGTATTGTTGCGTAAAATCTTTAGCAACAGGTCTTGATTCAAACTTCGAAATTTTATCATCCACTCCAATTTTCTTTTTAAAAACCCAACGGTTCTTGACAACTTGACCGTTGCTTGGACGATCAACTAACTCCCAAGCTTTCAATTTTATTAATGCATCATATTCTCGTTTCATTGCTTCTAACCACTTTCCTTTTTCTTCACTTTCAAGCACGTCTTTATAACTTGCTGGTTCATCAAGTTCATCCCCTGCTGTAGCTATACAACAGTGCCACTGCTTTGGTTTCACAACCCGGCTTGACTTCGTTAATACCACTGTGCTTGAGTTTTGATTGGCGAGTTCTGGTAGTGGTTCAGCGTGATTAGTTTCAGCTTCAAACCATTCTTCTTGTTCCGATTCTACATTTTCTTCTGGAACGTGTTCTGACTGAAGATCAACAGAAGCGCCGATCCCTGTTTCAACTACAATGGGATGTTCTATCGGTTGCTCAGATCGTTCTTGATTTGTTATGATCACTACGTTTTCTGTGGAAGTTGTTTCAGTGGTTGAATTATGACGATTTTCGTCGGTTTTTGTTTTTAACGTTTCAGCCTCAAAGAATATCACATCCCTCGCTTTCGTTACGATAGTGGGATTAGTGGGATCACTTAATCGATACCCTTTCGTGTCTTCACAGTATCCCACGAAGATGTATTCTTTGCTTTTAGGGTCCCATTTCTTTCTTTTCTGCTTTGGAACATGAACAAAAGCTCGGCAACCAAACACACGAAGATGAAATAACGCAACTTTTCTTCCTGTCCAGACTTCTTCAGGAGTTTTCTTCTTCAGTGCAGATGTAGGAGACCTATTCTTTAAATAGGTTGCAGTGCTTAATGCTTCTGCCCAGTATCTTTCACTGAGCCCTGCTTCTTGCAGCATGCATCTTGCCTTTTCTACTAGAGTTCTATTAACTCTCTCTGCGACTCCTAGCTGTTCTGGAGTATAAGGTACTGTCGTTTGATGCCTTATTCCATGTTGCTTTAGATAGTCTGACAATGCGTTGTTGACGTACTCAGAGCCATTGTCGGTCCTTAAAACTTTGATCTTCTTGTTTGTTTGATTTTCCACTAGTTGTTTGAACTCTTGAAACACATTCTTTACCTCGCTCTTGTTTTTGATCATGAACACAAAAGTTTTCTTAGAAAAATCATCAGTGAATGTTAGGGCATATCTCTTTCCTCCCCAACTTTCCACTGGCATTGGTCCACAAACGTCTGAATGAATCAATTCCAAAATATTTTTGGATTTTGATTTGCTTGTTGGGAAACTTTGTCTTGTCATTTTCCCTTTCACGCACGCTTCACAAGGCTGAAACTCAGATGTGTTAAATTTGATTCCATGGGCCAATTTGTTTTTCAAAAGAATAATGGATCTCTGGTTCAAATGTCCTAACCTCTTATGCCATAGCATTTGGGCATTGTCACAGGTAATAGTGTTGACCTGTTCACGGTTATTCTTTATTGGTATATTTTAAATATTCCAGAGTCAAATTTGCCACGTATGAGAACTTTTCCGTTTATCTTCGTTTTGGAATCCATAACCTTGCAGCCATCTTCTGAAAAAACAACTTTGAAGCCTTTTTCGACTATTTTACCAACAGACAATAGGTTGGTATTAAGACTTGGACTGTACAAAACATCTTGAAATACAGTGTTCTTAAAACCGGGTAAATTTATTTTGACGGTTCCACAACTTTTTGCTTGAATTTTGTCATCATTTGCTACTCTTATTTCTCTTTCTATTGGTCGTCTATTCTCAAGCCAATCGTCTCTCATGGTAAAATGTGAAGTGGCTCCTGAATCAATGATCCACTCATTCTTATCCAGTGTCCCTACAGCTAAGGCCATTGACGTTCCTTGCTCACTCGCATTTTTCTTCTTGGCTTTACATTGTGAAGCAAAATGTCCTTTTTTGCCACAAGCAAAACACTTGGGAATAAAATGCTTTTTCTGTGACTCTTTCTTCAATACGAGAGCTTTATCATTTTCATTATTGGGCTTGGCTTGTTGACTCAGTAGCGTACGCACTGAATCACTTGTAATTTTTGCCCCTGAGCTCTCCAGAGCCATTATCATGGGCTGGTAGCTTTCACCCAACCCCTTCAGCATGACAACACCGATGAACTCGTCTTCAAGCCCTGCATTCATTGACTCTAATTGCTGAGAGATGCTTAAAATCCTATTTAGGTATTCTTCTATTGTAGGAAATTGGGTCAGTTCCAATGAAAACAGTTGTTTAAGCAAGCCCAAACGTCTGCTCAAGCCTTTACTTTCGTAATTCGATTCAAGCTTGGCCCAGACTTCCTTGGCGGTTTTTTGGCTTCTGACTATTGGATACAAAGATTCATCGACCATCAAACAAATTTTCGATCGAGCCTTATTGTCCTTTCTTGGATCATTCTCTGATCCTTCCACAACTGTCCACAAATCTTCAGCGATTAGGAACATTTCCATTCCGAACTTCCAGTTGGAATAATTTTCTGAACCAACCAATTTTTTAATGTTCGGCATTGCTCCTAATCCTGCAACTGCAACACTCGTAGATGCCACAGGTGGAGAACCACCTGCTCCTGGATCCCCATGAGACATGTTGATTGTCTACAAATTAGTGCTGGTGCACATAACCAGTTGAAGCAGATGAAATACGAACAGTGGAATAATGTAAATGTACCTAGTGTTACAGTTGATCTGTGTTCTAGTACTTAATAATTAATTTTGAAAGAATACACGTTTTCACATTTTCTTGAACACACACGAAATGAACTTTATTCAATATTGAACATATGAACATATGGAACCTAACAACATAACACAAGCTGTGTGTAGTGGCCAACTTAAACTTCAATACCGTGTAACGCATTACTTCAGAAAACCGGGAGGCACCCACCAGTTCAGGACTGTAAGGACTTGGTCAGTGGTTATTAGTGTCAATAGTTCAGTCGTCCCCAGACAACAGGAGTTGTGAGATTGTTTGGTACAGAAAATGAATTAATTCTGTGAATTTAAACAAGTTGTAATGATTCACTGAATATTCTTGTTAACAAACAAAATCACTCGCGACGAAGTTGTGGAAACCCATCTCAATGAAAAACGGAAGTTAATGAACGAAAATATCTTATTTCCTTCTTATCTTAATCTTCTTATAACCTTATTTTCGTGGAATTAGACAACGTTCTTCTTCAACTTCCGTTTTTTATTCGTAATAATTCATTCAAACACTTACAAGTACCACTGCCGTAAATACCAGGGTGGCGTAGGGTGTAGTGACGAGGAAGATTGAATGACAGAAGACGAGATAAAGAGGGAGCCGTTTACGAGTGACATTCAGAGGTGACGATGGGTGCAAAGCGAACCACCAATCATCTCCGCCAACGGCGAATGGAGGAGGTAATAACGATAAATCGTGATATTTTTATCATATTCATCAGATTATTTGTGACTGTTTTTGATGTTTGTTCGTTCCAGATATTAGTCCAGTTATGCAACCTCGGAAGTTTCAAATTAACTGTCAGTGAAGGGATTAAATGGTGGAAGGGGGGGGGGGGGGGGGGGTTCATCGGAATCATGATACTTTTGTTTCATTTCTCTTATTTTAATTCTAACCAAAATTACATACAATCCATTAATAGGGACGTCCCTGTAATGCATGCATTACTTAACAATACGTTTCAGCAATTAATGCCGTAATTCACAGGAAAAACTAAGATTACGGCATTAATCACAGGAAAAACTTTAAAAACGTGTGATTACAATCGTAATCGCAGAAAAAGTTGTGGTTATGAACATAATCACAGAAAAACTGTTATCACGAATGTAATCATAATCGTAATTATGTGTGTAATCGTAATCATATCTTCAGGTTCTGTGATCATAATCATAAGTGTAATCGTAATCATATCTTCAGGTTCTGTGATCATAATCATAATCATGAGTGTAATCGTAATCATATCTTCAGGTTCTGTGATCATAATCGTAATCATAAGTGTAATCGTAATCATATCTTCAGGTTCTGTGATCATAATCGTAATCATAAGTGTAATCGTAATCATATCTTCAGGTTCTGTGATCATAATCGTAATCATTAGGGTAATCTTAATCATATCTTCAGGTTCTGTTATTATAATCGTAATTGCAATCACAACTCTAAAACACTTTGATTGAAATCGCAATCGGAATTATGATTACGATTACGCCCGAAAAATGGTTAAAAAGTCCACACAGGAGATTGCACGCTACTCTTCCTTCAACTTCTAATATATAATATACTTCTACTATAATTTGTCTTTTGATTCTCAAAAAATACTATCTAGATACCATACTGCCAGCTGAAACATGAACTATTTTGACAAATTAATATTTAGAAAACCCATGAAATTTAAAGTTTTACTCGCTTAACAAATTCTGAAAATTGTCAAATCTCACAAAAACTGACTGTTATAATAATTTTTTTTTCAACAGTTCGGTCAACATTGCGATTTCTTTTTAATTTGGTAGATGAATTTTACCTTGTATTTGAAAGAAAGAAAAAACCAGATATTAGTTGTGACAAGGGGGGTGAAAGGAATGTTATGCTCGTAATAATTTTTAGCTTGACGAATACAGTCGACACAACATTCCATTAGGGAAGGTGCTTGGTTAAAAAACCATAAAGCCGGTAATTTTCTGCACCTTAGAAAAACCGGACTGTCGGGGCCAAAACCGGACACCTGGCAACCCTGCCCTGAAGGGTAGGGGGTGCGATGTGGGATGTAGTGACAAGGGAGATTGAATGCCAGAAGAGGAGATAAAGAGGGAGGCGTTTACGAGTGACAATCAGAGGTGACGATGGGTGCAAAGCGAGCTGCCAATCATCTCCGCCAGTCCGCCAGGGACCGTGAAAGTTTTCACCTTCGCTTGGCAGACGCTGAAGCCAGGACACGTGCCATCGTTTGTTCTTCATTAACTTGTTAGCGAATCGTCAAAGAAAATATAGTTAGTATTCGAAACTACCTATAAAAAATGAAATTTTGACCTACCAGATCTTTGAAAAGTTAGAGCCTTTTAGCTCCTAGATTATATTGACTTTCTACCGGGCGCATTGATCAGTTGTGTGACCCCGGAGGCTAATTTATTTCCTAATCGAATTATGGTCCTGACACTTTAAATGGAGCTCATTTGGAAAATTTAGGACACATTTCCAAACTCCGAAGGCGCACTGATAGCTGAGGAACCCTTAAGACCGATTTCTTCGTAAACGAACGGCGCCAAAGGTGCTGAAACAGAGTGTATCTTCGCGAAAACAATTTCATAGTTTTCAACAGCACTGAACTTTTTGAAAGAACCAAAGACAACATTCGTATTTTTTTACGTTACAAAATATGATGATGATTCATTTCTAGACGCCCCAAGGGGCCTCCATTCCAAATTTTAGCATCATAGGTCCAATAATAAATAAATAAGCTCCCGAGATCACCCAGCTGATCTAGGGAGCTTTAGACTTCACGATTCGTTTCTATATGTCCTAAGAGACCTCCATTTCAAATTTCAGCTTTATAGGTTGAATAGCAAAAGAATCAGACCCACCGCTACTATTAGCCGCCTTTTTTCGTGACAGTATTTTGTGATTTTTCACTTCTGGGTCCCGGTAAAAACGTATTCCATGCTAAAAACAACAATAGAATTTGCGACTTTGTACCGCAAATGTCATAGTAGGTACCTATTGTCGAATGACGAATGGCCTAAGTTCTTTGCTATTCAAACTATGAAGCTGAAATTTGAAATGGAGGCTTCTTCTTGAACATCTAGAAATGAAATATACAGTCTGAGGCCCCCTAGATAACATGAGTTAGCTCCGAGGTTAATTTCTTTGCTTAAAATTTGAAATAGAGGGATGTCTAGAAACGAGTCATGAAGTCTAGAGACCCCCCAGATCAACTATAAGTAAGACCCGTAGCTATGATCTTTGCTATTCATCCTATGAAGCTCTTAAATTCCACGTTTCTCCAGCGCCGAGTTTTCTCTTTTTCTTTACACAAAATATAGCAGAAATGCGAACTCTACCCCGTTCTGGGAACAGCGTCCTCTATAAACGATATCTAGGGCCTATTTCATAAAGCAACAAGTTACAAGCCGATTTTATGTACAAGTTGTAAAAAATGAGTGTGCAAGTGTTTCATGAATGTACAAGTGTAGACTTGTAAGGCACTGTGAAAATGAACAAGTTTACAGGCGTATGTGTACAAGTTATAAGTGTTTCCCCATCATTTTGAACAAGTCACTGTTTTATAGTTGTAAAAAATGGCCGATTTTTAACCTGCGTCCGTTCACCTGTAAAATTGTTATTTTCCAGCATTGAGTTGAAAATTTTTCGGTGTAATATGTGGGAATCATCTTCTGCTGAAGAATACAGACAAGAAAGAAGCATTCAGCGTAGAAGACGCCAAAGATTTTTCCGGCCACGCTCATTTTGTGGGTATTTTTGAGTTTAACGAGAGATTTAGGATGTCTTCCTACATCTTACCTTGAAAGGTTCAAATGGTGCGTGACCCTGTGCAATTTTTCCTGATCGGGTACGGAGGATCTCCCCATCATTGAAGAACAAAGTGAAGTGCGAAGATCATCTCGAAGTTACAGATGACATTCCTAACCCAGCAACATTAAGACTTGATGAACTGATAAATAATTTCCGCTGAATGAGGGAGAAAAACCCGACTATGCCAGCCATCAGATTATCAGAATAAGTTGAAATCAAATACGCACTTTCAATTTCGGCATCCCGCTTGAATTTGTTCATTTCGTTCGTCCCCACACGCCACTTTTCTTTTCTGATACACTTGTAAACTTAGTAAACTTCTACAAGTACAAGTACCTCTACTTGTAAACTTGCACACTTTTAACTTGTTGTTTTATGATTTAGGCCCTAGGTAGATTAGAGTAGAATAGTAAAAAGTCCACACAGGAGATTGTACGCTACTCTTCCTTCAACTCTACCCGCGTAAATGGGACTTTGTTGCAAGACGTATTGTTGTGTCCCCACACTCTGAACCAGAGTTACCAGGTGGAATGGGGCAAAAAACCGGGCACTGGGTAGATTGGCAGATAGATGAGCTGACTAAACATACTCATTCAACTATCAAATAGTCATTGCAAGTTCCAAACATGCACAATTACTGATACGCATTTTCGTTATAGACTATGTTCAATACCGTGCCAAATGGGACCAAATGTTTACGAGTATATTATCTATATGTTCCGATATATATCACTTGCCGACTGCAATATTATAGGTGGATTAAGATTAGCTTTAAACGAATTTTGAGTTCAACCCGTTCAAAAATGGAGAAGAACTGTTCATAGTACCAGACTGGAGTAAAATTTCCCTCTATATCAGTTCCGATGTACCTACATGAATTATAAAAAAATGTTGCAGAGAAACTACTTTATTTTTGCATTACAACCGTGTTTCTCTACTTCAACTCAACCCAAAATTGATTTTCGAGCATTTTTTTCGAAACCAGCGTTAAAACTTTTAATATAATTTGTCTTTTGATTCTCAAAAAATACCATCTAAATACCATACTGTCAGCGGATACATGAACTATTTTGATAAATTAATATTTAAGAAAACCCATGAAATTTAAAGTTTTACTGCTCAACAAATTCGGAAAATTGTCAAATCTCACAAAAACTGCCTCGTGTAATAAGCTTTTTAACAGTTCAGTCAACATTGCGATTTCTTTTCAATTTGGTAGATACATTTTATTTTGTATTTGAAAGAACGAAAGAAAAACAAGATCTCAGTTGTGACTCGTAATCATTTTTAGCTTGACGAATACAGTCGACACAACGTCCCACTGGGGAAGGTGCGTGGTTAAAAAACCATAAAACCTGTAATTTCCTGCTCGTTGGAAAAAACCGGACATTTAGCTTCCAGAGCAATTTTCGCCCGGACGCCTTGATGAAAAGCCGGACGGTCCGGGCCAAAACCGGACACCTGGCAACCCTTGGACATTGCATTCCAGAATTGCTTTAGATACACATAATGTTACGCGTGTATCTCCCTGGGTGATATCTGCAGCTCACGGCTGCGACAGGAAGTTCAAGGGCTTGTGGAGGCGCGAGAGGGAGATGAGAATCAGATAACCTTGCAAGATGCGATGCAGCTCTCGGGCCTGAAATTACGAGTTGGTACCAGCGGTCCCACAGGCCTTGGGGCCTCCACTCAACACCAGTTTGTACGAAACGATTCCTATTTAGTAAAAAATGAAATGTCCTGATGATTATATTTATTATTTCCAGAGATCTCCAGTTCACAGGGTCTAAAATTTAGTGGACCAGCCATTTGTTATTTTTATTTTTGAGGATTTAAAAAAAACGTCAACCAAGTTGGGTGGGCAGTTGTGACTTCCTCACATATTGTAACAAGGACGTATAGAATTAGTTGAAGAACAAAGTACTAGTCGAAATTATTGAATGCTAAATATAACAATATCTAATAAATGATGTGTATACATGCTAGAATGCAAATTTGGACTATTAATAAATTCATGTTTGCATGTACAGAAATTGTCCAAAGGCTGAACCACACAATAATTGAAAATGTCATCAAAATCGACACATTATTCTCGAGCGATTGCGATAAAATACAAAGTGCATCAGCCCCCCAACAAACTCTCGTCTTGAGGACGTATTTCAGACCCATCATGTGTTATTGAAGATTTGTTTACTTCATTTGATTTATTTTTTAATAGCACTCAATAATTTCAAAAATAATAATTGGGTTTTTTTGAATTGTATGCTGCAAATGTACTTCTTATGTGCTGATCAAATGTACGTCTTTTTATTCATTCATTCCCTCTCCGTTGCTTCAATATTGTTGTCAGTTTTTTCGTCACGGCTGCCAAAAGAAAGTTTTCAGCCACTCACCTACCGGTAAGGTCTGATCACATTCTCTGATTTCCGTTTCATTGCACGCCTTTCCGTTTGGATCGATATCAAAACCACTGGCGCAGTCTCGGCCAAACGTCCGCGTCCACATAATAGAAAATGCTGAAGAAGTTCAGACCGGTTCGAAGAGTTGGCAATGAAAGTGAATGTTGAATATAGTTTCATAGAAACACTTAACTAAAGCTGATCAATCCTGTATTCCTAATTGCAAAAGGTAGGTGAATTTAACAATCTTTATTATATTATTATACGATTGAAACCCCGTCTGTGAGTCAGTCTGTCTGTGTCGTTTCCACGGCCGAACGGGATCCGAATGGGGGGAGGGGGGGGGGGGGGGGTTAATCGTGACCGGAAATCTCCCGGTCAGAATGTAGGCTATTTTGAAATTTCTGATCCCACCTGAACCATGGATTGGAGAGCGCGAGGGGGGTGGGAGCCCGTTTTAATGCGCGTTTTATCCTAGAGCCCCCGATCTTCTATCCACTGCCACATTAAAATTTGATCGAGACCACTTCGTATGTCAGCGGCAAAGTTATGCTTTAGGACCTGTAGAACACGATTGTGCCGTCAAAATCGCTGAAAGATGCTGTCTTCCCGAAAAAATAAGCGAAAGAATGCGGAAAATGAAAAAAATGCGTTCACCGTATGGTTTTTTCCGCCTTAGACCTAGTAAATTTCGACAGGTTTTGTTCGGGTTGGTCTTAAAATGTTCGCTGAAGTTTCAATTCGACCCCATGCGAGTTTTGAGACATAAAATTCTTTTTTCCGATCGTAGTGAACCAAAAACGTAGACGAAGACGTTGGTTTTCGAAGCCGTATTCCGTCGAAACGTAGTTGCTCTGAACTTTGTATTCGGAACCTCTTGAAGGAAGGAACCTCTCCGTTTGAAAGACATTTCAACGGAATAATAGACGGGGACAAGGAGTGCCCTTTTACGCAGATAAAATAATGGCCTATCTTTATTAAATCTAATAAACTTTTCGAGGTTCCACATAGTTTTATAAGATTTAAATTTTTTGTAAGTAATTTCCAACAGAAAAAAACGTCTGCGAAGTTGTGTCGGCAGTATAACTTCCTGACATATTGTAACATGGGCTGTAGGTCTCGATGGTATCCCATCGCATCTATACATCTCATACCGAGCGAGCGAAGCGAGAAACATTGCCTAAGACACACCTTAAACCTACCCTTAGGGTTCTACCGTTTGTGAGCGAAGCGAGCAATATCCCTTACATGTTTCAATTGTAATACATGTCAACGGGGTGTCAGGGGAGCATGCCCCCCGGCTGGACGTGGAGGCAAGCGAAGCGAGGCGGAGAGGCTAGTAGTTAATAAACTCGATTTCACAAAGTTAGAATTTCAGTGGAACTACACATCTCAAAAGAATTAAGGGATCACTTTTCCTTGTAGACGTCAAAGACCACAGATCACTCGGGCAACAAAAAAACAGAAAAAAAAAACACGCAGTTTGCGTAAGCAGCACCAATTTTTCGAATAGAGATAGGTAAAATATAAGTAGTTAGAAACTATTTAGAACACTTTTATTTTTTGTAAATGATAAGAGAGGAAACATTATGAATTATGAAAAATTATGAATCATTTGCCAAATAATAGGAATAAGGGAAAGTTTACCATTGACATACGCGAAATTCAATTTTCACTCAACAAATTTCAGTGATTATTTATTGCTAGGTGAATCGTGGTTGACGTTAATAATTATGTATTAATCACTGGAAAATTTGTTTAAGAAACGCTTTCTTTGTTGAAGATATACTAGAATTTCAATTAATGTGTTAAGCAGATGACAGGAAAGAATAAAATCCACTGTTGTTTTTGTTACAGAACATACACACACTACACTACACGCGCGTGCGCGCGCGCACACACACACGCACACATTATATATTAGTTTGTCTTGGTTGTAGTAGTGGTTTGTTACATTATATGACAAACGATAAACAACTAAAATCCAAGCTTATGAATTTCACGAGGCTCTGTAATCTGTAAAATATTGGTAGTAAGTTTTTATACAGAAGCAAACTAATACCGAACACTCAATAACAAATTTAAATTTAATACATGTCGGGAAAGTGGTATGAAGCGTTGGATCATGTGTTTCTAATCATGTGTGCAGTGTGTGAAGGAGTTGAGAAATCCAGAGCTCTGCAACATCTATTGTAGTGACCTATTGCTGTAGTAGGTACCCACCTACCTCCTGTGCCTCGAGATAATATCATAGTTCACATGGCAACTCGTTCAAAATGGATTACGAGGATAATCCACACGGCGGAGACCCAAACAACCGGAATTATCTCCCCAAAGCGACGTGATTGTTTCGAAATGGTAGGCACACCACATCAAACAACATACGGGAGTTATTATAGGCGTAAAACCTACTGCATGTTTCACACACGCTCCTAAAGATTTTTTCAAAAGGCGTCAGGAGCAATCAGAACTGCTGATTACGTTTGAAAAACCTGCTCCGGATTTGGTGATTGTTTTTTCTTCCTTTTTTTATTATTACGTGGACGTTCGGAGCCGATAGCGTTGCCTGTAACAGGTAACCACAAAGTAAACTACATTCACCACCCGCGTAACGCGAAGTTTTTTGAAAGTTCCCTTTTCCACAGTTAAGAGATCGGGGATTTGGAAATAGAAAGGAGAAACAGGAATAGAGGCGGCCGTAATTTTTTAGAAGGTCGCCCCTTAGCATTTACCGGCGGACATATGAGTTTACTTATGTGGTCTCAGGCGTTCTGGGATGGAATATCTAAACTATTATTCTCCTCAAGAAATTAAATTTTAAATTTCATCAAAATTTATTAGTTGAATACGAATTAAAACATTGAAAAAGGGTTTTAAAATGTATTTAAATTACTAGCAATGCCCGCATGGTTCGCTCGCTCGGCCAAGACCTAAATACAGGGTGTTTCCGAAACAGGTGTCACATAGAGAAGGAATCGATTCTACAACTAATTTGCAGCAACTATTTCCTTTTTTTTTTAAACGCTTAGTTTTTGAGTAATTCAATAGTTCAGATTTTTTTCACGTTTTCAACCTTATATCACTAAAATAATTATAACTCCCTGAAAAGGCAGTGAAAATAAAAAAGTGAGTTCACCGTTGGAAAGAGCGTTTCATTTTCTACGACCCTGATACCAATTCAAAATTGTAAGCAGGGTTAATGGGAGATGAATCCGGCTGAAAGTAGAAATTTGGTAAATCTTAAAAAATCTGTCGAAATTCGGAGCATAGCTCGGAAGCCTTCCATCGAATTTTACCCCGTAGACGGGAAAAACTGCGTCAAGATCTCACCTTTCAACTCCAACGGTTTGGTCAATTATGCTTTTACTTTGCTAATTACTGGAGAAAACTGTGTTTTAATGTTGAAATACATTGCTTTTTCAATGAAATGAAAATTAACTTCTATGAAGGCTCTTTCCAAATGTGTACTCAATTATAGTCTTCTTTGTCTTTTGAATGAGCTATGGTTATTTTAGTGATATAAGGTTGAAAACACGAAAAAAAATCTTAAATACCTATTGAATTGCTCAAAAACTAGGTAAGCGTAAAAAAAAAAAAAAAAAAAAAAAAAAAAAAAACTCGGCGCTCCGCGCCTCGCCAGGGGGCAAGCCCCCTGGACCCCCGGTTACCTCTATTTACATACTTCGGACGAAATTATTGAAACACAGAATGTGTTTGCGTTGTCGCGCAACCAAGTGACAACCAAACAAGCGTCATTGTTTACTATTCATTTATAACATCAATTTATATAGTTATAGTATGAAACTACGAAAAAAATACGAAATAAATTCGTGATAAATCAAGAGCGATTTATCAAGTAAATGTCCTAAAGAGGCAACATACGAAATTACAGCTTCCTAGAGTGTAGAGTATAGAAATTAGCTTTAAAAGCCACTCATCTGATCCGGACCCTGGACATCGTCAAGTAAATGTCCTAAAGAGGCTACATACGAAATTACAGCTTCCTAGAGTGTAAAGCATAGAAATTAGCTTTAAGAGCCACACATCTGATCCGGACCCTGAGCATCGTCAAGTAAATGTCCTAAAGAGGCTACATACGAAATTACAGCTTCCTAGAGTGTAAAGCATAGAAATTAGCTTTAAGAGCCACACATCTGATCCGGACCCTGAGCATCGTCAAGTAAATGTCCTAAAGAGGCTACAAACGAAATTACAGCTTCCTAGAGTGTAAAGTATAGAAATTACCTATTCAAATTATTTAACCTCCGCTTCACAAATCAAACCGTTTTCGTAATACTCAGATCACCTGCTATGAATCAAATCATCGAAACACAAGCTCAATGAAATCATCAGAAATTAACAAGCGGTTGCAATCATGTTCACAATATCAATTATTGAGAATGATCACCTGTGTGTAAACAATTATTTATATAACCATGCTCATAACTCAGTTTGTTGGACACGCACTTCGCAGCAGTTAACATAATATTGTTGGATAAATCGAGAGCTTTCGAACGAATGGTCAACGAATTTTGTGGGATGAAAAACGACGAAGTACCATATCCCTAGCAACGACTCGGTTGTACGTGAAAATCATCCGTCACACATTTCGTTACCATCCCGCGTTCCATTTTCGGCTAGTTAGTCCATGGCTAAAACACATTCTGTGTTAAAAAATTCTGTGAGGAACTTTTTGTTGCAAATTAGTTGTAGAATCGATTCCTTCTTTATGTGACACCTGTTTCGGAGACACCTTGTATAACACCTTCTCAGTGTAACCTTGTATAACACCTTGTGGAGACAGCTTCTCAGTGTAACTTCATATGCATTTAGAATTTTGTGATTGCTACTAGGAAATTAAACCTAATTTGGTTTGGGAAAAGTTTAATTTGGTTTGGATTAAGTTTAATTTGGTTTGGAAAAGGTTTAATTTTGTTTGGAAAAAGTTTAATTTGGTTTAATTTGGTTTGGAAAAAGTTTGATTTGGTCTGGAAAAAGTTTTATTTGGTCTGGAAATGCCGATTATTATGATGTAATTTATGATAGCGTGAATTTTTATTATATTTTGTACAGGTACTGTTCCGGAATTTGGTTGATAGTTATGAGGCAGATCGAAGGACTGCTGGGTCACCGCATCAAGCTCCCGAAATTGCCAGAAAAAGGATGTGATTTTGACGATGAGAATTTGCATACGATGTTTGACCTGACTTGAGTGTCGCTAGATTTTCAAATGTTTTTAATTACCTTATTTTAGGAGATAATTTGTAGCTTTGGGATCTCGGTACTTATGTATTATACCGACCACACCCAATAAGGAACACTGAAATAGATATTTTATAGAAACGAACATTATATGTGTAGTTTGGTGGTCTGGATGCTCGCAAGCTCGCATCTCAAAAAGACATAACATCAAGTAGTCAATCCCTTAGTAAAAATGCAGATTAGTTTGGCATGTAGCTCAGAATGATGTGTATAGTTTGATGGTCTGGTTCCATTGGTCCAAATTGTTCCATGCAACTGGATTTGATCCCACGACCACAGCTGCCAAGTTTTCAATCGCATCCAGACCACCAATCTACCACCAGACCACACATATAATGTTCGTTTCTATAAAATATCTATTTCAGTGTTCCTTATTGGGTGTGGTCGGTATAATACATAATTACCGGGATCTCTTTGTTTCTTTATGGTCAACAACGTAGCTACGGATATAGGAAAATTTCTGTAGGACGTACGGTTTAAGAATTTTTGAAAAACTTTTAAAACGTTCAATTTTAGCCATCATTATGAGGTCGCCATTTTGTATCCCACCAATTTTGACAGATTAAGAGATTCTCAAAAAGATGAGAGAGAGGGAGGGAGGGAGTGGGGGTCAACAAGAGGGAGAGACAGCAACAGAGCAAGAGAGAGAGAAAGAGAGAGGGGACAGCAAGAGATAGAGAGAGCGAGAGAGAAGGGAGGGGGTAAGGGCGGCGAGAAAAGAAGAGAGAGGGACTGAGAAAGAGAGGGAGAGAGGGGGGGGGGAGATAGAGAGTGAGAGAGGAGGGAAAGAGAGAGATCTTCTCGCCCAGAATGGACTAAATTATTCACATTTAATCTCAATTACTACTTTAATCCAAATTACTAGGTCTCTCTTTTGGTCTCAGCTCGACAAGTCTGAGTTTCAGTTTAGTTCAGCTCGGCCTGGCTCTGAGTTTCACACTCCAACGAAACTGTACGGTTGAGATATGTAGATGATAGTAACCGCCCTGGCCGCTTGTATTCCGTAAACATGCAGGGATCGACATTTAAGATCCGGTCGACGGTAATAATTTATTTTTCCGATCGACCTTCATCGTGTGCTCACCCAAAGTAAGGTAGGTTGGTAGATATCGGTAGGTACCCCCTTATTATCCGTGATATTTTTTCGTTAGTGCTTTCCTGCGTATGTTTGAATGTCATGGACAAAGCCGAATGCCAATAACCTCGTTGGAAGGTGAGTTGGAGGGAGAGGTTGCTCATCCTTGCACTTTATTAAGAGTGAAAATAAAAGGTGGGCGTAGCGTATCGACGCCCCTTTCTTATTTTAGTTTTAAAGATCGTATACGAGTAGATCATTAAAATAACCAACAATACGGACAGGGTGTCCCATTTCAGCGTGGACCCCCCCCCCCCCCCCCCCATCATCAACGTAATAACTGAAGCTATTGCAATGGGTAACAAAACGTTGCAAATCATTACACAGAGGTTTATAATTTCTGTATTTGACAACCCTTCTACACAAATCACTTGTCTTATAATATATTACACTGGGGAAAACAAAAAAAAAAAAGTTATGTCGAATAGCAAAGAAAGTAACAGTGGAATGGCGGGTTTTCGAGGTCGCTGTATCAGAAATGAAAGCCGTTTTTCCAGGTTGGCTAGAGTTTTTGAGTTACAGCCCATATGCCTGATTTTCTCATGTTCAGTAGGTAATCTGAAAAACCACAACTAAAAGTTTTGCATCGTATTTACCTACAGGTTTAACCACCTTAATTTATGTTTTTTTGGGTGCTGAATCCGAATATGAAACCGGATTTTAATTATCTAGCTTCGTAAAAGCTTTAAACCCATTGTAAAAATCGGTAAAATCGCCGAAAACAACATTTTTCAACACACTAAAAGTTATTTTTCTCTTAAACGAAAAACGATAGAAAAAATCCGGTTGCAAATTTGAATTCTACATTAAAACATCCTATAGAGAAAACGTATTTATTTCATCGAATTCTTTTTCATGGACTCTAATGATGAGATTATGTAGGTCAGATTCAACGTCAGATATGTACTTAGAGTTAAATGATTGGGAAGTTAGTTATTTATTTTTTAACCCTCAATAATGTTAAAAACAGCCAGCTTTTGTGAGCTTTTAATGTAGAATTCAAATTTGCAACCGGGTTTTTTCTATCGTTTTTTGATTACGAGAAAAATAACTTTTAATTTGTTGAAAAACGTTGTTTTTGGCGATTTTCCGATTTTTACAATGGGGTTAAACAAGATTTGCGCCTGAACGAAGCTAGATAATTAAAATCCGGTTTCATATTCGGATTCATTCAGCACCCCCATAAAAAACATGAAGTAAGGTGGTTAAACCTGGAAGCAGGATGCAAAACTTTTAGTTTCGGTTTTTCAGATTACTGAACATAAGAAAATCAGGCATATGGGCTGCTGTAACTTGAAAATTCTAGCCAATCTGGAAAAACGGCTTTCATTTTCTGATTCAGCGACCTAGAAAACCCCCCAGTCCACTGTTACTTTCTTTGTTATTCGACATAACTTTTTTTGTGTTCCCCAGTGTTATTTAACCCAGTAAATAGTATACCTACCATCAAAACTTGGCGCTGCGCGCCTCTAAGAAGGGTTCAGACCTTTACAGCTCAAACCCACGCGTTTCTTGTAACATCTTCTAGTCGTAGATCTGATTTATACTTCGAAAAACGTCGCCGAACGGACTGAGAGGTTTCTCCCACATACGCTTTTCCACACACCCATAATTTCCATAAGGGATTTGGTAGTCAAGTCTGCAAAGAATCCCTGTGTTCCGGTTAGTACCTAGGTAATTAGTTTGGTCACATCTGATCGAGAAACAAACGGCTCTTGTGGTCTGGTCGATGTTTTTTAGGACGACCCTCTAAAGCTATGTCTTATAGGCAAGGCTTCGATAATAAGAGGGACGCCTATTGGTATTGATTAAGAGGTGTAGGTGACAACCCAAGCATGAGAAAAAAATGACCGCATACAAATCCGTTTCTGACCATTCTAAGACCAAATCCGTGAAGAAAAAAAAAGAAAAAAAAAAAAACAAAAACAGGTGTGTGTGTGTGTGTCTGTGTCACAAATTTGTCGACGCTGCTCTGGCCACAATTCTCTAACGATTTTCGAGATTTTTTCTTTGTTTGATCCCAATTTTAGTCTAGTTGTGCAACGAACCCCGGAAATTTCGGATTATATAATAGAATGGGAGGATGAAGGGGGTAAAGCTTTTTTTTTTTTTTTTTTTTTGACAAATTTTGCCGACGTCATCCAGGCTACAATTTTTATCCGTTTCTCGTGATTATTATAGGGTTCGATTCTAATATTAGTCTAGTTATGCAACAATTCTTGAGAATTTCTGATTTACTGTCGAGACGGGGGATGGAGGAGATAGTTACTGATTCTTTCAAGCGGTGCACAAGCTACAAATTATTATATTGTTCCATTACGATTTCGATACAGTTTTGGAAAGTATGTCAGGGGTTTCAAATGTCATTATGAAAGGGGGTGACTGGAGGGGGTGATAATAATAAATCATGATGTTTTAACTATTCTCGACAGATTTTCGTGATCTTTTTTTGTTCAATCAAGAATTTGGTATAGTTGTGGAAAACATGTCAGGAGTTTCAAATTTCGTGCTGGAAGTTTAATGATGGAAATTTAGTGTGTGTGGGGGGGAGGGGGCTAGGGGAAGGGCGATTCCGAAAAATCATAATATTTTTGTTTTTCTCATATTTTAATTATCACTAAAACGCCAAATTAAATTATAATTGTAATTGTAATTTAATTTATTGACATATAGGACATATGTCCCACCTCGCATGCCAAGTTTGTCAGAATAGGCGATAAAGTATAAAGAACAAGGAACAATGTAAATTAAAACTAAAGCCAGAAGGGCATCTAAATTTAAAGCCTGAAGGGCAACTTAGATTAAAGGAAGATAATTCATAAAGAAATATATATATGGGAAAATTAGTAGACATAAGTACAGGATAAAAATAGTAAAAAAAAGAAGAAAAAAAACTAGAATTTTCAAATGTAATAAGATACTGACAAGTAAGGGGAAGAGAGAAAGAGAAGAAGGGAAGAGAGGGAGATATGAAGAGTGAAAGGGATAGATATCGAAAGTAGAAAGAGAGAGAAAGAGGAAGGAGTTTAATGCTCAGTGAGGAAGTGGCGCACAACAGCAGACCTGAACGCACCAAGGGAGGGAGCACACCGCACCAAGACTGGAAGGGAATTCCATAGCCTCGCTCCTGCAATGGAAACTGACCTAGCCATGGGCATGCTAAAGTGCCGTTTAATAGCAATGTTGTTGGCTCTATCTGAACTGCCCGGTGGAAAAAGGGAATTGACAAAATTTGGTAAGCAACCCTTTGTTGCTTTATAGATGATGCACAAAGAAAGAACATTAATGTCAAATCAAATCAAATCAAATAAACTTTATTGTACGAAGAAATATTATTTCCATTATGTACAAGCAATAACAACAATAATTACAGCCGGTCGAGATCTAATAGAAGATAAAAAATTAATTAAAAAAAAAAAAAAAAAAAAAATGTACAAGTAAATGCAGAGTAAAATGAAACTATCAAAAAATCAAGTAGGGGGCAGAGGAAGGCTTACTATAAGGTGGATAAAAATTTCTTGCAAGAGTTCCTAAATTTGTTTATATCAGAGAGAGAGCGAATGCGGACAGGCAGAGAGTTCCACAGTCTCGCGCCCACGACGCCAAACGATTGGCCAAAAGCTCTGGTAGCATGGCCCGGGATACGAATGGCCCCTGATCTTTGGGAAAGAGAACCCACAAACATGCCTCTAAGGTAGCCAGGCAACGCACCACTCATAATTTTATGTACAGTTAGTAACTGCCGCAATTTAAAGTAATTGAACAAGTCCAAACCTAAAAATTTGTGCTTGTGCTCAGAGATATGGTCCCTCAACTTTAATTCGAAAGCGTATCGAACACACGAATTGAAGGCAACCTCCAATTTTCGCCTTGAGACACTGTCAAGTTTAACGGTATAAACAGAGTCACAGTAGAGGAAAATTGGGATGATTAGAGCAACAACTAGGTTTCTCTTCAGAATGGATGGGGTGAAAAACGCCATACGTTTCAGGGAGTGGAGCGCTCCATAAACCCTACTACAGACGTAACGAGAATGTGCCTCTGATGTCAGGGTAGAGTTTAATTTCACACCGAGGTCAACTACAGAAGAAGAATAGGGAACAACCACTCCATCCACCAGAATCGGTGGGATAGGGTCAGTAGGTAAAGGCGTTTTGTAATAGACAATGCACTGGGTCTTCCTAGGATTTAAAAGGATTCCATTCGATCTAGCCCACCCACCAACGAGGCCCAAATCAGTGTTGATATTACTAACAGCGTTCACCACCTCCGTCACGGGTCGTGAAAGATAAATTTGAAGGTCATCTGCAAAAAGGTGGTATTTGCTAGATTTCAGCACTTGTGGTACGTCATTAATGAAGAGGGAAAAGAGTAATGGTCCAAGAACCGTCCCTTGAAATACCCCACAAGATAGACCATAGGCAGGAGAAATGTCACGATCAGAAATTATCAGCTGAGAGCGATTAGACAGGTATGACGACAACAGATTACAGGCCGAATTAGAAAAATGAAAATGAGTGGAAAGTTTGTTTATCAAGAGAACATGGTTCACTGACCCGAATGCATTCTTAAAATCAAGCAACACCTGAACAGTGCACTCAGCTTTTTCAAACCCCCAGCAAATGTCATTAGTTACTTTCAGCAAAGCTGACTCACAGCTATGATGATGCCTGAAGCCTGATTGGTACAAACAAAGAAGATTATTATCATTGATATAGTTACTCACTTGGTTATGAATTAGATTCTCAAAAGCTTTGCTCAAAAAGGGTAACTTGCTAATCGGCCTGTAATCATCAAATGATTTTGGTGAATTAGTTTTTGGTAAGGGGGTAACATGAGCAGATTTCCAAGCAATTGGATACACAGAAGAAGTAATAATAAAGTTGAAAATATGCGTAATCTGGGGAAGAATTAATGGTAAAATTAGCATGATAAATTTCCTGGGAATCCCATCAGACCCACAAGCATCAGACGTAACAGATAAAAGAGCAAGATGTACATCATCCGAGCTAACGCCAGAAAATGAAAACAAATCCAAAGAGGGACCAGAGATTAATGGAGGAGGCTCAATGTCAGGGGGCCCGGTAAAATGAGCATTAAGAAGGTTAATATCGACATTTGGAGAGTCACTGGTTTTACATTTCGACATACCTAATTTTCGAACGTTCTTCCAAAGCTGTTTTGAAGGAATTGTGGTATCGAGTACTTTTAAACTAGTTGCCCGTTTAGCCTCACGAACACACTTTTTTGCCCAAGCATGGAGTCTTTTGTAACGTTCATAATCCTCCGACTTCCCAGAATCTCTCCACTCGTTGTAAGCCATATCCCGTCTGCGTAATGCCCAACATACATCAGGAGTAAACCAAGGTTTTGGCTCCACTTTGAAAGTATGAACAATGACAGGTGCATGTTTATTCATGACATCTTGTAGAACTTGATTGAAAAAATTAACCTTCGTGTCAGTATCGGTGGCGGAATACAATGGATCCCAGTCGAGAGACAGCAAATCCGAGCCCAGGTTCTGTGAATTAACTTTATCGAAATTACGAAATGTTCTAGTTATCGGGGTATTTCTTTTAATCAATGGAAGTTTCGAGGACAGAAAGAGCATTCTATGATTACTGACAGATACGCAATCAAACTGCTTGAAGCAATTTATTTGTGCCGATTTTAAGCTTATGCAAAGGTCAATCCAAGAGCTCGAATTACCCTGAAAGTGAGTTGGCTCAGATTGAAGGATCTCAAGGCTAAATGTATCCAGAACATTCACTAATTCAGACGCCCGATTACTGGTTGTAAGTAATGATATCCATACCCAAGAGGCGATTTACGTAAGGAGAGATGTGTCCTTGGGATTTGAGGTGAAATACATAACGGGTGCAGGTATTGAAGAGGACTCGGAGACGTTTCAGAGAGTTGAAGTCAAGGGACCAGATGAAAAGTATAGAGCAATAGGTGAAGTGTGGGAGAAGAAGTGTCTGAAATAACTTGAGGCGCACATGGAAAGGGGTACAGAAGGCCAAGTTGCGAAGGGAGTGAAGAGATGAGAGGACGGATCTAGATATCTTGGCCACATGATCCTTCCAGGTGAGGGTGGAGTTGATGATTACACCCAAGTTACGTACGGATGAAAAATAAGGTATGGTTGTATTATTGATAAGGATAGGTGGGAGAGAGCTGGTAGTAATGTGCTGCTTATAGATTACAATCGCTTGACTTTTTTTGGGGATTCAGGATAAGGCCGTTGCTTATACACCAGTTGTGAACTGAGGAGAGGTCATCATTTACAAGAGAAATTGAATGGGAGAGTGAAGGAAGATCAGTGGGGCTGTGTCTGTAAATTTGGGTATCATCTGCATAGAGATGAAATAAACAATTAAGAATAGTACGAGGCATGTCATTGATGAAAGTGGAAAACAAAAATGGAGCTAAAACTGAACCCTGGGGAACACCATCTTTTATGGGAAGGAGTTTGGAGGACGATCCATTCAGGGACACAGACTGAGTACGCCCAGTTAGATAGGATCGCATCAGAGAGCATGCGCTCGAAGAAAAGTTAAAAAATTTGGCCAGTTTTTCTATAAGAAGGGAATGATTTATGGATCCAAAGGCATTCGTAAGGTCCAGTAAGACAAGGATAGTACACTGCCCATCCTCAATGGCATCCCTTATGTCCTCAGTAATTTTCATTAATACTGATTCACAATTATGACGTGGTCTAAAGCCAGATTGGAATGGAGTGAATAAATTACGTTCAAAAACAAAGGCGGACATCTGTTCAAGAAGAACGTGCTCGAATGCTTTTGACGTTGCTGGGAGGATGCTGATAGGCCTTAGGTCCTCAATCAGTTCGACAGAGGACTTTTTTGGGGTTGGTATAACTTGTGCATTCTTCCATTCACTCGGAAAACTGGAACTGGTAATGGCGAAGTTAAAAATATGGAGGAAATATGGGGCAGTTATGTTAAGGCTTTTAATTATTAGTGAAAGTGGGATAAGATCAGATCCTATGGCTTGAGAATGGATTCTAGAGAATGCCTTGAATATATCAGATAAGGTTAAACAGCTGAATGAAAAGGAGTCAGAGGAAGAAAGGGAAGCCATAATTTTCACTGAGGGGCAAGGAGAAGAGGAAGAACTGAAGTAGTCATTCAAGTGATCAGGGCTGAAGTGAATCGGTTGGGCATCATGAGAACTTAGTCCAATATTTTTTATTCTGGACCACAGTTGTTTGACAGGTAAGTCTGGGTAGAGTAAGTTTTCAAAGTATAATCGCTTGGCACGTCTAACAGCGGATTTAGCTTTGTTTCGGAGTTGTTTGAAAATTGTGTAGTCACTGGGATCATGTGAGCGCCGCCATTGAGAATAAGCAGCATCCCTAGCTTTCAAAAGGGAGTGTAAAGTAGGAGTGAACCAGGGGGTGCAAGGATGGCGAACTCTAACCTTTTTAAGGGGAGCGAGTGAATCAAGAATGGTTAATAAGTTGTAGTTCAGGATACGGACCATATCATTGACGTCCACACAATGCATGATGCTATCCCAATCCAGAGAAAGAGCAATCCTATCCACATCCACCTGAGAAATCAGTCTAAGATTGCGCACATGAATGAAATGCGGTTTGAGCTTGAATTTACTTAGCCGTATGCAGCAAAGGAGAGCACGGTGATGGGATACTGCAGGAGTAGGGTAGGATTTGAATAACTTCACTGATGCAGCATTTTTCACAAGAAAATGATCAATACTTGTGGCAGAGTCACTAAGAATGTGTGTGGGACCTGACTCAAGTAAATTCAAGCCAAGCATGTTACACACTTCCTGCAATTTCTTGGAGTTAGGCGAGTGACGATTGGTGTCAATGTTAAAGTCGCCAGCTATTATGCTGTTTTCATACTTGTAAATAAAGTCTCCTAGAATGGATTCCAAAATGGTTATATCAGAAGGAGGATTTGGGGGTCTGTATAAAGCGCATAATAATATGGGAGATCTGGCTGGACGGGCTTCAATGATTAAGTATTCAAGAATGGATTCCTTAGGAGATTTACATAGTACTTTGAATTTAATACCGATACGAAGGTAGATGGCAACACCACCAGAATTCTTGCGAGCTCTATCATGTCTGATGAGCTGGAATCCGGGAATAGCCACTGAATTGGAGCGAATGGAGGGTTTGAGCCAAGTCTCAGATACTACTTTAGCCTGAACTTGATTTTCACCAATGTAATATTTTATATCGTCAATATGACAGGGCAGACTTTTAGCGTTAAAGTACAAGACTGGGAAAGTATTAGGAGTTGAATGTATGTCGCGCTCGATACAATGTTCAACTGTGATAAAAGGAGGAGCATCAACATTTAACTGCGAGGCATGCGGCAAAGAGATAACAGAATCGTCAGCATTGTGAGAGATACGCAGAAGCGAGGAATCAGGACTACCCTCCATGAGGAGCAATAGCGCCCACCACCCCAGCACGACCAGGCGCCGAAAGAGCGCACCATACAACCAAACCGAGCAAGAATGAGAAAGGAAAAGAAGAAAGGAGAGAGAAAGTAGAAATAAAATTTAAAAAAATAAAAAAGAGGGAAGAAGAAAAGAGGAGAGAGAAATGGTAAAAGAGAAGGAAGAGAGCACTGAAGTTCAGCAAAAGGGCTGTAGAGTGCATCTGAGTACTTTATCAATAAGGCAGTGTGAAGGGCGTCCCCAGAAACCAAGTGAACATAATAATATGGGAAATCAATGTGTGTTATCCAACACAGACTTGTAGAAGAGTTAGTCTTCAGAAGAGATACGAGAAAGGAAAAGAGAGGGAAAAAAAATCCAAAAAATGACGTAGAAGATAATTAAATAGTGATGAAGAAAGTATTGGAAAGAGGGAAGAATACGATTAAACTAAATAGTTAAATACGCCTGCAATTAGGTAAGCAACTATCCACCTAACGGATGATGATTTGCTTGATATCATGGAGAGCATAGTCATTTGATGGGAGAAAATACAAAACTAAATTAGTGACAATTACAGCAAAAAGTAAGTAAATAAATGGAAAATAAAATAAAAATAAGAAAAAGTGAAAAACTCGATACAGGTAAAAATGGACTAAGGAACAAACCGATTCAGGTAAAAATTGACTAAGAGAAAAAAAAAAAAAAAAAAAAAAAATCAGTGACACCTACTGCAGTAATTGTAGGGTATGGTAAAAACAATAATCTTATAGTAAATATACAAGATAAGTTCATGAACACGTAAATTATATACCTACCAACAGAGAAAAAAAAAGATACATACGAGGTGGGTATCAGTACAAGCATGGAAGAGTTATTTCTGTTTCTGAGAAAGTACACAATCTTGGTATTCAGTCACTGCAGTCATGAGATGTTCTTGAGATTTCAAAGTGATGATTTTTTCACCAAACTTGGCTTTTATCAATCCATTGGAAGTCCAGACATTCATTATGCCAAGTTCAGCTTTGGCAGTATTGAGAAGAGCACGGCGAGATGGTGAGAGGTCTTCAGAGATCAAGATATTCGAACCACGAAGCTTCTTTTTATTTGTAAAGATTTCGGATTTGGTATCATAATTCGTAAACGTAATAACTATCGGACGTTGGCGAACTGTCTTTTTATCAGAGGTAGGAAGAGAAGGTTTCTTCGAAGAGCTCATGTCTTGTTGACAATCGGCGTTGGATGAAGTGGAAGAAGGCAGCGCGTGAGGTCGAAAGACTCCAACTCTCCTTGCATGGACGATATCCCTGGGATCAAGTTCGATTTCAAGTTTATCTTTGATAACATCGCGAACCAGCTTCGTAACATTTTCATGGGAGGTTTCTTGAACACCATGAAGTAGGAGATTGTTTTTGCGGTTAGCTTGATCGATCAAATCAAGTTGCTTAGTTAGTAATGATATTTCAGAGCGAGTAGCAGACAAGATCTTGTTGACAATGCTATCAACCACGCCAGCCACAGCCATAGTCACCTCGTCAATAGTTTGATTCAACAATTCGGGTGTCAGTAAAGTTCCTGATGACAGTGCCTTATTCATTGCCGAAGTAATTACCTTACGAATATCAGGCGTAAAATTGAGAGCCATATTCGACGAGGAAACAGTTTCAGCTACTGTTGGTAGTGACTTACCGTTGTCGGTAGTGGTGGTCTTTCGCCGTCGTGGCTGTTTGTTAACATTGTCAGGGATGTTCGAAGCTTTCTTCATGATATAAACACCAATGGGTACGAACAGAACACTTTTCGAGAAAAAATAGCTGTGTTAGATATGTGAAAACAGTAAAGGTTTGGGGAGCACACTGAAACACGTCAACCCTCACAAGCGGCCATATTGAAAAAAAAAAAAAAATTCATTCTTAGCGATTCATTCTTAGAGTTGTCCCTTCAATGCATGCATCACTTACCAATATGTTTATCCAAATTATCTTACTTATGATGCTTGTCCGCTAACCCCACCACCACCTTACACGACCTTCATCACACGCCTGTCGTCTAAACAGTAATTATGCGATTTAAATTTAAATTTCCATACATGGAACAAACATACATCCTCAATATAATTCTTGTGAGTTGAACCGATGTGAATTCTGTGCATATTCTCCACACATTGAATGCGGTGCCTGTCGAAGTAGAAATTCGTGATCTTTTGCTAGCGCACACTTGATATTGTGTGGGTTTACTCACCAGTAGGTAGGTTTACCCTCTAAAAAAAATCCTTTTCCATCCTATACCTCAATTTCCCTCTCTATCCACAAGATATCCCTTTGCATCAGGGACCGTACGTTGGACGTCTATACAATAAAAAATTATCATAAAGGGGAGTGAAAGACATTCATTTTCTCCTATTAAATTCACTGCATGGGAGACAGCTGGTCCTTAATTTAAACTTTTTTTTTTTTTTTTACTCACCCTCTAAATCAAGGTCCAAAACACAAATGAAGTTATGCACACAAAGACTATCAAGTACCTAAAGGTATCTAGTACGGAAATCGAATACCTTAAGAAATAATTTGCTTTTTTCTCGATACATGGCAGTGGAACTTATATGAGGCAGAAAACCTTGTGAAATTTTAAATTAACGATATATTGGTGAATTGGTTATCAAGTTTTACTCACCGAATATCAAGTGTGTCCAATACATATCTCCGGGCCGCCCTCATGGGCCTTCCTCATTCTGAAAAACATAGAAAAAATAAAATAAAATTAATACATTTCATTAATATGAGCTAAAAACGTCTGCCACATTGGGTGGGAAGTATAGCTTCCTCACATACTGTAACAATACAGTGCAGTGGGATGTATTCTATACATCCGTATAGAATTAATTGAAGAACAATGTAAGAGTCGGAATGATTGATGAGTGGACGTTATAAGAAATTAATGTTTGCGTATGCGCACAGCTTACTATCAACCCAAAGGTGATGAAATTTATTGGGGAACGTCTAGGAAGCTAAACCGCACAACCCTTGAAAATTTCATAAAAATCGGCCCATTAGGCATCCAACCCCGCGATTTTTAGAAGCACCAGAATTGTCTTAGAACTTTTTCTTTTATTCGTTCACAAAATTAAAATAAAAAGTATGGTCTTCAGATTCTGCTAGTCATCGCCGCATCTAGCGATGACTGGACGCCTGGCCACTGCCCAGTTGTGAAGAAAGGACTGCCTTCTTAACTTGTAGAAAGTGTAGATGAACACTGTGTTCATAATTGAAATTTGACTCTGTAGTGTCAGCATTATTGATTGTGATTTACGTTAACTATGAAGTGTTTATTTATAATAGGTAAATTATGTAGACTTTATAAGTGATTATTTGATACATTCATGAAAGGTCTAATATTGTTTGTTGAGGCAAAAACGAAAGCGAGATACCATGTGCTATTTTTTAATATGTATTTAAGGATCTCCTTTAATACCTATGGATTATACAACAAAATTGAAATTTAATCCAATAAGAGGACTCTAAGTAACAATATGAGCACACCTGCACTAACTTGATTTCCCGCTACTTGGTTCCCTTGTGAGGCCGATCCTCCCAAGATCGCGGCAGATACCGCGTAGGTATAAATACAGTCGAGCGCTCCATCGAGATTGGGGACTGTGGGAGAGAAATCCTGCGTTAGTCGTCAGTTCTCTCAATGTAAACAGGAGATTATCACCGACGATTCGATCCGGGCTTCGTAGGTTTAATTCCCGGGGACCTTCGCTCTGATAGAGGTGAGATGGGTGCGAGTGGAGCCGAACCTTGCGGTCAGCTAACAGTGCCAAGTACGTTTGCGTTCTGCTTCCATCGTGCCCGACTGAGGTCAGGAAACCTCGAATGAATGCATAAATCAATTAATTTTCGCTGTATTTGTAGATAATATATACATAGGTATACTTATTAAGCAAATAAAAATCAGGAAAAATTCCAAAAATTTGAGGGCTACCCAAAGAGGAGAATATCGGGTACTTACGAATAAAATGTGTCCGTTTATTTGCCGAGTGACACCTCATTTTATAGATTTTTTAGTGCTGAACCCGATTGTGAAACCATAATTGCCATGCTTTATTCCGTTCTCGGATTGGACCTGATGAACTATGAAGAAGCGCGATTTTTTTCCAAACATAGGTAGGTAGGTACTTACCAACGATTAGAAAAATTCGCGCTTCTTCTTGGATCATCAGCTTTAATCCGAGAACGGAATAATATATCGCAATTCTGGTTTCCTCTCGTCTTCGGCACTAAAAATCTATAGAATGAGATGTGACACGGCAAAAATGGAAACATTTTTTCCGAATTACAGTAAAGGCGAGTGACTTGGAACGTTCTGAGGGAATTTAGCATTTTTTGTGTTGGCAATATCGGAATGACATGTATCACGTTCCTTCAAAGTGCGCATCATTCTGTGGTTGTTTTGGAATGCTCTGAGGGTGTCAGCAGACTTTTGGTTATTGTTTACAATTGAAAGAAAAAAGGAAAAACTGTCGTGATCAAAAAACGGCTGGTGATTTCAAACCCAAAATGCTAAGATCTATGCAACCACGGGGGTGAGGGTCAGAGCATCCTGACTCTTTGTGTGGATGCTCATACTTGTTAGGTAATGGAAGCTAATTGTTGATTTGTAACGAAATTATAGGCAGAAGTTGTTATTTTGAGGGTGACTTGGAACACCAGCAGTCTTTGTCACTAGTCACCCAAAGTCATGCAAGGATAAGCTCTTAGTCATTTATTACTCAATCTTATGACTGATTGGAAGTTTTTAAACTGATTGGATAGAAAAATTGTATTTTTTTCTTCATATTTTCAATTAAAACTTTGTTCCCTGTTGTTGAAAAAAAAAAAAAAAAAACTTTTTTCCTGGACCATTTTATTATTTTAAAAAAAGTGAATACCATTCCAAGCCACGCTGGAGCCGAGAACACCTGGAAAAGAACGATTTTTGTACAGTGTTCCAAGTCACACAATTCTCCAGTTGACTTGGAACAGGCAATTGAAAATAAATAAATAAATAAAAATTTAAGAAAATATTTTGGTGGCATTGTATTCTCTCGGCCGGGAGAGCCTCTGAAAGTTCAAAAGTGTTCCAAGCCACACGCTTTAAGGTACCCAATACTCCCCCCTTCGGGTATTCCAAAATTTTTTGCATGTTTCCCCTTAATTTTATTTGCTTAAAACTTAATCAGGCACGCTCTCCTTTGTTTAGCTTTGATATTTCAAAAATTGTGGGAAAAAGTTAGGGGGGTTACTTTTGGGACACACTGTACCTATAACCACTGTAAGAAGAGTTCAGTGTACGTACGTTCATTTAGCCATCAAACTCAAACAACGCATATTTGCTTCCTTCCAATCCCCGCGATATCTCGACCGTGACTGGAAGAACTGTTGCGTCGCAAGTTTCGAGCTCATGATGGATGCTAGGAGTTCACTTTGAATGTATCGAGTATCACGAAAGCATTCTCTCAGGAAGGCATCAAACGGATTTATGACCGTATAAATCACTTTAATCGAGATAGAGTCATCTTAGGAACCGTCGCTTCCCTAAAAGATTAATATCGTAAATAATTCCGCGGACTTGCGCACGTCCGGTACACGGAGATATGTCCTTTCTCTCGCAACATTGCCTATTCTGAGACTAACCAGAGAAAGTTGTGATTTATATAGAAATCAAAATGATTAGTTTTAAATTAAGTCCGTTTCCAGTGAAACGTATTGATACTCGATCGATGGTGGTTTTAATAAAAACGTGAAATCAAATCCCAGTTTGCAAATTTACATTCTACCACCCCAACCTAAAAAAATGTGTTGAAAATATCGCAATAACACACTCATCCCACAGTCACACAAATAAATAACGTTCACTCCAAAACAACATACCCTAAAACCTAATATCACAGACACATAACAGTAAATAACAACCAGCCAGCAAGAGTACTATCATAAAAAATTCCTCTGCTGCAAGATAAAACTCAATGCTAAGATGATAAAAATATTACATAAATAACTTCTTGATGGATAGATGTTTTTTATGCGTGTACTACGTAATAATAATAATAACAAAGCTGATCATGCTGTTTGCTGACATAAAATAATGAAAAATTAACAGAAAAGAACATCAAATAGAATAGACTGTTCACCTTAAATTGAAAAATTCACTGACCGAATAGAGTTCCTTGTCAATTAAAAACTTCTTTAAAGACTTTTGAAATAAATGAAGTGCGGAGTTGATCGGTAGAACATATTTTTGAATGTAGAGGAAAAAATGATTTATAACTACTACTATGTAGTGGGTGCTCTTTTTGAAAAATTCTTGACGATGGTGGGGGATGCGCAGAAGGATGTGGTTGGATCTGGTATGATGTTCATGGTTCAAGGTGTCGTCTTTAAACGAATCTCGATGGTTCAGGTAGAAAATGACAGCTTCTAAAATTAAAATCGATGGTAGAGTCCCTCAGACCTAAAGCGACCTCTGCAGGATGAGTTGGGTGGCAAGCCCAAAACAATCCGAACCGCTCAAGGTTGGCTTGTGACGCCCATGACAGAATACCGAATTTGACGCGTGAAACAATCCATGTGACACCTTCTTAGATGTGATTGGGCGTATTTTGCGAAGGCAGAAGCACATCAGAATAAATGATTATCGACCCAAACGCAGCAATCTCTCGTGAAATTATCAGGATTGGGGCCAAACAAATGATTCCTCCTCTTTCGCCAAGCTTTCGATACATTTATTATCTTCACAGAAGCACACCGAACTGAGTTTCTACCTGAGCTCCATTGCATGTTGTTTGAAGCTGAGAGTTGAGTCAAGAATGGCGCCCAGGAATTTGGTGCTGCGAGAAACGCAAAGAAATTGTTAACTATTAATATTTTGGCAAAAAAAAAAAAAAAAAACTCATTCTAAATAATAATCTGCTACTCAAAAAGAGATTTAGGATTTTTAGCTGCTTTTGCTATAGATTTTTAAAGCAAATTTTAATGAAATTCAAGCAAGTTTGTCAGTATAATTTTGTACATCAATTTTGAACGTTCTATGACAGTTAATAAACTTTATTTGAACAATATTCTGCTTAAAAAATATAAATTTAATTATTTTTAGCCTTTCTGTTTGTATTTTTTACTAGGGTGTGATAATATGGAGGATAATGGAATTTACGTTTGCGCATGCGCAGATTGAAGGATTGATTTTGGAACAATGAAACTGATAGGGAACCATCTACAACCTAATCCACGCATTCCCTAATAATTTCATAAAAATCGAAAACTGTAGAAATTAAGGTCCTTACGAGGATTTCACATTAGCGCATGCGCAGTAGCTATTAATGATACAATCATGCTGAAGTTAATATGGGATGATCAAATCGCCGATCCCCAACTATCATCATCCAACTTTTTGCGAGATCGGGCGACAAAGGCGTGAGGAAATTATGCTTGGTAGAGTTTAAGTTTGTGCATGCGGAAGTATTGAGTTGGGAACAATGAAACTGATAGGGGAACGTCTAAATTCTAGCCTGCACATTCCCTGAAAATTTCATAAGTAGCTATTAATGATACAATCATGTTGAAATTGATATAAGATGATCAAATTGTCATCCTTCAACTATCATCCAAATTTGAGCGAGATCGGACGACTAGGGTGTGAGAAAATGATGCTTGGTAGAATTTACGTTTGCGCATGCGCAGAGAGAGGTATTGAGTTAAGAACGATGAAACTGATAGGGGACCGTCTACCCCCTAGCCCGCACACCCCCTGAAAATTTCATCCGAATCGGATGAAAACTGTGGAAAATAAGCTTGTTACGAGGAGTTGCGGACACACGGCAGACACACACACTCACACAGTCGACAGACAGACACGGAACCAAAATTGTTCAAAATGGTCTAAAATGTAAAATGCGAGTGGAAATTTTGATTTTGGGGGCCAACGATTTTTTCTCCCGCAAGTGAAAACAATGCTTCCGCTACCTATAGGTAGACTCGGAAGCAATAAATATAAATAAAATTTGCTCAAATGGTCATGCAGGACGGCTGGAAATGATCGATTTAGTCATAATGTTCCGTTTCAAACTAAATCTGGTCAAAAAGTTGTAAAACGAAAATGCGAGTGGGAGTTTCACATTTTGGATCCCAAAACAGAATTCATAAACCTCTCAAAACTGATTACAAGACTTTCGGTGCCTTGACACAATTTGTAGCTGAGCCTCCGTTTTCCAGAGAAAACCTCTTATGGTTCACCTGACTAATAATCCAAACTCATTACATTCCAATTCCTGAATTCCAATCAATACTTGCGAAGTTGTTTCATCTGAAATAACAAGTTGACGCAAGAAGTACCAATTCGTATTCCCATATCGGCAGGTTCAACCGCAATGTGGCAATCAGGGTTCGTATGGAACGAGAGTTTTTGTCTCGGGAATCCGAACCTCTCGAAATCAACAATGACTGATGAGGTTTGGAGAAGACGTAGGCAGGAATATTGGTTATATATGGCTGGATGGGTCCTCAGGAAACCCAGCATTCCATTGTTGAAATCCAATTCCTCTCAGTTATCTAACTGTACTCATTGTAGAGGGTTCGTCACTATTTTGTGGTTGTTGGTTAATCTCTGCATGCACGCTATTTGAGTATTACTAATAAGTACGGTGTATGTCAGGAGTAAGACGTGTACACCGTTGCCACATGCTATTTTTCCTACTTTTACGCCGCATAAAATTGCAGGAAATTGTGCACGATTAAGTGACCAACACTGATTTTCTTAAGAATTAGATATGTTGCACTCCTAGCTGTTCCATAAACATATCTAAAAGAAACAATTTGTTGCAAGTCAATATAAATTGGACTTGAAGTCCAGAAATTGGATATAAAGTTTACATTAGATACAAATTAAATTTGCACTTTTTGCAAATCACGCTCTTTAGTTGCTATTACATTTATTATTAGTTATATTACAAACGTAGGTTTGAATTAAATATGAATAAGATAAGTCTTCCTTCAAAATATTATTAAACCGTTGGTTAGTTTATGTGCATTTATGATGTAATTTGTGAAGTGATTTCGGCTTTTTGGTACTTCGGTATTCAGAGTTCGTCGCGGACAAATGCTCTCAGCATCAATGAGTGCAGAAGGTGTTGATAAAGGTTAGTCATCAATTCCAGGTCGGTTCCGAATTCCAACACCGAGCGAATTTTGGTATCCTCTTCTCTGTCGTTTGAAAGGTATCCCTCCATATAGTAGTCCCTGTATGGCTTATATAATGGGCATTCGAGCAGGGTGTGTGTAATCGTTTCTGGTACCATCTGATTACACACTGTACATAATTCTCCATTTGCAAGCATATACTTGCTGCGTTTGTGGACAAATTTTATTTTCTCCATATCAGTGAATGTTGTTGCGAGTCTTAGCTGGGCAATCAATCTAATTTTAGGGATTGACTACTTGATGTTGTGCATTTTTGAGGTGCGAGCTTGCGAGCATTCAGGTCACTAAACTATGGGTACATCAATTCTGACCTACATATCCAACTCGAGGTAATACTGCACTATACGGGACCAACGTTATAAACATTGATCGGCTATTATAGATATGATATTTTGGCCCCTTTTCATTCATTTTTAAGTCTGACAGGCATTTTGCCCCAAATGTGGGCTACCAAACTTATTCCTTCATTAGAGCCAGAATACTACGTTTTGACACCATTTTCATTCATGTATCTGACAGGCCGGAATTGAAACACGTGCTGTAGGTCTCGATGGTATTCCACTATATCCCATCGCATCTATACACCTCACACCAAGCGAGCAAAGCGAGCAACATTCCCTACACACGTCAGATTTCAACGAGGTTTTTCCTACGGACTCGGGATGAAGCCCATCGCATCTATGCATTCCACAAAGAGCGTGCGACGGTTAGCGAGACAACCCACCTCAAACAAGCGAAGTGAGCTACATACCCTTGTAACAGAGTTACCTCCTGAGAGGTCCATCAAGCTCCCGTCAGAGCACCAGAGATAGCGCTGTCGGCGTCCCGTTGAGGAATCAATGGGAACCACGCGTTGTGTGCTCGACCATTTTTGGCAGCTGGTTTGGCGTTGGATGGCTTCCAGGTGACTGGAAAATCAACCTTCCCCGAACATGGCTCATTAAAAGCTATTAGTAGGGGTGGTATCTCTCTGACGGAATGCCTGTTACTCTCCTCTACCTTTTTATGAGGATTTAGGCCCCCATTGCACCTCTGGGGGGGGGGGGGGGCACCTAAATTCCTTATATGGTAGCAGAGCGTGGTTTGGATTATGCACGGCTGACGCCTAATAGTCCAATCCACTATTTTTTGGGGCGTTAATGTTTCAGAAGAAACATGGCCTGGGGTTCCAGAAGGAATTCCCATTATCACCCTTTTGTATATAAATAATTTCATTGGTCTTTGACTTATAATTTCTCTCTTTTATTCCCCATTTATATTTTATATTATTTAAATTTCATTTAATATTATATTTTTTCTGTGCCTACTCAGCCAGAGATCTGTGCCTAGTCAGTCAGTTCACCATTTAAGTCCCCATAGTTGGGCAATTTAATTTTAAGTCCCCATAGTTGGGCAATTTAATTTTACTGTGCCTAGTCAGCCAGTGTCTGTGCCTAATAAGCCAGTCGTCATTCTTTGATTTTCATTCATTCAATTTCTATATATATTTTAATTTCCTAAGGTATAGCCGCTCCGGCTCGCTAGTCTCCATCGTTGAGCATCCGTTTTGTCCCGATTGTTCAATGAAGATACTTCTTATGAAGCTTCATTGACAATCCAGTTTTAATTTCTATTTCCCCATCCAAAACGCCAATGCAGCTATTTATGAACGAATGAGCATCAGTTCTCAGCTATTCACTATTCCACCCAATTACCATACTTGATCTTCAATCAAGTATGTCTTTAAGGGGAGGAGTGTAACAGAGTTACCTCCTGAGAGGTCCATCAAGCTCCCGTCAGAGCACCAGAGATAGCGCTGTCGGCATCCCGTTGAGGAATCAATGGGAACCACGCGCTGTGCTCGATCATTTTTGGCAGCTGGTTTGGCGTTGGATGGCTTCCAGGTGACTGGAAAATCAACCTTCCCCGATTATGGCTCATTATAAGCTATTAGTAGGGGTGGTATCTCTCTGACGGGATGCCTGTTACTCTCCTCTACCTTTTTATGAGGATTTAGGCCCCCATTGCACCTCTGGGGGGGGGGGGGGGGCACCTAAATTCCTTACGTTAAACCTACCCTTAGTGATCTACCGTTTCCAATCATTCTACAAGTCCCACTCAACACTAAAAGACCATCGCATCTATACAGCCACACCGAGCGAGCGAAGCGAGCAACATCCCTTACATGTTTCAATTGTAATACACCTCAAAGGGGGGTCCGGGGGGCTTGACCCCACAGGTGGACGTGGAGGCGAGCGAAGCTAGCCGGAGCGGCTAGTTTTTAATAAGCTTGGCACCTATTTCTCCCAAAATTTGGGCTGCCAGACTTATTGATTCCTTAATATGGTCAATATTAATCAATTAATGAGGTCTAATCTTTTGTATAAATGATGTAGGCAAACATGTTGACTAATGCTGGACCTCTCCAACTGCGAGACTGGTATTATTCTAGGAGTAATGTTCCTTAATGAATATAATGAAAGCTAAGTTAATTCTGAAGGGAATACAGCCTTTTAAGGAAGAAATCATTTGATCTTCCAATACCACGAAACGAAATCCCAAGTTTTGCATTTGGTGCCGTAGAGAAATCTTTTATGAGGTTTTGAGAGTTCTGCTTATGCATGGGACGGTAAATTAATTTATGAATGTTCCTATGCACATGGTGTTTTTGGTCCCTTTTCGTCCATTTTGACAAAGTCTGGCACCTATTTTTCCCTGAATTTGGGCTGCCAGACTGATCTATTTCTTCATTAGTGCCAGAATACTACATTTTGACACCATTTTCATTCATGTTGGAGTGATCTCATAGTGGCTAATAATTAGTCTAATCACCCAGTTGGGTGCTCCCAGACTCACGTGTTCTTCATAAGCTCACTAAACTCCATAAATTCAAGAAACGGACTCCCTTGTTTCGCAAGTGTAGAGTTTTTATTTGATTTAATTAATTTCTTCCCGGTAGACGTCAACACTTACCTGTAAATATCGTGTAATACCTAAAACTGTAATGAATTGCAGCGTCTTTCTCATGCTAGGATTATCCCACAATCCTCTGAATCAATTCTAATACGTCGTCTTTCTCATCTACGAGGCCTTGCCTATATGACTTAGCTTTAGATGACGTCCCAAAAATGTACAATATAGAGAATACATGCATATTTGCTTATATGGTCATGCTGCACAGCTAGAACGTAGAAAGTGTTATTTTAATACAGACATTTTATATATGTCATGCGCCATCTATAACATCACGACCTGGATATATTATTATTCTGCGTTTCCGCCACTTTTTCCAGGCCTTGTGCGCGTGCCATCACGACCCATCCATCACTACCAAGTCAATTGCACAGTGAGTCACTGCCGACTAAATCAAGCGTTTATAACCCTCTTGAAACCTCCAGTTCGAATTTAGATGTAGGTAATGTGAAAGCGATGAGATTCGCTGATGCTTATTGAGAAGTCACGCAGGGCCGACTGTGACCGAGGATTAGGCGTAATGAATCGCTCCCTTGACATTTTCATTGTGGCGGGCAACAACAAAAAGAACACTCGAGATAAAACCAGAATCCCGGTTGAGAAAAGGCCAAGCTTCAGACTGGGGTATCGAAAAATCTGAATTCTTCGCAGACCCGCTGTCGGTCGGGGCAATGATAACCGAAATCTCCGAACTGTATCCTTGTCTGACTAGATAGGAATTATTTTAGAAAAACATTTGAAATTTAAATATTTGAACCAACTCAAGAGATACAAAAAGGACAAACAAAAATATATTTAAAAAACTCGTTGAAGTTCTCTAATATCACAGTAGCTCATTTTTCTCAACTTTACAGGAGAGACAAAAAAATGATACAATTGTTATAGGACTACATAGCATAACACAACCCAAATTTCAGAGAAGACTGTAGTGTGCAACAAAACCGGGGTAACTAGTGATTCTCGCCAAGCCTTAAAAAAAAAAAAAAAAAAAAAACCACGTTGCTACGAGACTTGCCGAGATAAGTAACAAAGTAGAACAACATTGGCCTCCTCCCGACTTCATCCTGTTGGCTCAAACATCTTTGCACTTTTCTTTGCATATCCCGTGAGGCACATGCCCCCTGATTCTGGAGTAATTAAGGTCCCATACAGATGTAGTTTGTTTGGTAGAATAATGTTCAATTAATAATGTGAATAATTTATAGCTGTACCTTTATATATTAATAATAAAGTACCATAGTTTCTAATGAGATTGTTTGACATAAATGTGTATTTGCCCCACTACAGTTTTTGTTTTTGGCTTTAGCCAACCATGGAATTTGGTGTTATTTAACTGTTCCCTTCTGCTCATGTAGGGCACAGCATTCAGTTTTTTCTGATGATGGTCACAGTGCTGAGTGAAAAATCAAAGGACATATTAAAATGATTACAACGATGTTGTGAGTATATTTTTTCCTTCTGGGCCGAATCCCGACAAAAATGTACCTGAACATAAACAACATGAGGGGGGTTTTAAGGGAGGGGGTAAATATGAAATTCTCTTCCGTTCACCCCAAGAAGTTGAAATTCGATAGCGAGACTTTCTGGGATATCATGATACGAATAAACTCGGGGCTCTTTCCTGATTAGCTGAGTGACCTAAATTTTCTCCTGTTCACCCTAGGAAGTTGAAATTTGATTGGGAGGCCTTTGGGGACAATGAGAGACAAATGAAATGATGGGCTCTCTCCTGATCAGCTGAGTGGATTAAATTCTCTCCTGTTAACCCTAGGCAATTTACGTTGCCGTCTTTCACACAACAAGTCTAATGAAATGACTGACTCCATCCTGTACATTCCAATCTTTTCGTCCTAATCACAAAAATATGTAACCCCCCCCCACCCCACCCCAACGCTCCGCGTGCAAAAGATGCCAAGCTACAAAATACATGATAACTATGTAGGTATTATCTTCCAACAGGCCAAGCCAATAGTCGGATTCTCTCACTTTTTTACTGCGTTTGGGAGCAAGACGCTTCCTCAACGACTTGGCGGTTCTCGTCAATTACACAACAAACATTCTCCTTCAAACTTTGTGACAGTTCCCGTCAGAATTCAAGGATGCTCTTCCGTCGCTCTCGCGCGGAGCTTCATCCTCGTGTTCTTGAAAGGCTGCGTTTGGCGATAGATGGTGATCCGAGACCCGGAAAACCAATCTACTCCGAACATCTCTTCTCTATCTCTATTATTTATAAGAATGAAACTCCGTTTGTTTGTTTGTTTGTCTGTTTGTCGTGTCTATGCACGGCCAAACGGCTGAGTGGGGGGAGTCTACGAGTGGGGGGATCTTCTTGGGATTTTCCGAAAGGGGGAGCGAGCGAATTTAAAATTTTCTAATCCCACCCGAACCATGGGCCGTAGGGCGGGAGGGGGGTCGAAGTAAGAATTAATGTGCGCTTTTTCCACTTCCCCGCATCCTCTACCCCTCTAAACGGCCGTTGAAAATTCCGGAAAAATACCGGTTTCGTAGGTTTTACTACGGCTAGTTATTTATAAGAATGAAACTCCGTTTCTCTGTTTGTTTGTCCATGCTATGCACGGCCAAACGGCTGAGTGGGGGGAGTCTACGAGTGGGGGGATGTTCTTGGGATTTTCCAGTAGGGTGTATAAGCGAATTTAAAATTTTCTAATCCCACCCGAACCATGGGCCGTAGGGCGGGAGGGGGGTCGAAGTAAGAATTAATGTGCGGTTTTTGGACTTCCCCGCTTCCCCTACCACTCCAAACGGCCGTCGAAAATTCCGGAAAAATACCGGTTTCGTAGGTTTTTGAACAAGAAAGACGATGGCGCGATCGGATCGCGAAAAAAGTATCGGGAAATGCGTCAAAAAAATGCGAGAGTACGGACCCGTTTTCTCGAAAAGTCCGACGAAAAACTACGTTTTTTCCGATTAAAATATACCCCGTAAAGGTACGTTTTTTGGAACGGTTTTCGCGGACGAAATACAGCTTTGGGTCCGCCGAATCTGTATCCGAAATCGGATATCGAAAAAAGTGACGAGAACTCGGTCGAATTGCGAGAGGAAGCGAGACGAAGCTATTAAAATGAGAAATTATATGTGCGGTGGACGCGAGAAGGCTCTAGGTCTAGGAAGACGTGTTTGGGGTTCGATGACTCAGGTGTTTCACAATGTTAGCAGGTACACACAGGTATACCACATAGGTATACCTGTGGCGAAGCGATGGGGGGAACTTTTCCGTTAGAGACATTTCAAAAGAATAAATACGGGTTTTTTCCTATACATATACAGCTGTTCCTAATAAACTTTTTGTGGTTCCACGTAGTTTTATAAGATTTAATTTGTTTGTAAGAATTTCCAACAGAAAACAACGTCTGCCAAGTTGGGTGGGCAGTATAACTTCCTCAAGCGAGCGAAGTGAGAGCCATTTCAACAGAATAAATACGGGTTTTCCCCTCCACATATACAGGTATACCTTGCGAGCGAAGCGCTCATTATAAGTGCTCATAAGCTCTCTCATTATTTATATATTTTTATACAAGGGCATTGTTTCCCAATTATTAATTCAAGGGC